>JARLTB010000119.1:7102500-7702500 GCA_030141615.1 Unio pictorum | reverse complement strand
ATATGGCTGTTGTTACTAAAACTGGGAAATCATTTCACAGACTTCTTTTCAAAACCTACATTTAGAAGATTCATAATTTTACTGGACTCATGATGGGTTTTTTTAAGTTTGTACAAAAGATGCTGAAATGCTGCAAGCAAATATAGTAATAGCACCTGTTAATAAAAAAGAAAAGCCTTCAATAACTTCTAAATTAATCGAGTCAGCAAAATTTGACCAAAGTTTTTTTATTATACAAATTATATGTATACCATTCTGGAGTAAATAATATATTTCTGCTATTAAGTCGAAGCACTATTACACAACTTTATATAAAATATTTAAAAAAAACACTGAATGCAATATATCCAAACTTAATACAAAACGACCTGGCCAGCTGATCTTGTATTTGACTTGTATGTCAGCCAGTGACCAGTCTCTCTGGCACAATTAACATAATTTCATTGAAATTACTATAGTTTGGTACATAAACAAATAAGTTACTCTCAAATCAGACTGTTTCTTTACACATATTCCAGTAGAAAATAGGTATTAGAATAATTGTTTACCTAGTTATTACTGATGCTTAAAACATGACTAAACAGTGTTTGGTGCTGACAACAGACACACCTATAGTCATTAAAATAAGTGTATATGGTGCTGAAAAAATGTTAAACAAGGGTGGATGGAGCTAGTAACAGACATAACATCTGTAAAATAAGGGTGGATGGAGCTGGCATATAGTCAGTGAAGCAAATAGACACTGTTGACAATAGTAACACAAGGGCGAATGGTGCTGGCAACAGACTATGTTAATGGTGCTAGCAGCAGATACTTCTTTTTTCAGTAAAACAAAGGGAAACTGTTTTGGACAGTCACTGAGCAAATTGTTGAGTTACTCTAGTTTTATCTTTAAGGTAATTTCAGTACAACACAAATATTCTCATTATGCACTGCTTGAAGACTAACAGAGAAATAGCACCTGCATTCTTTTGATTATTAGTTGAAATTTGAAAGATATTTTAACAAATATTTACTTAATTCATTAAAAATGTAATTTACTTTGATTTAGATGATTGTGTTCATTGTGTTTCATTCTAGCACATTGCCACCTGAGGAAGTTGTCAATAAATACCAAGAAAAACCTCACTGAATAGCTTTACTGACATTGTGACATTGACATATATTTAAATTCTAGCCAAATTACATTCCACAAATATTGGAATAGGAAAACTGGGTATTTGTTTTGGCTCTATATATAAACAAGTTTTAGTGTATAGATTTTTGCCAGCTAACAAATTGTACATAACCAAACTGACCACCGAAGCTACTTGGTTGTTAGTAAAATTATATATACATGTATTATGTTAATTTTTAAACTATACTATTTATAAATTTAATTATTGCACATTTCTTTTATGATACTTCATTTTGCTGCAAAAGCAAAAAACCAGAGGCAACTGTTGCATGCTTCTGCCTCCAGTTGAATTCGGATGCCATGGCCATGATTGGTTCAAACACATTGTATCTGTCAAACATTTTAAACACCCAGGATTTGAAAAAGATGATTGGCTCAAACACACCGCATCTGTCAAACATTTCAAACACTCATGATTGGTAAAAAGATGATTAACTCAAACACTGTATCTGTAAAACATTGTAAACACCCATGCTTGGTAAAAAGTAGATTGGTTCAAACACACTGTATCTGTCAGACATTTTAAACACCCATGATTGCTAAAACATTCATTAACTCAAACACACTGTGTCTGTTAAACATTTTAAACACCCATGCTTGGTAAAAAGATGATTAGCTAAAACACTGTATCTGTCAAACACTTAAAACACCCAGGATTGTGAAAAGATGATTGGCTCAAACACACTGCATCTGTCAAACATGTCAAACACCCAGGATTGTGAAAAGATGATTGGCTCAAACACACTGCATCTGTCAAACACCCAGGATTGGCAAAAGATTAGCTTAAACACACAATACATCTGTCAAACATTTAAAACACCCAGGATTAGTAAAAATATGATTGCTTCAATCACCCTGTATCTGTCAAACTTGTTTGGTTCAAACACTCTGGATTAATAACAAGATGCTTGGTTCAGACACCCTTAATATGTCAATCATGATGAGATAAAACACCCCAGATTGATAAAAGATGGTTGGTTCAGATATCCTGGATAAGTTAAAAATGATGGGTTCAAACATCCTGGATTGATAATTGGATGATTGCTTCAGACACCCTGGAACAGGGAAACATAATTGGGTCAAACACCCTGAATGGCAAAAGACAATTCATACAAACACCCTCTATCAGTAATACATGATCAGTTTGTAAATTTTGGATTGTTATAAAGATGATTGGTTTAGACACTGACTTTAAAAAACAAACACGATTGTTAAAGCACCCTGGATTAGTAAAAAGATGATTGGTTCAGACACTGACTTAGTCAAACATGATTATTAGAGTACCCTGGATTAGTAAAAAGATGTTAGGTTCAGACACTGACTTAGTCAAACATGATTATTAAAACACATATGTGAGTTTTTTCTAGTAACTAAAATTTGAAAAATTTCTTGTTTATATCTAAAGAATACTCTTGTGTATTAGGAGGGGATGCCTTGCTTATTTCAAACTATGTTCAATCATTTGTAATACAGCCCAAACTGACCAGTCATTTAAGTCATTTGAGATTCAACTCAATAGACCATTTAATAATTGCTGACTATGTTTCATAAAAGAGAAAAAAATCAGTCTTGTTACTCTACATCCAAAGTTTGGATACATTCGTTTGCTATAATTGGATTATATTGTGACTGCTTAGAAGTTGGAGCTTCATGTGAACATGAGTTAGGGTATGCTCCATGTGTACATGAGTTCAGGGCATACTCCATTTGTACACAAGTTCAGGGCAAACTCCATGTGAACATGAGTTCAGGCATACTCCTTATGTACCTGAGCTCAGGGCATGCTCTGTTTGAACATGAGTTCAGGGCATACTCCATGTGAACATGAGTTCAGAGCATACTCCTTATGTATCTGAGTTCAGAGCATGCTCTGTGTGAACATGAGTTCAGAACATACTCGATGTGTACCTGAGTTCAGGGCATACTCAATGTGTACATGAATTCACGATATACTCCATGTGTACATGAATTCTGGGCATACTCCATGTGAACATGAGTTCAGGGCATACTCCTTATGTACCTGAGTTCAGGGCATGCTCTGTGTGAACATGTGTTCAGAACATACTTCATGTGTACCTGAATTCATGGCATACCCTTTGTATATATGAGCTCATGTTATACTCCAGTCCTTGTGTACATGATTAAAGGAGCTCTAAAGTATAATTATTTTTAAATTGCATTATTTATTTTAAGATATCCAATTGTTGTTAGTTTTGAAAAGATAGATTTCAGAGAAGTGTTGGATACATCATAACAAAAAATGTTACTTAATATTTGATAATGACTTAAGAATAAAATTCAAATTCGCTTGTGTAACAGATAGTAAAATATGCTGGCATTTTCTAAATGACATGTATCTAGAATGGAAAGTTCCATGGGTTCAGACCTTTATAAGAGTCAAATATGCTGGCAATTTCTATAGGATATGTATGTGGAATGGAAAATTCCGTAGTTCAGTCAAATATGCCAGCATTTTGCAGGGATAAATATCACATAAACTACTTGGGAAAGCTAGTGTTATGCATGATTGTGTCAAAAATATTGCACATTGTATTAAGTGAAGGGAATAACTGTGATAGATTATATTTTATGGCATTAAATATGCATGAGACTAGTTCATTTTGAATAATTGCTTTCTTGTTTTAATAGTTGTGACAATAATTGTCTATATTTTATTCTCATTAAAACTATTTTTCAAGTTTACAGTTGTTTTATATTTAATATTTTATTGATCATTCCATTATACTTTTATCTATTTGTATCGCTGTCTCATTATTTGACTTTTCAGTGGTTATCACATTTATTATCTTATAGCTTATTCTCATTAAAACATGGTGATCTCTGAACTTTATTGATCATTACACCTTCCATATGTCTCTGTATGTTTATCTCTCTGTCTGTACCACATGAGAACTGTATCTATATCCAAGTGGAGGGAATGAGAGACAGCATGGGAAGGTCTTCTTGTATACTTTAGAGAAAATGTAAATGCAGAAAGGCAACATGACTTGGAGTCACATGAAATTGAGAATATCTGGGAGACATTTCTCAAAATAATGCAAAATCATTCCTAATTGGTTTCAGAAAGAAATATCTTTACTGGGCGATATAAATAAGGACCTTCTCAATACTCAGATAAGGAACAGCTGGAATTAATCTATTGAATCATGAGGCCCAGTCCAGCCGGTATACGAGCACACAAGGGTAACATAAAAATCAAGCACTCTTATTGATTACATTAATACCAACCTACCAGACATAATGGCTTGTGTTAATGTACCAAATGTTGATCTTAGTGACCACTATTCTACTTTTTTGAGGTTAAATGGAAGAGAAATAAGAAAAATACTTAATAAAACAATCACTTATAGATCATTCAAAACTTTTGAATGAAGAATAATTTCTCAATGACCTTTAAAAGGTTCCATGGAATATAATCCAAAATTTGGGTGGCATAGATGAAGTTCTGAGGGTGTGGATTGACTTATTTATGGATGCAGTCTCTAAGCATGTACCCACCACTGAAAGCACAAGTAAAGTATGAAATCCAAGCTAATTTGATACTATGAAAACATGAGGCCAATTCAAGGCTGTGGAAAACCATGCACAATATAAAGCATAGAGAAATAAAATAACAAGTATTAAAAAAAGCTATTAAAAAAACTTATTATTAATCATTGCTTGAAAACAAAAAGAACAACACAAATTCCATTATGAATGTCTTCAATGAACTCACTGGAGGAACATACAAAGATCAGACAAATAAATTTCACTTACTTCTGGTAAATGACACCATAGTCACTGATGACACTGACATTGCAAATGTTTTCAATGATTTTTTTTGCTAACGTTACCACAAAATTAAAAGAACCAGCGATAGAAAACAACTTTAATGAGCTGAAAAGTTCTGCAGCAGCAAATGGAGGTATGTTTCTCTTTTCCACCAGTATAAAAAACTTTGTTAAAAAATGTCTCAGTGAACTTGATACCAAGAGAGCTACAGGACTTGTCAGATTGGTCCATGACTCATTAAAACATCTGCCTCAGCTATTTCAGATAGCATAACATTCATAATCAGTTTAAGTTTTGCAACTTCATCTGTTCAGAAAATATGGAAAACTGCAAAAGTAACTCCTATTCACAAATCTGGTTCTAAGGATGATGTTGATAACTACTGACCCATCACAATACTACCAAACTTATCAAAACTGATTGAAAAACATGTCCATGATACTTAATACTTACAAATGTTACCACCCAGCTTGTTTTTGGACTGTTCTCTTCATTCTGTACACTCAAACACTCTCAAGTGTTATAGATCATCATCCAGCGTCTCACCAATTGTATGCTAATAACACCCAAATATACAAATCTAGACATCCAGCTGAAGTTGATGCTATCATCCAATGAGTAGAGAGTGCATTTCGGATGTGAAATCATGGATGACATGTAACAAGCAGCAGATGAATGATGATAAAACTGAGGCCATTCTGATCACAACATACGACATTTTCATTCACATCCTTTATCTCAAACAGTAAATATCAGCAACACCAACATTAAATTTACACAGTGAGTACGACACCTAGGTGTTACTCTGGACAGTACTCTCACATTGCACCAACATGTCATGAACATGTGCAAGGCTGCATATCTTGAGCTGAGATGCATCAGCTCCATTCGCAAATATCTTTCAGTTTATGCCACTAAAACACTTGATTGTTCATTAGTACTTTAAAGACTGGACTGCTATAACTCAGTTCAGTGTGGTTCATCGCAATATCTACTACAGAAACTTCAAAATGTTCAAAACACAGCTGCTAGGATCATCCTTAGAGTACCACGATCAAAGCACACCTCCCCGGTGTTCTGTACCCTACACTGGCTATCCATTCAATCCAGAATCAAACACAAACATTTTCTTTGTGCTACATTTCACAGACAGACTCCATTCCAACATACCTATCCAGCCTCACCTATGTGTACACACCAACAAGATACTTATACTCCTCTTTTGACAATTGTATACTCATTTTTCTCACTATGAAATTAATGTATGGACAATGTTGTTTTGCATACCAGGGCCCAGCAACTTGCAATTAATTGCCCATAAAAATTAGACACAAAGACACAGTGATCCCTTTCAAGAGTACTCTTAAAACTCATCTTTTTTGACTGCATAAACAAACTTAAAGACCTAATAATATTTCCTACCTTAAATATCTTCATCATTATTTTATGTTTTCTAATTTCATGGTGTTTTGTATTTTGTAGTCATATCATTATAGATGTATAAAGCGCTTAGAGCATCTAAAGATTAGGCACTATGCAAAGGCATCATTATTATTATTATGACTCCTTCATGTCATATCTTACCAAACACTTGTTGTTACTCCCTATCAATCAGCCTTTAGATAGAAACATTCATGTGAAACTGCCTTGATCTCTCTAAGAAATGGCTTCAAGCACTTGACCAAGGTAAATCTGTATTTGCAGGATTTCAGAAAAGCTTTTGACATTCTGGATCATGAAATCCATTTGAAGAAACTGAAAATCTACTAATGTGATGAAAGCACATTTAGATAGTTTACTTCATACTTAAGTGAGTGAACACATCATGCTTTATAAATAATATTCTGTTTGAACCTGTTACAATCAGATATGAAGTACCACAAGCCTCAATTCTAGGTCCATTACTATTAATTGTGTGATTAATGACCTACCACTTTTACTAAGGGACTCTGTATCATCTACAGATCTCTATGCAGATGAAACAACATTGTCAGACATCCAAAACAGAAAGCATGAACTCTAAATTTCTTTACATTATGCCCTGAAACAAAATTGGACAACTAGTGCACATACAATGGCATGGTGGTAAATACTGGTAAAACTAAAATATTACTTATCTCAACATTGCAAGAAAAGGAAAAATCTTGATAGTGATGACCGATGATAGTGATGACCGATGACAGGGAAGGATAAAAAGTTGCAGATGGCCTGTCATGATAGACTACTTGGTGTTTTGATAGGTAATAACAAATCATGGACTGAACATATCAAACATATCAGTGAAAAGGTCCATTCAAGTTTATGGATTTTCATTAGGATAGGACATTTTCTCCCTGAAATTATTGCAAAGCTGGCACATCTTCACAAAAGAGCATTTGGGCTAATATCAATCCAGAAAGAATGCAAAGATAATTTAGGTGTTGATTGTTTATGTGTATGGAGTGCCCAAGTGTGCTGATATGGTGAAGTGTGTATGGAGTGCCCAGATGGACTAATATGGTGAAGTGTGTATGGAGTGCCCAAATGTCCAGATAGGGTGAAGTGTGTATGGAGTGCTCAAATGGGCTGATATGGTAAATTGTGTATGGAGTTCCCCAGTGTGCTGATGGGGGAAGTGTGTATGGAGTGCCCAAATGAACTGATAGGGTAAAGTGTGTATGGAGTGCCCAAATGGACTGATATGGTATAATGGTATATCTACTTACTATACACCTGAGATTAAAGAAGGGAAAAAAATCAATGAAATCATGATCACTTAAACGGAAAATAATGGTGTTGCAAGTATCATAACTATATTCCACTGGTTATTCATAATTAATCAGGATATCATTTAATTCTTTTAGACATAATTATTATCTGATTATTAAGACCTTATTGATATAATTACCATTATATTATAGAGACCTTATTGATATAATTATCATCTGATTATTATGAACTTATTGATGTAAATATCAATTGATTATTAAAGTCTTACTGATCTAATTATCATTTTATTATTAAGACCTTATTGACATAATTATCATTTGATTATAGAGACCTTATTGACATAATTATCATTTGATTATTGAGACCTTATTGACATAATTATCATTTGATTATTGAGACCTTATTGAGATAATTATCATTTGATTATTAAGACCTTATTGAGATAATTATCATTTGATTATTGAGACCTTATTGATATAATTATCATTTTATTATAGAGACCTTATTGATATAATTATCATTTGATTATTGAGACCTTATTGAGATAATTATCATTTGATTATTGAGACCTTATTGAGATAATTATCATTTGATTATTGAGACCTTATTGAGATAATTATCATTTGGTTATAGAGACCTTATCGATATAATTATCATTTGATTATTGAGACCTTATTGAGATAATTATCATTTGGTTATAAGGACCTTATTGACATAATTATTTGATCATTAAGACCTCATTGAAATAAGTATCATCTGGTTATTAAGACCTTAAGACCTTTTTGATATAATTATCATTTTATTTTTCAGACCTTATTGGTATAATTATCATCTGATAAGTAAGACCTTATTGGTCTAATTATCATATGATTATTAAAACCTATTGACATAATTATCATTTGATCATTGAGTCCTTATTGATCTAATTATCATCTGATTATTAAGACCTTAGTGATATAATTCATTCATTCATTTCATTCACTGCCCGTCACTCCTATCAGGGTATGGGCCGCCAACTACAGATCTCCAGAGTCCTCTGTCCTGGGCCATTTTTTCTAGCTGGTTCCAGGTGTAGCCCATCTTGGTGGTGTCCGCTTGGAGGTTGCGTCGCCAGGTGTTTCTTGGACGGCCTCTCTTCCGCTTGCCTTGTGGGTTCCACCTCAGCGCCTGCCTGGTGATACTGGTTGGCGGTTTTCGTAGGGTGTGCCCTATCCAGCCCCATCTCTTCTTCCTGATTTCTTCTTCAGCAGGAAGTTGGAAGGTCCTTTCCCAAAGATTGGCATTGCTGATGGTGTCAGGCCAGCGGATCCGGAGAATCCTTCTGAGGCAGCTGTTGATGAAGGTCTGGAATTTCCTGATGGTGGTCTTGGTCGTCCTCCAGGTCTCTGCTCCATAATGTAAGATTGACTTCACAGTGATATAATTAGCATTTGATTATTGGGACCTTATTAAAATAAGTATCATCTGATTATTAAGACCTTAGTGATATAATTATCATTTAATCATTGAGACCTTAATGATAAAATTATCACATATGATTATTGAGATGTTATCAATATAATTATCATTTGATTATTGACACTTTATTGATATATTTATCACCTGATTATTAAGACCTTATTGAAATAATTATCATTTGATCATTTGGACCTTATTGAAATAATTATCATTTGATCATTAAGACCTTATTGAAATAATTATTGATTACATGTGTATTAAGACCTTATTGATATAATTATCATTTGATTATTGAGACCTTATTGAGATAATTATCATTTGGTTATAAGGACCTTATTGACATAATTATTTGATCATTAAGACCTCATTGAAATAAGTATCATCTGGTTATTAAGACCTTAAGACCTTTTTGATATAATTATCATTTGATTATTGAGACCTTATTGAGATAATTATCATTTGGTTATAAGGACCTTATTGACATAATTATTTGATCATTAAGACCTCATTGAAATAAGTATCATCTGGTTATTAAGACCTTAAGACCTTTTTGATATAATTATCATTTTATTTTTCAGACCTTATTGATATAATTATCATCTGATAATTAAGACCTTATTGATCTAATTATCATATGATTATTAAAACCTATTGACATAATTATCATTTGATCATTGAGTTCTTATTGATCTAATTATCATCTGATTATTAAGACCTTAGTGATATAATTAGCATTTGATTATTGGGACCTTAGTGATCTAATTATCATCTGATTATTAAGACCTTAGTGATATAATTAGCATTTGATTACTGGGACCTTATTGAAATAAGTATCATCTGATTATTAGGAACTGATTGATATAATTATCATTTAATCATTGAGACCTTATTGATATAATTATCACATATGATTATTGAGATGTTATCGATATAATTATCATTTGATTATAGAGACCTTATTGATATAATTATCATTTGATCATTAAGACCTTTTTGATGTAAGTATCATCTAAATTATTATCACCTTATTGATATATTTATCATTTCATTATTGACACCTTATTGATATAATTATCACCTGATTATTAAGACCATATTGAAATAATTATCATTTGATCATTAAGACCTTATTGAAATAATTATTATTTGATTACATGTGTATTAAGACCTTTTTGAAATAGTTATCATTTGGTCATTTAGACCTTATTGATCTAATTATCATTTGATTATTAAGACCTTATTGAAATAATTATCATTTGGTCATTGAGACCATATTGATTTAATTATCATTTGATTATTAAGAACTTATTGAAATAATTATCATTTCCTTTTTAAGACCTTATTGACATAATTATCATTTGATTATTAAGACCTTATTGAAATAATTATTATTTGATTACATGTGTATTAAGACCTTATTGAAATAGTTATATTACGGCGTTGCTTGCGCTGTTGGGCGACTGATATATTCTGTGTTTGTGTATCTTCCGCTTGCAATCGCGTTTAATGCACTGCATAAAGCAATATCAAACGATTTCTAACAACGAAAAGTACGATCGCACGATCACGACAACTGCAGCGACTCAGTGCAGTTTAACATGATTACGCAGGGATCACTAGCGTGGAGTAGGCATCATCTATTAAGTTTCCATGTGTTAGTTTCCTTATATCCTCAGGTGGTGATAAACAATTTCTCACTTATTCTGGTGTCAAAGAAATTCACCGACAGATCTTTCAACGTTGAGGCTGCCAGCGTTGAATACTTGACCGACGTTGGCAACTCGAGGATACAATTGATATTTTTTATCGGTGATGCTAATCTGTACGAATCAAAATAAACTACACTGCAAGGATCACTCGCGTATGTAAACCAAAATTTGTCTCGACCATCGCATTGATCAAGGTTAATCACCAGTTTCAACGCGGTGTGGTCTATCCGATAACAGATAATGCATGAGAACCCTTCTGAAAGGGTTTTGATTTCACGTCCTTGTGTTTCTGACATATTATCAGATTTGGACTTCGATGAATTTGCCGGAGAGCTAGCTTGCTTACGATTCAAACGCGTATCAGTCTAAGGCTAGATCCCATCTTGATGCCAATTGCAGACCTTTTCATTTCTTAAATTCCCTATTTCGTAGCTTTTTCAACGCCATTATGGCTGAGGTTACAACAGCTCTTAGTACAACACCTTTTGTAACCACTTGCATCTAAGCGACGATTAACGTGGGTAATGCCAGAAATGGAAATATTATTCCGGTCGTATCAATATCCACGAATGATGATGCAGTTAATACTTATTTAACTCCGATGTGCTGTCTTATTACCACTGACGTAAGCGACTTGAAGTTCCATGCTCCTTTGATGAAGGCTGTAAACTCGTACACAAGCAAAATTAACTTCATTTATTCTATTTATATTCCCCCATTTTCGTATGTTGCGTGGCGGTCCTTAGTCTTCCTAGTCTTTCGCCAAACATCCGATCTGTGAATTTTCCTACTATATATTATTTTTTTATTTTTCATGCAATATGAGTACTTGTATTTTCCGAAAGGTTTGCCGGATTGGTTTGGCTTACAACAGCCTTTGGTTTTTAGCGATATCGATTCTGTTATCTCGATGTCATTTGCTTGTAACAGAAATAGAGTTTGTTTCAGGGCCAATCAAATAGAGCTTTCTTGGATGAGAATGAAAGTCCTTTTTTATTGTTGTTAGTATGTCTTTGGGCGTTTTTTGATTGTTTGGTTAGGTTCTTCTCTCCCCCTCCCCCCATCTTTCCTCCACATCCTGCTTTTTTTTTAGTGTTCTTCATTAATACTTCATTTCAGTCATGTGATCTAGTTCCTTGTGCAACCGATGTTTTTCGTTCGTTCCAGATCTGTTTTATTTCAGCTACTTTGCCTTGTTTCCTTGTCATACTATGATGTTTCTTTCTATTTCTGATCTTCATTTTTCCCGCAAATGAATTTCCATAGATAGTATGTCTTGTTTTGCTTTGTTGATGTCTTCTTGTTTGTGTCCTGATCTTTACCGCTTCTATTTCTTCCCTGTTGGTCCTTTGTTCTAGAATTTATTGTACCCATTCATTGATACAATCGAATGGGCTTTTGTGTTAATTTAATGTATATTATATAAGTGATTGTTGTGTTTTATTCTTGACCTTCGTTCACGTTGTGTTGAATTCTTAATTTTTGTATTGTGGTTGTAGTGTTGGTATGAGTATGTTGTGGTTGTAGTGTTAGTATGAGTATGTTGTGGTGTTATTATGAGTATATTGTAGTTGTTGTGTTGGTATTACATTTACTGTTTAGCTTACCGTTGTGCCTCCCCTGTCTGTAGTGAGAGGTGGAGGGTGTTTATTTGCTTTGGGTTGGTTTTGGACTTACTTAAAGCACACAACCTCTATCATTTTTCCTTCTTCTTCTCTTAATGTTTTTATTCCCAAGGCACTATTTTTGTTTTTGTCGTAGCTATAACGCCGTGTTTTGCGACCTATTCGACTATTTATTTAGTCGATTTTATTTATTTACGTCATCGACTTAACTAATTATGTTTCTATTGGAAACGTCCTTGGTGCTTGTTTAGACCGATTTGATTAAATGTATAATACATTATATTTCCCCATTTTCATATATTTTTACATAGTCTGTTAAATTTTTGTGTATGGTCCTCAAGTTTCTCTGGGTCGTGTAAAATTATATTTGTCTAGTTAAAAGAGAAAAGGTGACGATAACTCTTGAAAAGAAGAATTCTCAGTCTCGAAAGTATATATTGATCAGATCAGCTCAACAAATCACAGGGGCTTGTATCGTGCTTACAACTGACCTGTCATATATGTACTACAAGTACACACAATAACAAACATGGTATGACACTTATCTTTTCTCGCGCGACTCAATTAAGAATAAACGTTGCTATTTCAAGCTACGTTTTGTGCAGCGTAACCCATACGATACGATTATTTAGCTCAGGCATTCAACTTTGTTTGCGTAAGCATAATTTGGCTTACTATCATACCTTTAAGGAATGCCAGACCGTCCGTTGCCCCAAGATACTTCTCGTCATGGCCGTGATCGCACCCGCTTAATATGCAGAAACAAAGTGCTGAATGGAATAACGTCCATCCTTCGATTCGACGAGTATCACTCTAGTCATCCGAGGATTGGAGGGCTGGTTCTGTTCTGTGCGTGGGCTGGTGGCTGATGAGGCCAGTCTTTGTAAGGAATATTTGTTTGCTTAAGGGACAGGGTATGAGTGGGACATCTCCAGGAGGGTAAATGTCACGTGCTTTTCTGCCGTGCCTCTTCAGTACAACTTGGAGCCTTTGTGCACGGAGGAAAGCCAAGTGACTCGATCGTTTGCTGTTTGCTCTCAAGAATCAGAGTTTTAAGTTGAACGCTTTCAATTAAGCTTTCAGATTATCTTTGAAGTGTTTCATCTGACCTCCGTGGGATCTGTGTCCTTGCTGTAGCTCGCCACAGAAGTCTCTTATGCAGCCGGTGGTCTGGAATGCATGCAACATGTACCACCAAGCGTAGCTGAGACCGCATCGGGATAGTGTGGGTGCTGGGTAGACCTGCTTATGTGAGTACCTTAGTGTCTGGAACCTTGTCCTGCCCCTTGATGTTGAGGATTTTCCTCAGAATTGTGATGTGAATTAAGCTCAGTTTTCTAGCGCTGCGGTTGACTACATTGACCTACTGACATTGTTGTTGGGCTCAACAGAGGGCTTTCCAGGGGCCGGCTGATTCAGGAGTTGAGTATTCTTGATACTGATGGTGAAACCAAAGTTTGTGCAGGAACTGTAGAATTTGTTAACGCTGCTTTGCAGGTCGGCTTCTGATCCAGCATTGTGGACGCAATCATCAGCAAATACGAAATCCTTGACGGTGTCTGTAATAACTTTGGTTTTCGCTTGAAGACCCCTGTGGTTGAATAGTTTTCCAGCTGTAAGGTACCTGATACCAACTCCAACTTATCTGTCTCTGAAAGCATTAGTTAGCATGGCGGAGAACAATAAACTGTATAGTGTCGGTGACAGAACACAACCTTGCCATATGCCAATGGTTACTGGGAATGTCTCATATGTCTCTTAACTCGTGCCTGCATGAAGTCGGGGAATTGCTGCACCATGCATATACATTTTCTAGGGTATCCGTAATTGACTATTACCTTCCAAACGCCTTCTCTGTTGACAGTATCAAAGGCCTCTGTCAAGTCGACGTAGATGGAGACAAGGTTGGCGTTTTGCCCTTGACGTTTCTCTTGTAGCTGCATCGCAGCAAACATCATGTAGATGGTCCTAAGTTCTTTTCCAAATACAAACTGGCTTTCGGGCAGGAGTCCCTGGTCCACTATTTAGCTCAGGGATTAAACTTTGTATGCGTATCCAAAGTTTAGTTTAGTATTATACCTTTAAGGAATGCCAGAACATTTCCCCACGATACTGCTCGACATGTGAGTGTCTGTGCCCGCTTAATATGCAAGAACTACGCGCTGAATGGAATACTACCTTCTCATTCGCAAATTGAAAATATGTTATAAATAAATTCAAGACATCATTTTCTTTTAACCAATGAAAGGACAGTGTCTCATTCAACGGGATTTTCCTTGCATATTAAGTGGGCGCGATCACGGCTATGTGAAAGCGAGACAGGAGAGAAGTGTCCTCGCATATTATTTTTTATAGTACATGTAACAGGTCTATTGTAAGCAACGATACAAATCCCTATGAACAAATCACGCAAAAAGTTATCCATGGAAACAACGACTAAAATCACATACAATGTCCTCCACTAGCCACGGAAACAGGAACCAAAATCACACAAAAAATAAGCCACTAGCCACAAGAAATACAGCTAAAATCACGCACAAAGTAAGTCATTAGCCATGGAAACGACTAAAATCGCGCAAAAGGCGTAACATTTGCCAGGAAAACGACAGCATTCACACAGAGTAAGAAGCCACTAGCAGCCTTTTACTATACTACTAAGAAAGACATTTTCAGACTCTAAACATAATTTCAGAATGAGAAGAAATCTTGTACTCTTCACTCTTATAATACGGAATCCTGTTATTTTCAGAGACACCAAGCCACACGCATGGTTTGAGAGCTAATGTGTGTGATACAAACAAAATTACTACAAACCTGATTATACATAAAATAATGTCTACAAGTAAAATTGTTTCAAATATAGACAAACTCCCAAATCCGAATGCCTAAGAATGATGTTCTGAATAAACAGGGGAAACATGTCTCGATTTCATTACAACACTAGTTCACAATAATATCTGAATAAAGATAAAATAGTGAACATGTTCAAACAATCGCTGCATTCAACAGTTACAGAGGAAACCCAGAACGCACACCACATAACGTACTGGAAAATCTCAGTCAAGACTTTTTGTTATACACATGATTTCAATCAACTATGGACCCTGACTTACTTTGGCATTCTGTGATGGCAGCCTTGGGTATAACTCTTGGAGTACAAAAATGAATTTAAAGGAATTAAACTTAGATGACTAGAATACACGGGACCTTGAAATTTTTTTTAAAAAATACAAAGCAGCCAAATTAAACAAATTAGAAAAGATATTGCATTTGTGAACAACTGCAATCATGTTAATACAAAATAATTATGTACAATATAGCAGTCTGTTGAATTTCTAATATCATTCACCCTCCTTTGTCAGTCGTTTACTTGAAATTATTAATATTTTAAAATAGACTTTTTACTTTAACAGCAACTTTGCTGTTGGTTTAAAGAAAATAAAATAAATAATCAATTTTGTTCTTTTTTTCTTTTCAAAAGGTTGTGGTGCCTTGTGTTTTTATTTTTGGCTAACAGTGATTATGTGTTCCATGACTACAATTAGAATTAAATTCCCACATACCTCTAAAACAACATAAAAGATTAATTTTGGCTACTGCCAAAAACGCACTGTGTTTCCCAATAAAAAAATGGAACTTAGATTCGTTTACTAATTAGTATTGCTTTGTCACATTTCTTGTTTGCTGTTACTTGATTGACTCCATTAGACATTGACACATTTTGTTTAGAATCAGAATTGTATTTACACATTGGAGTTCCCTTACCGACTATTTGTTATTAGTTTGTGTGTGTGTGTGTGTGTGTGTGTGTTATTAGTCATGCTTCAAGTAATAGTACAAGTATATACAATTTTGACACAAAGTTGATATATAGGCCAGTGGGTTAGTCACTAACAGTGTATTGAACATGTTATGCTTAAAAATTTGGCCCAATTCCTAGTGACCCATATATGACTTTTCGGTGACCTATGAACTTACGCTGTATGGAAGTTGTTCGGTTCTGGTGTTCACTTTTCTATTTGCAAATATTTTTCATTTCGTTATACATATTTGTAACACTGTCAATTATACTAATGTATTTCTGTTTACAAATCTGAAATAAGATATAGCTGAAGCGGCATATAAAAAACTACAACAAAGCTTTGGGACTATTTACTGAGCGTAGTAGTAACGTAAACTAGGAAGCCGCCATTAGGTCTCTCTGGACAGTTGTTTGGCAAATTTTTGTCCGACAATGACCTATAACAGAATAATGATAATAACATTACATTAAAGACATGAATAAAAATGACCTAAGGAATTTTGTTGAAATGATGCTTGTAAGATTCTGACTGAGGAATTAAAGCTAAATTCCTCATGCAACTAGTGGCTTTTATACTGAATCAACACTGCCCTCAACCCCTCTTTTTACATTCATTTTTTACAGAAATGGGGTATTTTGTATATTTTCCTGTGACAAGAGAGCTAAAAGAATCAATATGTGCCTTATACATGAATACAGTTCACTAGTACTATAACAAATTAGCATAATTTTCCTCACCCCTCAACCATCTAGATTTTTAGATATTTACCTCTGTTGCAGATACATGTAAATACGCAAGCCAGGTCCGCGGCTCATTTGACGTCCAAGTTACGCATTTGATCTCCTGTGCTAGTCTAACTGTGGCATGCAGTCACACCAACTAGTCAACCAGTTTCCAATCCTAACTCAAAGTAAATATAACCCACATTACAGATTTAGCTTATGTGTGAACTGAAAAATGCTAGGATGGTGATAATCAGGCCCATGCCTTCTAACTTAAATATTAGGAAATGCGAAACTATTCAGTGAGACCTTAGGCTTGTTTTATACAAGTGTGATGTGGTTTTTTACTTCCTTGATAACATGTACGGAGATTTGAGTACAAGTAATTTGAACTTTAGATAACTAGTTCGAAAAACGGGTGGATTCATTGTGACTTGGACGCCTGTTGATTATGACAATTGTGTCTTGAATACTCTGGTTAACTACAAATTCGCAACAAATTGGACCATAAGCGGGCCTTGTTTGTGGACAAACTTAAGCAGATCGTAATGGCGAAAAACAAGTTAAGAGAGCTTGTCAGCAGGAATAAGCGTCGTCACCAAGAAGATGGCTTCGATTTGGATTTGACATGTATCCTTTATGTAGCATGAATAATCATTGTAGGTGAGGGGGTGAGGGTTTTCACAGCTTTGAATTATATTCACATACAGCACGAGCTGCCAAATTCGATGCATTTGCTTGAGCTTTGATAAGATGTTGAGGAACCATTTCAGTGTGTAAGGAAATAACATAAGAATAGAAAATGATATTCAGTCAGACAAAAGAAATACCCTGAAAGAATAAGTTCTTTTCAACGCCGCATGTCCGATTCATGCCTTAGGACATTTCTCAACATTCTGCTGATAAAAAATGTACACTCCTTTATTTAGAGGGTTATCTCTTCAATCTAATAACCAATTACACCATTTGCTTTGGCATTACACCCTGAAAGAATAAGTTCTTTTCAACGCGCATGTCCGATTCATGCCTTAGGACATTTCTCAACATTCTGCTGATAAAAAAGTACACTCCTTTATTTAGAGGGTTATCTCTTCAATCTAATAACCAATTACACCATTTGCTTTGGCATTACACCATGCTGCTCAGCAGCAAAACACCAAACCCAACCAAGTCAGCTTTACGGTGTTCATTTGTAGTAGCATGTTAGATAGTGGACAGTCAAACCAGGTCATTTGATTGAATAATTTTGCGTCTACTGTCCTGTTCTTCATGCTGCCCCAGGTTTGATTATTTTCATAAATAGACATATATTAAAGGTGTTGTTTTCTTAAATTGGGTGTAAGTGCCTGACTTGGTAGATATCAGGATATTCACTATTCTCTTGATGCATGATATTGGAACAAGGTGTGTCGGAAATTGCATCAAATTTAAGGATTAACTATGTTTTAATATTTTAATCCATTTCCGACTTTTTCAAATAAGTAGGGTGCTCATTGATGAAAAGTCTTATGAATGATTTAAACCCTTGACACTAAAAATATTCCCCAGGTGTACACTTTTCATCAGAATGAATTGTTTTCCATAATGCGAAATTGGAAATTATCACACATCCCTAAAAATGGGATAAAATATAAAATAAATTTAATTGGACAAAATTGCATATTTTCCTTTTAAATTTATGTACACATCAACAGTTTTGATAAATAATATGTAAGTTGCTGGTCAAAGTTGGTTTCACTTGCTTCCATTGGAAACAATGGTGGATTATTAACCCTAATGAAGTTTACCAGTGTCATTTCCTTAGTTTAATGTTCTTGACATCTTGAGCAACACCTTTGTAACTTTTGCAGGTTGACCTTGATGTCTTGAGCAACGCCTAGGTACGTTTAGCAGGTAATAGTTTTTTTTTCAAAACTAGCTTACCATCCTTCAGCTATACCAGCATTGTTGCTATGATATATCAAGCCACTGATATAATGAATTTATATCTCTCAATTATCACTAACATGTAAAGGGTGGCAGAGTGGTATAAAGCATTTGCCTTCACTGATCACTGCCTTTCCGCCTATGTCCATGTGTTTCAGGCTTGGTCATTATGAGTTTGTAAGTAACTTTGTCTGTAGCTAGAGGTTCCTCTTGGGGATTTCCTAGCTAGCTTATCATGTGCTGAAAAATGGCATTAAAACAAAACAAAAACAATAGAAACAACTGGAAATATTTAATAAAATGAAAACCAGAAGTTGAATTCAGCTTGATTTTTAAAAAAAGATCTTAATTGTAAGAATGTATTGCTTCTTCCTGCCAAGACATTCTTAGACTTGACACATACTCCCTGTCTGCTCATCACATTCTAAGACTTGACACAAACTCCCTATTTGCTCTCTTTATGTGGGAGTTCATGGGTTCAATCCCATGCTAATTCATACCAAAGACTTACAGAAAACTTACAAAAGTAGTGCTAATAGTTGCCTCACTTGGCTGTTATTAGCTTGGTGTCAGGATAATGTGACTGGGTGGGACATCATGCTACGTGTCACTAAACTGTCACGCTTCAGACATTGTAGTTATGTGACTGAATAATTGTTAAAACAATGTTAAAAATCCAAATCATCCCCCATCTGCTCTCACATTCTTAGACTTAACGTGAACTCCGTCTGCTCTCACAATCATAGACAGCGACTGAGCAATGAGCAACATGAATCTATTATCAACGCTTGCGATGGAAATCATCCCAGGACAAGCCTTTTATGCAATATTTGGCATTGGGCTGAAGGAGGCCACTATTTGGAGCCTCAGAGCAGCAGGAAAGCGAACAACACTGCTTATAATTTGGGATAAGGAAGAAAAAATGGAATTACAGGGGGCACTCAGGTCCAGGAGAAACAGAGGTAGACAACGGCGGTGGCGGGAAACCGAACCGGACCACAGTACCCCACCCCCACAACCAGAAGTTCATGAGGAACCGGGCCCCTACGTCTCTCGAAACGGAATCAACTGTACAGGGGGATACAATAAAGGTTCTACAGGAACAGATAGTAGTGCTATCTACACAACTTTAGGCTATTTTTACTACTACGGAGATGTCGGAGATGGCCACGTCACCTATTATCGAGCCTGAACCCAAACCATCACCACCAACACCACCATCCCCAACAAAGAAAGGGAAGGGGAAAAGGGGGTGATTAAAACATTAAGACCCACCCCACTCATTCACCAGGCGTTGCAATGAACCTGGACAAAAAATTAGAGAAGGCCATCCCAAAGGAAAAATGGGAGTCACCGGTGAAAACGGCGAGGATGCCTGAAAAAACAAAGGAAAAGCTAATGGGGAAACTCTGCGATGAACTGGGACTCGCTTCACTCTTCAATAACACGAGAAAAGCTGCAAGTTTCATCTCAGCGGCGACCTACATAGGGTTCCGGTCGTTACAGACTTCACCACCAAGAATCCAACAATGGCACTTCACCCTCAAAATCTTCACCAGACACTACTATGAGGCCTTTGAAGACAGACCTCTACACCACCTATTTGATGCAACAGCCTTGTATCGACTCCCGTTACGGACTTTATTTTCCAAGAATATCCCGGGAAGAGGAAAGAACAGCTACCTTCTTGGTGGAGTTGGAGGACAGGCGTGGTACTTTTACTCCAGATGAGTACCAGCCCTTTTAAGGGCTATATTCATTGCCATTGATTTTTAATGAGTTCTCATTTGGCACGAGAACTCTATTCGAACTAGCTCTATTGAAAAATTTGACATGATCATTTCGAAACACCGTTCCAAATTTACAATCTATTCTAACCTAGCAGTGACCCACCTACTTATGTCGCATAGACATTTTAGTTTAAAATTTGTTGGAGACTTATAATATGTACACTATGTACTAGAAATATCGGTATGTTAAGCGTTAGGAAAATTCTACAACTTATTGAATTTGACGAAATTGCACAGGTGGCTGACACATTATTGGTTTTATTTTGTCCATTAGTCAAACTGGACTGAATATTTGAAATAAGTATGGCTAGGACGTTCCAGGGCGTAGACGACATCCATCTACAACATCGGCTGGCCGACCTCCGGGACCTTTTAACCCCCTTTTCCTCGTACAGAGCCTATCAACATAGAGCGATTTGAAGAAACTAGTTTTCTCTGTTACTTACTACCTGATTGGTTGATAGGGTTGAGTGTGTGTTGGGTCTATTCCCACTCACCCAGGACTTACGTTCATAGCCCCTTTTTAGGGTATGATAAGACGACAAAATTAAATAGCGCACTTTGTGCGCATAAATGCCCGTAGGGATGTGGCACCATTCCTTCCCCTCGGGAAACTTAACACACTGCCATATTAAATGGCCGTGTCAAAATATTGAACAAATGACCCTAGTGGCCGGATTCACTTTAATGTAACTATCAACATCATCATAGACTTGACACAAACTCCGTTAGTCCGAATTTCCTCTGACCCTTTCCTCACGTGCTATCGACAATAAACAAAGTTGTTGTACATATAATTTGAACATATTATAAAGTAGCCACTTAATTATTTAAAAAAAACATATAATGAACGAATTTATTCTAAACATATTGATTCTGTGATCAACGACCAGAAACCTGCCAGTATCGCAGAAGGTTGGAGAAAACTATTTTCAAGAAGTACCGAGCACGTGTCAGTCATGTTTTTGTTTGTAGCACGTGACACATTGTGCCTTGCAATGCTCTCTGCCTAATGAATCGGTTTTCCTCAAATTGCTGCAACATTTACATTTATTTTTACATTTTTCGGTCGTTGTTTTTGCAATAAATAGCTTGGGAACTTTATTTTTCTTAGTTTTTCTAAACAAAAATTACCTGACGCTGAGTTTTATGTCGGTCTTGTTTTCCTACAGCAACACTAAACATGGCGTATTGTTGATATCACGTGACAGCATGATCTCTGATGTCATGGACATGTAGGTTGCGAGATTTGTGCAGTACGTCACTAAGAATACAAATGGCCAGATCCAGGTCAAATTTCAGCAACGATGTATCTTCGTCTCATCTGTCAGCAGATTAATGACATAAGGAATGCTATGTCAGGTATATCTCGTTGAAAGATCGTTTAAGGTTGAATTGAGCGACTTGAAACAAAATGAATTTAGCCGGCTTACACCGTCCTTTCTGGACATTACATTCGTTACGGAACGATCAGTCGTTATCATACAAACAAACTTCTGGACTGATCAACCTATCTAATAATGTACGACCAATTGACGCATGCATAACTTGGAAACAGTAAATAATTTGTATAATAAATCATATTTTATTTTGCTTTATATTTTTATACAAATTAAAACGAAAATAATGTGTGAGCGGAAACCAATATATACGAAGAGAACATGTAAATGCATGTGTATTTCCATGTATTTTGTTTTCTTCAGTGTATTTCGGTGTTTCTAGTAACCCCTTGAAAACAAATGTGTTAACAATCTTTTCATTGTAATATGACAGTCCTGTTGTTATGAAAACACCAACTTTAACGCTTAACAAGTACACAAATTCGCAACAAACCTTCAGTTATACCCCTGGGTAATAACCCATACATTATTGGGTATTAGCCCATGCATTATTACTATTATTAGGCATTAGTCTCTACATTATTGTGTATTAGGCCAGTCAATATATGAGTATTAGGCAACACATTGGGTATTAACCCTATGGATGTCAACGGATAACCATGTACCCGACCGTAGTGAAAAACCCGGGCATTGAAACTTAATGATCATGTGTTCCAGTTCACAAAAATAATTTGTTGACAACACTATCAAAATATCATACACAATAGAACCTGACTTGAAAAACCACCTTTTTTGTCCCAAAAATATGGTCTCTCAAGGCAGGTGGTTTCTCATAACAGGTGTCAATGCTACATAATCTATACATTTGTGCATTTAGAAGGTGGTCTCTCATAGCAGTGGTCTTTCAAGAGAGGTTTTACTGTATCGTCAGCAGAACGCTGGTCTGAGTTGCAGCTCAGGTGTATATTTAGGATTAGGACCCTCGATTATGTATCAGCGGCCCACTGCTAAATGGCTGCTGTTGTGCAAAAATCTCTGTATTCCTGCAACATCAGTTCCATCTGAAAGTGCTTTTTTTTGAGGGCAGGACATGTACACAGGAAATGTGCATCGCTGTAGCCAGATACGGTCATTATGTTGGTTTACATTTAACATAAACTGGAAATTTTGCAGGGGACAATGATCAAATACTTGTACACTAGGGCAAACTGGCATTATTCACCTTTGATAAATTCTTTGTTAGTTCATTCATTTTTTAGATTTTAGTTCATGAAACATTCCAAAAATGTAAGTTTATTCTAGTTGGAAATTTGATTATTGTAATGTTTTTCTTATTTAGGTGTAAATCTCCTTTAGTATTCCAAATCTCAACCGGAAGTTGACTTTCACCGCCATTCACCTTGAGTAATAAATAACAAAACACGCTGTGGAAGTTGTTGGAGGGTTATTAATAAGTTAATTTACATTGTAATATTAATTCATTAATATTGACAAATCTTACAAAATATTAGTGCACAAGTTTTAATAGGAAAACAAATTTATCCCCATTGACAGACTAACATCAGTCGTCTCCCATTTGGTATGGGTAAAGTGCGAAAGTGCAAATGCAAGAGTACGAATTGGTAAAATGCGAAAGACAGAATGCGAAAGAGTGGGAAAAGTATGGTAAACAATATGCAAAAAAATGCAAATAGTCCGTTTGTTTTGTCATCCGACAACAGTCCAGGTATGTGAAAATTTGACAGTGGATGTAAGGGTCCTGCCGGTTATTAAAGTGTTATTAGTACAATATCGCACAAGGCCTGGTCAGAGGTATTGCGCAACTTGGAAAAACAACACTTGAAAGCCGCCTCCCTCTAATTCTCGTTATCTAGAGGATGACCTCTACGGTATAATTTGCCCGGTTAATGGATATGGTAATCCGAGATAGTACCTTGAACAAAGACAACACACGAGCCCCCGTATAGATAAAATATGAATTTAATTAAAATACAATTAAAAAAAGAATGACACAATAAATTACAATTTCTTTCTTTCTGAATACATTTAGTTCAGAAATACATAAACTGAAGCTTTAAAATAACGGATACGTATATTCATTAAAATCCAAACACTAATAAAAATAGATGAAGTTAGCCGTTAATACTGAGAGTAAATTTCATCACGAAATCGAGTGTTCATTAACATTGGACTGTTGGGTGATTCACAATGACCTTGTTCGTCGACTGGTTTTTTCTTCTGCGTTCGTCTCAACTTGAGCTTGGCCTTTGGTTGTACGTGGGATTACACAACTCTGTCTTCCAACTTCTTTTTCCGTCTCTGAATTTCGACTTCCTCGCTATTTCTTACTCGATCTTCAAACAAACTATTTTCCTTGTGTTTTTGGCGTCTTACAATCGTTCCACCTTCAATTTAACATGGAACCACAATTGTTTTACGAACGTCGTTCTTGCAACGAGCGGTCGGAGTCCTGGTAATTACTTATACCTTTGGTTCTCTCTTGCAGAGAAGTTTTTAGACTGACTAACCTCGTTTGATACGTAGTATATATTTCCCCGATTCTGGGGTTCGACACCCCCCCCCCTTCCCTCTACATTTGACCAATCGGAATAAATGCTATTCCTACGGACCTTTTGAAAACCGTCTATCAAGATGCCAAAAATGCCACTTAGGGTCGAAATATCACCTTATCATTTGTTTCCAATCACTCTGACAACTCTACGTGAGGAATCACCTATTTTAAGCGTGTCAAACACTCAGTCCGTTTGCACTATCAACAGTTCTAACAGCGTGACCCTGTTAAATAAACATTCTTTTGTCCAAACTCTACTCCAAGACAGTTAATTGTCGGCTAGCCTGCGAAAAAATTAATGAATTTCACTGGCGAAAAATTTGGCACTTGACATTACCCCCTTGCTAAGAGTAAAATCGGTATTTTTTTTTCTCTCCCAAATTTTTCGGTGAACTACTCTGCTCCAGTTACATGTCCTTAGGTGACCTATTCACTTCAAACATTCCTAACCGACTTAAACAATCCGCTTCCACATTATCCCTACCTTTGATGTACCGCACCTGAATCTGATACTGTTGTAGAAACAGCGACTATATCATTAATCGACCGTTAGTTAATTTCGCCTGGGCCAAATATTCCAACGGTTGATGATCTGTTTCCAAAGTAAACTTCCTACCATACAGATAACGTTGGAATTTAGTTATTCCAAAAATAATCGCTAAGCATTCTTTTTCAGACACTGAATAGTTAATTTCCGCATTTGACAGTTTCCTACTACCATACGCAACTGGGAATAAGCTTCTCTCGTGTTCTTGCAGTAACACGGCACATAAACCTCTATCACAAGCATCTGTCCTCAAAACAAAATCCCGTGTCACGTCAGGTAACTTAACTATGGCGTCTGACGTCAGTCTGTCTTTTAGCGTCTGAAATGCGCGTTCACATGCGTCTGTCCATACTACTATGGTCGGCGCTTTTTTCCGAGTCAAGTCAGTCAATGGACTTGCAATAGCACTAAAATTTGCCACATATCTCCTATAGTACCCTGCCAGACCTAGAAAAGATCTAACTTCAGTCTTAGTAGTCGGTCGTAATGCGTCCCTAAGTTGTTCGACCTTTGAACTCTCGGGGGTTAACGTGTCCTCGCTGAGGGTATGTCCTAGGTAGTCTAATTGTCTGAACACTATATGGCACTTCGATGGTCGTGCGGTCAGTCCGGTTTGTCGCAGTCGTTCTAAGACGTTTTTCAGCAAACGTATGTGTTCTTCCCATGTAGCTGTAGCTAATAGAAGATCGTCCATGAAGTTGGAAACTCCCATCCCCCGCAATGGTTCAAGGAATTTCCGCATCATACGGGTGAAGACACTGGGCGCATTCTGCACCCCGAATGGCATGACCACCCACTGGTAAGTCCCATCTGGAGTTGCAAAGGCGAGTTTTGCTCTGTCTTCACTACGGACTGGAATTTGCCAGTATCCTTTGGACAGATCAATCTTAGAAAAACATTTAGCATGGGTTACTCCTGTGAAAATAGACTCAGGGTCAGGTAAAAGTTCTACCTGGAATTCTGTGATTCGGTTTAACTTTCGGTAATCGACACAAAATCTGTGTGCCCCATCCTTCTTCTGGACCAGTACAACAGGGGAGCTATACGCCGACTCGCTTGGTTCGATAATACCCAAGTCTAACATAGTTTGAACTTCCTTACGGACCGCTTCTAACTTCGCGTACTGCAACGGATATGGTCTTAACTTTACTGGGTTCTCGTCCAGCAGCTTCAAAGAGAACTCCTCCAGCTCTGTCCTCCCCGGTCTTTCTGTTAAGAAGCTCGAATATTCTTGAAGTACCGACTCCACCTCTTTACGTTGGTCTGACGTTAACGTAACGTCAAGTGTGACGTCGACGTAGGTTTCCTCCCTCGTCAACGGACAACTAGGGAGTTCTTCCGCCTGCCCTGCATTGTCATCGGATTCTTCCGTCACGACGGTAGCCACCACGAACTCCGTGGGTGGTTCTCGCACACGGTACCGCTTCAAAAGATTTACGTGGAACGACTTGTCCTTATCCCCTACTCGGATACTGTAGTTTTGTCCACCTGTCTTTTCTGTTACAACAAACGGTCCCCTCCATGAGACTTGCAGCTTGTTGTGCTCCAATGGCAACAAAAACAACACCTGGTCACCCACCTCAAAGTGACGTTCCTTCGCCCTTTTGTAATACTTGGCTTGACGTCCCCTCGCGTCGCAGAGATTTTCTTGAGCCAATTTACAAACTTCTTCCAGTTTGTTACGCAAGTCGACAACATATTGGTATGTTGTACGCACTTCTTCGGATGCTTGCTCATCCGTCCATAACTGTTTCAATACAGCCATGGGCCCCCTTACCGTCCGCCCATAAACTAATTCGAAAGGTGAAAAACCCAAACTTGCCTGCGGTACTTCTCGATACGCGAACACTTTCGCCGGAAGGTATCGATCCCAATCCCTAGGTCGACCTTCACATAGCTTCTTCAAAGCTTGTTTCAATGTCCCATTGAAACGTTCTACCAACCCATTACACTGCGGGTGGTACGGGATAGTCGTCAGGTGTCTAATGGAGAGTAATCTATTTACCTCTTCCATCACCTGGCTCACGAACTGCGTCCCTTGGTCGGTCAGTATCTCGTCAGGAACTCCGACTCTCGACCACACCCCTAACAAGGCCTCAGCCACCGTAACTGAGTCAATGCTTTTCAAGGCCACTGCCTCTGGGTACCGGGTAGCGTAATCTACGACCGTTAATATATACCAATTTCCATTTTCGGCCGCCGGCTTAATCGGACCTACCAAATCCATCACCACTCTCGAGAAAGGTTCATCTATTAGTGGGGTGGTTCCTAGTGGCACTGGGCGATGGGATGTCTTCGGTGCCACTCGCTGACACTTGTCACATGACAAACAAAACCTCCTCACATCCCCATGCACACCTGGCCAATAAAACTCCCTCACCAACCTATCTCTGGTCTTCGTCACGCCCATGTGACTTCCGAGAAGATCCTCATGTGCTAACCTGAGCACTTCGTCGCACTTCCCTACGGGTACCACAACTTGTTTAAACGTATCGACCCCTTTCTTGGCGTACCGATACAAAATACCGCGTTTTGTCGCGAACTTAACCTCTCCGTCTGGCAATTTTCGTACGGACCCGTCCGTCGCGTACCTACGTACCTTGTCAAGAGACACATCTTCTTTTTGAAGCTTCTCTAACTCACCAGGTACCAAAATGTCTATGGGCGAAGTCACGGATCTTAGCGGCTTCGACCCTGACCTTCGCTTCATAGCCCTCGTCTCCACTGACCTGACATGTATAGGGTTACACGTCGTAGGGTTAGGTTGGGGAAACACATACCTACACCCTAATATTATGACATGAGACAGTCCCGACAAACACGCTGCTTGAATTCGCCCTTTAACATATGGCGAATCAAGGTCTATGCTAACGACCGGAAGCGAATCCTTCGTCCTGTTAGCAAACTGTACTTCCACCGTCTCACCTGTATAATCTCCAGGTTTGACGTATCTACGATCTACCAAGGCCGGGTAGCTACAGCCGGTGTCATACAGCACCGTGGCTTCCTCACCATTTACCGTAGCCCTCGCTATATTCGTAGACTCCACTGCTTTCCCTTTCTTAACAGTATTCGGAGTTACCGAATTAACCGTTGTCGGACAATACTTTCTACAGTCCTTGACAACATGGCCTGGTTTATTACAGCCATAACACACTGGCTCACCTCTTCTACCCGAGGTATCCCTATCTACCCCTTGAGTCTTTCCCGACCCACGGAAATGTACTTGGCTGGGATTTCCGGCCCCTGGCCTCCCACCATTTTGACCATTTCGTCTCGGGGGTGCCACCTCAGTGGTCTTTCTAAGCTCACCGATTCCAGGTCGGTCCCTACCGTTCCAAGTAGTTGGACGCGCATGCGCGCTCTCATAGCGCTCGGCCATTACGCTTATCTCATCCAAAGTTGAGAATTCGCGCTCCGCCAAAAACACAATTAAATCTTTTCTGTAGGTACTTAACACGTGTTCTTTTAAAATCTCTTCGCGAATACCTTCGTACGTTAACGCGGTGCCAGACATTTTTATCCATTTATCAAAAATCACGCGCACTCGACTGTGAAATTGCGCGTGTGTTTCGGTAGCCCTTTTTGACGATTCCCTAAAATGTTTCCGGAACGTTTCCGCTGACAATTCATAGTGGCGAAGTAAAGCTTTCTTCAGAGTGTCATAATCGTCTATCTCGGCTGGGGTCATGTTGTGGTACACATCTTTCGCCGCCCCCTGCAAAAAGGCTGAAATATTGATGGCCCACTGGTCCTTAGGTATTTGGTGAACCAGGGCCAACTTTTCAAACTGCGTCAAAACGTTGTCAATTATTTCATCCTTGTCATTAAACATCGGCATGGTTAACTGTATGGGTCGTCTGTCTTCCACGCAACTACACGGGGTGTCCGGACGTACGTTCGATTCTTCACCCCTCCTGAACTTGGCTTCGAGCCTTAGTCTCTCCATGGCTAACTCATGCTCTCGTTTTCTCGCCTTCTCTTCCGCCTGTAGTCTGGCCCCCTCAGCCTGTAGTCGGGCTAATTCAACTTCTCTCTCCTTCTCTCTAGTTTTATCTTCCGCCTGAAGTCGAGCTAGTTCAATTTCTTTCTGTTTCTCCTTCTTTCGTTCCATGGTTAATTGTTCTCTTTCTCTAGTTTTTTCTTCCTTATGTTCTTTCAAGCTACGTTCCATAAATTCAGATAGTTTGTCTCCGTCGTACCCAAGTTCGTCTTTGCCAATGGATTTAAATTCCTTTAGTAACTGTCTGTCTGTCGCCATTATGTCTGTTTTGTCTTTCCTTTTTCCTCTAGAACTATGTCCTTAACTGACCTACAATCAGGAATTCTCCCTACGAAAATAGTTTGACCTAAAATAACCTTATCTGCAGCGAGATGGACAGGTCAAATCAGTCACGATTAATTGACCAGACGAATTTCCAGTACCACACGCTCCGCGCAGCAGGACCCTATTAGCAAAATGTGGTTAATTGCTGTCCAAAATACAGTACTAGCCCAAATTGGCTCTTGTCTCAAGAGACTATTTAGGCTGTACCGCACCTAACGCTTTATGATAATTTCACACAGAAGGTATAAATCTCAAATTCTACAATACACTTTTAACGTAAAGAATTTGCATGCAAGTATACAAAAATAGCAATGTTTGATTCACTCGATTCCTGCTTAATAATAATAACAAATTTATGCCTGTGTTCAAAATACGCTCAGATTACTTCAATCGCAATGAAAACTTCTACATGGAAAACCCACTTTGTAAGGGTCTTGCCGGTTATCAAAGTGTTATTAGTACAATATCACACAAGGCCTGGTCAGAGGTATTGCGCAACTTGGAAAAACAACACTTGAAAACCGCCTCCCGCTAATTCTCGTTATCTAGAGGATGACCTCTACGGTATAATTTGCCCGGTTAATGGATATGGTAATCCGAGATAGTACCTTGAACAAAGACAACACACGAGCCCCCGTAAAGATAAAATATGAATTTAATTAAAATACAATTAAAAGAAGAATGACACAATAAATTACAATTTCTTTCTTTCTGAATACACTTAGTTCAGAAATACATAAACTGAAGCTTTAAAATAACGGATACATTCATTAAAATCCAAACACTAATAAAAATAGATGAAGTTAGCCGTTAATACTGAGAGTAAATTTCATCACGAAATCGAGTGTTCATTAACATTGGACTGTTGGGTGATTCACAATGACCTTGTTCGTCGACTGGTTTTTTCTTCTGCGTTCGTCTCAACTTGAGCTTGGCCTTTGGTTGTACGTGGGATTACACAACTCTGTCTTCCAACTTCTTTTTCCGTCTCTGAATTTCGACTTCCTCGCTATTTCTTACTCGATCTTCAAACAAACTATTTTCCTTGTGTTTTTGGCGTCTTACAATCGTTCCACCTTCAATTTAACATGGAACCACAATTGTTTTACGAACGTCGTTCTTGCAACGAGCGGTCGGAGTCCTGGTAATTACTTCTACCTTTGGTTCTCTCTTGCAGAGAAGTTTTTAGACTGACTAATCTCGTTTGATACGTAGTATATATTTCCCCGATTCTGGGATTCGACAACCCCCCCCCCTTCCCTCTACATTTGACCAATCGGAATAAATGCTATTCCTACGGACCTTTTGAAAACCGTCTATCAAGATGCCAAAAATGTCACTTAGGGTCGAAACATCACCTTATCATTTGTTTCCAATCATTCTGACAGCTCTACGTGAGGAATCACCTATTTTAAGCGTGTCAAACACTCAGTCCGTTTGCACTATCAACAGTTCTAACAGCGTGACCCAGTTAAATAAACATTCTTTTGTCCAAACTCTACTCCAAGACAGTTAATTGTCGGCTAGCCTACGAATTAATTAATGAATTTCACTGGCGAAAAATTTGGCACTTGACAGTGGATAACTTGGGTTGTACATATCTTTCATGTTCTAACGGGTACCTGGTTAACTGTTAAATGGCGCAACGGGTACCCGGGTGAAGTTTTCCGTGGTTTTTGACAGCCTTAATTAGCCAATACATTTTTGGGTATTTAGGCCATAGATTTTTACTTTTTATCTGGCACCAAGTTAGCTCCGCTGATAGACAGTAAACTTTATGGAACTTCGAATACTTGTCGCAGTTCTTTTGTTTGTGATATTCTCCACTTTGTGAGATTACATTGCACGTGTAGTGAATCTTTCAATAGGTTGGGTTAGGAATCCGGGCACTTTTTCACACCTGGGCGATTTCAGTGCATGGTTACAACCGCCAAGGTGAAAACAGCCGCCATTGTTCTAGTTACTTGAGTAACGTGTACCGCGCACAGGTGCACGGCGCGAGCTTGATGTGAAATAATAAAAAAATAATCTAAGGGAAAATATCGTGCAGAGTGATAAAAATACCTTAGATTACACCAATGACCCATTGTGAGATATGACCCTCTCTATATACTATATAAAAAGAGAAAGGATCGTAAATTCCAAATACTTGGTTCCACCCATGACCCTCGATTTCATTCTGCTATTTCCGTCTTTAAAAGCACAAAACCATTCTATATGATTTGTTTTACTCCCGAGATATTTTTCTATTCATCAAATCATCATTGGCTTTTCTACGTTGCACCAAACTGAAGTTACGGCTTCCGAAACGTGTGATTCTCGGGAAATTTTCATTTTGGGACAGACACTTACGAGCTAATGTGACAACCGGTGAAAAGAGCTACATGTACCATGTTTGCGGTTCTACGATACACGAATTCTTTAATTACAGAACAGTGGTAAATGCAAAGGTAAGTTTTTACTTAATATTAACTCGATTCAACTTTAGGAATCCTGCTCCATGGAAGAATTAGACATTGTAGCAAACTCGTGACGTCATGCCGACCCAACCAATAGGATGTAGGCAGTGTTTTGAAGGATACTGTGCAAGATATCCTGTTTGTTGCATCATATTGTTGCATCCTATTCCCTTTTGTCATAGCATCCAGACATGGATGAATTTTCAGTGTTCATATAATGGACAAGTGGCTACTGTACAGTATTTGTCATTATTATTTTGTTTAAAAAGATTTAATAACCCAACCTGTCATGAAAGCAAATAAAAACTAGAAACAGATTTTGTTGAAATCAGATTTGGGCATTTCTGCAGGAGCTGACATTTCTAGTTTTGACCTGTTCTTGCAAAGGAAATGGTATTGGGATTTAGTTTGATTAAAATCTGCATAGGATTTTTTTCTATGATTTTGAATGCTTACAGCCATTTTGTTTCTTTCAGAACACATTAAAAAGCTGAAAACATTTTTAGGAATGTTGAGGATGTCCAGACCCAATGTTTTCTTGAGGTGCAGTGCCCCATTCCAAAAGCACATTTAATATTCCTAAAAGACTGCTCTTGGTGCAACTTGTGATCATAAAAAAAATCAAAATAATCATTTGAAAAACCAATAAACTTACCAAAATTGTTCAATTTTACTTTAGTAATTTCACAAAATTTATTGTTACGTAATTTCACAAAATGTATTGTCACATAAATTTCTTCTCCAATATTATTGATACTGAAGTTGTTTCATGTGCATGTCAGTGTTCGCTTTGTAATTAAGTCACAATAATTTGTCGAGTTTTGCAGCAAATATATTGTCTCTCTTTTCATAACTATTTACAAATAATCCCATACATTCACTAGTCTTTTTCTCCAATGAACACAACCTATTGATATGCCTATTGAACTCTTTTTGCAGCTATGGCAAATATTTATTTCGCCTTCCATTTTGTCACCACTGAATTTTTGAGCTCATTGAGTAATTGTTTCTTTTCTTATCAGTGAGAACCGGAGCCCTGAGCGGCTTAGTGGTCTAACGCGCTTTCCGATACAGATTCTACAAGATTACATTACATTATGGATCTCACAGCTGTAGCAAGAAGGCTACAGAATAAAACTGCATTCAACATTTTGAATTGTCTTCAAATCACAAAATGTCTAATCCTAAAACAACATGGTCTGGTTTTGTGAAGCATTACTCTGAATATGTACTTGGACTTGGGCTCTAGAAATTTTAATTTGCTTTGCCAGATATTTTGTTTTGACAATTAGTTACATATTTGTGACAGGTTGTAACGAAACAAACCATTTTTACATCCTTGATTATTAATTGTACTGGAAACATGTGTTTTGTTTCCAGATTTGATCTTGCTTTACTTTTAGCATTGTCTTTCAAGGCTTTCACCATGAGGCAGATCATAGTGCATTAGGTTTATGTCCATCCAGCATTCCGATCCCAATTTAGTCTATGCACAGCAACACTAGTTTTCCACCAACTACATTTTCCAAACATTGTAGATGGCATTTACCTTAGCATAAGTAAGAACTAAACTGATTTCAGAGTTGAAAAATCCAATATCGTAATTGCAACAGGCTACCTCTCAAGGCATCCCAGCAAAGTTTGTAGTAATATATTTATTCAAGCAAACAGTTTCTTTGTCAAATGACCCTTGTTGTTTCTATACGTAACGTGTAAGTGCTAACCCTAGCCATTTTCTTTCATTTTGGATATCAAATTTCTGATTTGATTCTGATGAATGAATATATATTTATATCTTCAAGATCATGAATGACGAGTTTAGTAACGAGCGAAGTAGACACATTTTAATGAGGCTATATTGCTTCAAATTAACTGTTTATTACCCTTTTGGAAATAAGATCCATGCATAATAACGAGTTGATCTTGCGTCTGAATGACTGGGCCTGTTACTCCATTTATAAGAAGCATTTCTGATCTGATATCGATCAAACTTAAAAATGGACTTGTGTCATAAAGATGTTGCAGGTTTAGGGGTCAGGGTGGGTCTGATAAGGAGTGAGATACACGCATTATTGAGACAGGTCAAGGTGGGTCTGATAATGAGTGAGATCCAAACATTGAGACAAGTCAGTGTGTGTCTGATAATGAGTGAGATCCACACATTGTGGGGACAAGTCAGGGTAGGTCTGATAATGAGTGAGATCAACACATTATTGAGATATGTCTAGGTAGTCTGATAATTAGTCAGATTCATATATATATTTTTTGAGACAGTCTTGCGTGCGATTGGGATATGTCCTATTTCTTCTTTGATTTTGATCAAACTTGCAATATATGCCTGACAATGTGCATATTATGTCATTAACTTTAGATTTTTTGTTGTTGCTGATAAGGGTGTGGTCAAATAGGTAAATTCAAATGATATATAGCTTGGAAGATAGTTTAGGTGTATTTTCTTATTGCACTATATAAACATGATTAGTGAAATGGTTAGCAATTAAGTTTAGTAAGCCATGGGAGCAATATAAGGTTCACTTATGTCACTCAGAGGAGACTGGTTAAGCTAAAGGAAATGCTTGCACTGGTTTGAAAGTTGGATGACCTATTACTGCATGCTGTGAGGAAATCAGATGATGTTTAAGTTTAAGATTAAAGTTGAATACCTATTACAATATTCTGCATTAATTTAAAGAGAAGTGAATTTAACAGGAAACTGAAATTGTTTGTGTTTAACAGCTGTCACAGTTTAACAATACTGTATATTTTACATGTCAGAACACGTGCCAGTTTCCTTTTTCTTGGCATAGAGTGTGTTTAATAATGATTCAGTTTTCCAGTTTGACAACTTTGCATTTTCTTATTAAATCAAGTCGTTTCTTATACTTCCTCAATAGCATTTTCCGTGTAGATGACACAATTGTAAATTTGTAGCAAAAACTAAAAACAGGTTTGTAAAATTGCCTATCATCTTGGGATAAGTTACATATTTTTCTGCAAAGGTAAATTATCCCATAGAATATTCCCAGATTTTAAGACGTGAAGGAAAAATTTGATATCTGGTCAGTGCAATAAATTCAGATTCCTAGCCTCAATTATTACTGCAGAAATTAGTCATACTTTAAGCTTTGAAACTTCTAATCCACCACCTACCCCCAAACCTCCATTCATGACCATTCCATCATCTTCATGGGATTCCGTCTCCATGCTTTAGAGAATCTTGACATCCCATTAATATCCCAGTTATTACAGGAATCTTGACAACCCATTAATATCCCAGTTATTACAGAAACATGATTGACTCGTATAGTCTTGACATCCCATTAATATCCCAGTTATTACAGGAACATGATTGACTCATATAGTCTTGACATCCCATTAATATCCCAGTTATTACAGGAACATGATTGACTCGTATAATCTTGACAACCCATTAATATCCCAGTTATTACAGGAACATGATTGACTCGTATAATCTTGGAAGAGTATTCTGTACTGTTTTCTGCATAGTCATATCAGTACATGGATATAGTGTCATGAAAGAAGCCAAAGCTGTCCATTTTTGAGTAGAATATTCCATATGCAGATGTATGTTATTGTCTAAATCAGCAAGTTTCTAATACAGAATTTGTGTAAAGAAAACTTCTCAAACGTGAGAAATCAAACAATATATTGATGAGTGGCAACAGTTACAATCTTGGCTACTTAAATACATGTATGTATTGATTTGTTTCTCCTTTGAACATCAGTTGGATGCATCAGACTGTCAGAATACACTCTGCCTGTTCCTGTGAGTAAACACATCCAAGGCGAGGCCTTACGTTTTTTAAGACAAGGCTAATTTTTAAAAATACTGTTCTATAGATACAAAAACATAGCATCAATCACAAGTAGACAGTAAGCAAATAAACACAATCTTTCTGAATTGGCTTTTGTACAAGTATTTAGTTATTAATGATCCACTTTAAAAACTAAATCTTTTTATGGTCAAAGATTTTGCAGTAACCTACCTTGCTAATCTGTTGTATGTCAAGTATTGTTTAAAAATCTGCTGCCATTTAGACATATTCTTACTAGAGGAATCGCTAACTGTAAATAATTTGGCCCAGCATGTCAGTAATTTAGTACCAACAATACATTTCCAAGTTTGATTTATAAAAAAAGATAATTTATTATAAATTATAAAATTGAAACTTTTGATTGAAGTTGTTTTGGTTTTCAGAGTAGATGTGTTTCCAATTACTGAAGAAAAATATAAAAGATATCTGAAGAACTGAAGAACTAAATTTGGGACCACAATAAATGTTGATCATGAGAGAATTCTGATATAATGAGGTTCGGTTTTTGAGGTGTTTCATTGTATTTAACGAATATCTTGAATGGGGACAGTTAAGTAACTTTTTTTCTTCAAACGTAAATGACTGACTTGATAAATATTGATGCCCATGTAGTACATCCTCGTGTGAACTGAATCCAATATTGTTACCTCGATCAAGGGTCACTACCTTCTTCTTCTTCTGGCCCATGAGTTACACAGCATAAATCACATTATGCGAAATAAATGTACATTTCCTGGACATGTGATTCCTTGACCAGGGGGATTAGATATCTATCCAAACATCATTGCCATGGGCTTTCCTGCTGAGAAACTGGAGGGAGTCTACAGGAACCATTTGGATGATGTGATCAAGTAGGTATATATATATATATATATATATATATATATATATATATATATATATATATATATATATATATATATATATATATATATATATATATGCACTCTTTATTATGGTATCCATGGGTGCCATAGAGGATAATTCTCTTTAGTTGGGCTGCATTATAATGAAGGATATATTCATATCATTGAATGATATTGTAAAGCCTGTTATGAGTGACCGCCTCTTCTGCCGACAAAAAGCGGCCTCTCAAGACAGATGGTCTCTCATAGCCGGTTTGTACAAAAATACCCGTTTCCAAAGTCCAATTTTAGGACAATGTCAAGAAAAATTACAACAATCACTGTACATATATTCTATTTTTTTATTAATAGTTCTTGCTAAAATATTGTATCATTCATCTAAAAACTAAACTATATTGCAATAAAGATAAACTTCTATCATTAAACATGAGATCACATTTACATTTGAAGATCACATATTTCAGCATATGAATTTGTTTCTGAAATATTCCTTTTTCTTTGCAACAACCTCAGTTTGTTTAACCGACGTCACATGCTTACTAATACATGGAACAAGTGATCTGCTCTTTTTCACTTCTTGTTGGAGGTTCTTCCATTGTTATTAAGGTTCTAGGTGATAAAATTATTAATGCTCGGTTGTAATGTTCAACGTAAAGATGGTTTTGACTGGACTGTGGGAAAATATGAAAAATCTATACAATTGCATTTTATATCTAACAATTAATTAAATAAATATAACATAACCATTGACTCACAGACAAAGGTTAATGGCTTCTTTCAAAGATGACATATAAAGATTAACTCTATAATCAAAGTGTGTATCCGGGTCGTACCAACTTGAATAGATGAAGGCTTTGTGATTGGGATGTAATCACTTAATATTGGGGTGGGGTGGGGTGGAGTGCAACAAACATCACAAGTCTTGAACACTATCAATCACATCCTGAAAACAATTACCTCTTGTTGGTTTAATATACAATAGCCTTATTCACCCCACCCCCCAGCAATATGGATTAACTCGTAAGACAAACAATATACGCGACCACTGTGTCTAAACAGGCACTTCAATGGCTATTTGTGACATGTACATTAGATTGGCTGACAGACTGTAGCATCCATCATCGGTAGCAGCAATTCCTTTTTTAAGATTATTTTATTGTTTTTTATCAGAACTATCATTACTAATCAAGTGGTTATTGTAACAATTAATTATATGGCAGTGACATCTGTCTGTTCTTGCGATACGGTTGTTGATGGCAATGTCAGGTCCTACAATAAGGATGGGAAGCAGGTTAAGTGCAGTAATAGTCAATCTGGTTCCCTGTTTTTTATACTCCCTGCATTACACACCCCTATACAAATACTGGAGAACAACTTTAGTCTGGTTTACAACAGAAACTATAAATCACAATAAACATAGGGAAAACATCCAACATCGGTAGCCAGCTTATTTTTTAATTTTGTATGAGCGGTCATTTTTACGGGTATTAAATAAAGGATGGTGTAGTTTGTCTTTGTTTTTGCCAAGATATAACGGTTGCTGGTCTCGTTTAGTAGTTGGTTGCTCGTAACAGATTGTTTATATAATAAAATCGTTCCATGCATTATGATTGTAGTTGGAAATTACAAGTCGTCGCTCATAGCAGAGGTCGCTTATAGCAGTTTTTACTGTACTAACATGTAATGTGATCTGTGATTTTAATTGCCTTATGTTTTGAACTGTTGTAATGAAGTATTGTTGGATATATTTAAGTACGAGAAAAGTGAATATATTGATGCCTATTCATACGCAAGTGTTAATCAAAATGTTATGTAACAGACACGGTAAAAAAAGAGTTACCCATTTACCACTGGAGTCTGACGTTTTATCAATAAAGTACGGCGAAATGTCTGACAAAATGAAATACCCTTATCAATAATATATCTATATTGATAAAACGTCAGACTCCTGTGCTATTTACCAGAAGAGAACATTACGAGGATCTGTTGTCTCTCTTCCATAGCTATTATGTAGCAAAAGATCATTATTGTTCTCCTTAGAGAGACTGCCGTGAAAATATAAATACACATTCATCCATGATCTAGTTGGTTCATAATAAAGATAATGCTACTCAGGCTTCCAACACGGAGTATGACCAAGATGATGTCTAGTTGGTTTTAAATGAAAATGGTTGATGTCCAATGTAGTATCTAATGTGTGCATTTTTTAATTTTTGTTGCTTGCTGTATCTTCTGAGTGAAATATAATATTAATCCAAATAAACTTGTCTTTCGTTTTGCAATGTTTTAAAATTAGGTAGAGAGGTTATTATTTTAAACATATATCAGGGTTTTCACACTAACGGGAAAAAATCGTGATCAATGTAAAGTTTTTCTTGGCCTTGAATAGGCTTTGAATTTTGACAATATTGATGAAAGTCGTTAAACCCTAGGAATTTTCTACCACCACTTGACACTTGAAACAATTACATAATTGAGTCATAACTGAATTGATCCAGAGTTTAATTTATTGAGTTCTGACCAGAATATTCAGAGGTTGCAGTATGGTTTGTGTGGGTGTTTGCCATAAACATCTTTTTTTTGGTCAATCCAAACTCTCAGTGTTAGTATAATGTGACTAGGTGTGACATTATGCTACATGTCTGCAGCATGCCCCATTGCTAAAAACTGTCACACTGCAGACATTGTAGCGATATGACTAACAAATTGTTAATGCTACTTTAAAAATTGAAATCACACACACACACACACACACACACACACACCCAATTGCTCTGTGCAGTAGATTAAGTCTATTTGACTTTTTTCACCGAATACACAATATCTGTGTTTTTCCTGACTTGGAAGATATGAAAACCAGTCGAGCATCAGAAGAAGCATGAAATCGATATGAAAATTATCTTTTTTCTCAGATATTAAGAGTATTAGGATCATTGTCATTAATCTGCTGCAAGACAAGAAAAAGCTGTGGTGCTCATGAAATTTGACCTGGTACTAGGATTTGCATTGCTTGTCGCACGAGTACACAAATCTCACAATCCTCATTTTTAAATGTTGTAGAATAAAATAAAACATTAAATGAAAATTGTTTATTGGTTTTAATGACATTACAAAATCGAAAGAACACAAAATTATGTATATATATATATATATATATATATATATATATATATATATATATATATATATATATATATATATATATATTGTATGATCAACTGCTGAGATTTTGTTGTATCACATGACTACCACATTGATGTGCTTTCCAGGTTTCATGTCTCAAAAATAAATATGTTGAGAATTATATTTTCTATCTGGTTTTTACAAATGTTATCTCTTTAATTTTACTGAATTTTCATACAACATTAAAACTGAGTAGTTGTTATCACATGAAAATTGCACATCTAATGTAGTTGAGATTTGTGATTAGTAATGCAGATGTCAATATCAAGGTCAGGTTTTATTTGTTATACTGTGGTTTCGTCTGGTCTGTCAGCGGATTAAAGAAATATTTATAATACTTGAGATTTCTGAGAAAATAATCATTTTCTTTCATGCCGGTACAAGTTGTTATAAAATCTTTTTTAATTTTCTAAGTCCGCTTGTAAGCAGCCACCGTATGCCACTACCACACAGTGGTAGTGAATTCATTAAAATTAGAGGTTTGAAAGGAAACAATACTATTTAACTGTTCATTATATTGTTTCCACGATGTAACATACTACAGGTCAGCAAAGTAAAGTTATAAAATTTATTCTGTTCATTGAAATGACTACATGCCAGATTGTTTTGTGTGATATATTTATTAGTCTGGTACAGGATTATCTTTTCTTGACTTGGATGTTTTGGACTTTTGAAAGAGAAACATCTTTTTTGTGGGTTTTATTTTTTACCTGAAGGGGGAATAGTGCTGTAGTCAGCAATGAGAAGCATGCACAGTTAGATGACTGGAAACACATCAACAGAATTATGTTTACTCTTTGGTTCTAAATGAAAATGTTGCTGATGTCAAATATTTCCAACACAGTAGCCAAATTGGAAGTCTTGTTTTTACTAATCCATATGAAGCAAATTAATATTGCCAAAATGCAAAATAAAACTGTGCAGTGTCTTTTTTAGTGTGAACAACCTAAATATAAATCATCACATCATATACGATTACTTGGATAGAATATCACCATTCACTGTTGGGTTCTTTGATGGTATGTAAGTTGCGTTTGAAGAAACATAATGCAGACAACCTTTCCAGCCAATTTGGAAAGATATTCATTTTATTTATGTAATAATTCTATGTATATCTTGCCTTTAACCCATTGTTCTATATCAAGCAATCTGAGCACCCGATGGGCACAAATCCATTACATTCCTTGTTGGTCTTTCTGTATTTAATATCAAAATTGTCTGCTGCATCTCAGATAGTAACAGATAGTTACTTCCTTCACATATATTTCCATAGAATGGACTTGTATTTTGAAGAGATGGCTGACATTTTTATTCTATTCTTTTCTCCCATCCATGACTAAAAATGTCCATCCATGTACTGATTCTAAGAATTGCTTTAGATGCACATAAACTATCCAAGTCTGCTTTTATGGATATCTTTGCATAACATTTTGTAATTACACTATAAGAAAATAGACTAATCTGACACTTTGCCAATGCACGTAGAAAATGATGGCATGACTAATCTTGTGACATTATCAAATTAAAAATGTCCATCTCCTATGTTGGGACATTGTGAAATATAGTCAGTGAATTTTAATTAGTCAGTGAATTTTTATGATGTCAGTTGGTTTATTTAGAAGATAATACATTTGTTTTTGAAATTTTTGATCCACTCTTGTACATCTTTTTATCTAATTTAATATGGAGTCAGTAATTTGTTTTAATTTATCATGCAGTCAGTATCATTGTTTAATTTATCATGCAGTCAGTATCATTGTTTAATTTATCATGCTGTCAGTAACATTTTTAAATTTAAAATGGAATCAGTAACATCTTTTAATTTAATATGCAATCAGTAACATTTTTTATTTTAACATGCAATCAGTTACATTTTTTAATTTAATTTGTAATCAGTAACATTTTTTAATTTAATATGATGTCAGTAACATTTTTTAATTTAATATGCAATTAGTAACATTTTTTAATTTAATATGCAATCAGTAACATTTTTTAATTTAATATGCAATCAGTAACATTTTTTAATTTAATAAGCAATCAGTAAAATTTTTAAATTTAATATGCAATTAGTAACATTTTTTAATTTAACATGCAATCAGTAACATTTTTGAATTTAACATGCAATCAGTAACATTTTTTAATTTAATATGCAATTAGTAACATTTTTTAATTTAATATGCAATCATTAACATTTTTTAATTTAATATGCAATCAGTAACATATTTTAATTTAATTAGCAATCAGTAACATATTTTAATTTAACATGCAATCAGTAACATTTTTTAATTTAATATGCAATTAGTAACATTTTTTAATTTAATAGGCAATCAATAACAATTTTTTAATTTAATATGCAATAAGTAACATTTTTTAATTTCACATGCAATCAATAACATTTGTTAATTTAATATGCAATCAGTATCATTTTGGGAATTTAATTTGCAATCAGTAACATTTTTTGGAATTTAACATGCAATCAGTACCATTTTTTTAAATTTAACATGCAATCGCTAATATTTTATAATTTAACATGAAATCATTAACGTTCTTTTAATTTAATATGTAATCAGTAACATTTTTAATTTAATATGCAATGAGTATCATTTTGGGAATTTAATAAGCAAAAAGTAACATGTTTGGAATTTAACATGCAATCAGTAACATTTTCTAATTTAACATGCAATTAGTAACATTTTTTAATTTAACATGCAATCATTATCATTTTTTAATTTAATAAGCAATCAGTAACATTTTTTAATTTAATATGCAATCATTAACATATTATAATTTAACATGCAATCAGTAAGATTTTTTTATTTAATATGCAATCAGTAACATTTGTTAATTTAATATGCAATCAGTAACATTTTTGAATCTAATATGCAATCAGTAACATTTTTGAATTTAATATGCAATCAGTAATATTTATTAGTTTAATTGGCAATCAGTAACATTTTTAATTTAACATGCAATCAGTAACATTTTTTAATTTAACATGCAATCAGTAACATTTTTTAATATCATATGCAATCAGTAACATTTGTTAATTCAATATGCAATCAGTAACAATTTTTAATTTAACATGCAATTGGTAACATTTTTTTAATTTAATATGCAATGAGTATCATTTTGGGAATTTAATAAGCAAAAAGTAACATGTTTGGAATTTGACATGCATTCAGTAACGTTTATTAATTTAATATGCAATCATTGACATTTTTTAATTTAATATGCAATCAGGAACATTTTTAATTTAACATGGATTTAGTAAAGAAAATTAATTTAATATGCAATCAGTAACATTTTTGGAATTTAACATGCAATCAATAAAAATTTTGATTTAATATGCAATCAGAAACATTTTTTAATTTAATATGCAATCAGTAACATTTTGTAGTTTAACATGCAATCAGTAACATATTTTAATTTAATATGCAATCAGTAAAAATTGTTAATTTAATATGCAATCAGTAACATTTTTGGAGTTTATTATGCAATCTGTAAAATGTTTTAATTTAGCATGCAATCAGTAACATTTTTTAATTTAATAAGCAATCAGTAACATTTTTTAATTTAACATGCAATTAATAATTTTTTTTTTAATTTAATATGCAATCAGTATCATTTTGGTAATTTGATATGCAATCAGTAACATTTTTGGACTTTAACATGCAATCAGTAATATCTTTGGAATTAAACTTGCAGTCAGAAACATTTTTTAATTTAACATGCAATCAGTAACATTTTTTAATTTATAATGCAATCAGTAACATTTTGTAAACTTAACATGGCATCAGTAACATTTTCTAATTTAGTATGCAATCTGTAAAATTTTTGGAGTTTAACATGCAATCAATAACATTTTTAATTTAATATGCAATAAGTATAATTTTTTATTTAATTTGCAATCAGTAACATTTTTTAATTTAATATGCAATCAGTAACAATTTCTAATTTAATATGCAATCAGTAACAATTGTTAATTTAATATGCAATCAGTAACATTTTTGGAGTTTAATATGCAATCAGTAACATATTTTAATTTAACATGCAATCAGTAATATTTTTTAATTTAATATGTAATCAGTAACATTTTTAAATTTAATATGCAATCATTAACATTTCTGGAACTTAACATTCAATCAGTAACATTTATTAATTTAACATGCAATCAGTAATGTTTTTTAATTTAATATAGAATCAGAAATATTTTTTAATTTTACAGGCAATCAGACATGTTTTTAATTTAACATGCAATTAGTAATGTGTTTTAATTTAACATGCAATTAGTTATAATGCCATATTATTCTTTCATGCCTTATCATATTACCATTTTTGATATTTTTAGGCATTAGACTTACAAACTGTTTTTGGAAAAAAGTTGTTTGATGTTATTATTGCCAGTTAATCATTTTTGAGAGATATTAAAACAGCTTCAGTCAATTAATGTATTATAAACTTGTGAAATAATTTTAGCTTTTAATAATTCAAGATTATCTGTTCTTGTTTTCCATCTGCGTTGTTGAATTTACATCTGTCCTATGCAGAAGGCTTTCATTTCATATATCAGTGCATTAATAATATTTTTAAAATTGGAATCCACATCCTGTTTAAATTAAACTATCGTATGATTGTTTAATTTAATTGCAATGGTTCATTTGAAAATCTTGATATTGCAACAGTTGGTCTAAATTGAAAATGTTGCCAGTATGACATCCAAAACAGAAGCCATCTTGCAAATCTTTTTATTGTCTTCCTTTTTGCTACCAATTAATGAAAAGGCATGTTGACATGGAGTTTCATCGAAAGGCTTCTTGCGATGTAAAGTTGGTCCTAAATGAAAATGCTGGCAGAGCAAGTTTCAATATGGTCACATCTTAAATTTAAAGTCATTTTGACCTCTTCATCAGATGAGTTCTTATAGTGGGTAGCTGGTCCTTAATGACAAACATTTTAGTATGGCCAACATGGTAGTAATGTTGAAATTATTGTTATCTCTACTCGTCCTAAATGGATGGCTACAGCAACATGAGGTTTTCACCAGTTGACTTCTTATTGTACCTAATTGGTCCTACATGAAAATTTGCTAGCGATATATCTAATACGGCTGTGATTATGATTGTCAAACATACCTTGTTGACATACCCTGCCCTGAATGGATGATCATCATGGTATGGGGTTGTCAGTACTCCCTTCCCCTGAATGGATGATCATTATGATATGGGGCTGTTAGTACTACCTTCCCTTGAATGGATGATCATCATGGTATGGGGTTGTCAGTAATCACTCTGAATGGATGATCATCATGGTATGGAGTTGTCAGTACTCCCTCTGAATGGATGATCATTATGGCATGAGTTTGTCAATAATCCTTACCCCTGAATGGATGATCATCATAGTATGGGGTTGTTCAGTTCTAACCCTGAATGGATGATCATCATGATAATGGATTGTCAGTCCTCTCCCTGAATGGATGATCATTATGGTAAGGGGTTGTCAGTCCTCCACCTGAATGGATGATCATTATGGTATGGGGTTGTCAGTAATCCCCCTGAATGTATGATCATCATGGTGTGGGATTTTCACCAAAAGACTACTTTGTCCTAACTGAAAATGGTGATAAAGCTGACATTCAATATGGCCACTGGGGCAGATATTTGTAAAGTCTTATTATTACCAAAGAAAATGGGATGGATTCAACACTAAGCTGTTACAAGGAAGAAATAGTACTATCCTATCTCGCATCATCAACCAATATGTCTTAAAGTGGAGGAAATTCTTTTTGCATTGTATAGTGTCGGTCTCTTCAAAGGATAATTTGTTACCTGTAACACTGTTAAAAGGAATTTTTTGTGAGACACTTGAGTGGTGGTTATTTAACTACAATCTGATTGATTGTTTCAGATGCCTGAAACTTTATTGTTCATCAGAAAACTCAACTTTGATCCAGATGCCCATGGTGTAATGGGGTGGTTTGGTAAAATAGGTGGAAAGATGGTAATTAGGTGTAAGTGAGCATTAGTTGTGTGAAAACAGTTATCGAGTTTAATTGATGTGAATTTCTAATTTATAGTCCATATGTGCTCTTTCCAGATTTCTGGATAGGAAACACAAGGATCATTACAGAGTCTACAATCTGTAAGTATACTTAGAATTTTGTCATGTACAATAGTGGTAAAAATGTAGTATTGTTTGAACTTGTTCAGTCAGATTAAAATCAATGCAGTGGCTTGATTGCAATATGTCTTTTAAGTGGAGGTAACTAAAGTACCCACAGAAATACAGTGACCTTATTTAGGCTACCAGCTTGATGATGCATTGACCTTATTAGGACTGCCAGCCTAATGATTCATTGACCTTATTTGGGCTATCAGCTTGATGATGCATTGACCTTATTTGTGCTGCCAGCTTGATCATACATTGATCTTCCTTGGGATGCCAGCTTGATCATGCAGCAGTTAGATGTCATCACATCAAATACATGTCATCTGTAGGGCTGTCAAGAACCACGGTAAACTTACCCCGGTACCTGTTGCGCCGTTCAAGTGGTACCGGGTACTCGTTAGAACATGAAAGACATGTACAACTCTAGACCAACGAATTGTTCTCCGCCTTTTTTTTAAACATTTTGACTGGCGGCAGAGACCAGCCGTGCACTACTTGATCTGATGTGTCCGCACCGTGGTAGCTGCGAATGATCGGACCGCATGATATTAATTAACGAATTTATTTAGACTAACATTTGTACTCAGATGCATACATGCCAACCATTATGCTTTTGGCGTAATCATTATGATTTTTTCCGCTAAATTACAAGTTACGGATAAACGTATATGGATTATGCTTTTTCGGTATATCCACCTTCCAAAATTCTTTTTTTATGAACATGAACATTCCATTAATTCCATAGACCGTATTTAGAAAAGACTGCTTTACGTAACTACAATATGAGAGTACAGTTGTCCGTGGACTTGCACTTTTCTAACAGTATCATATTTTATTTATAACAAACCTTGTTCTACCATCAAATTCTATTTATAGCATCTGTATGGCTTATGTAGTTGACAACATACTGGTTTTCTAATTTTAATCTTTATACGCAGAATTCTTTCTTCTAATTCAACATTTAGTGCGGACCAATCTAAAGGTATTTGGCGCTAAGCAATGTATTTTATTTTAGTCCATGCGTATACGAGAGCAAAAGTATCTCCTTTCAAAAATTTCACAGATGGATAAGAAAAAGACAAACAAAAAAAAAACAATCCTCCAAATATGAAGGCACGAGTGCAGCCTTTATTTCAGGGGGTGTGAAAAAATTATAATATCTGACGCTAAAAGTCTTAAGATGGATTCTAGTCGATGTGTGTGTGTGTGTGTAAAACTGAAAGTGCTACATATGAAAACTTGAAACGGTAAAGGATGTTAAAAGACGAGATGGGGAAATAAATCATTGTTTATTGAAATTTTAGCACGTTATATGTGGATTACGCTTTTTCTGCCTGAATTCCGCAAACAGGGCTACAGTGACCGCGTCGTGATGTGGTGTCACTGGCAGTCGCTGAAGTGATATGTTAACATGATTAGTCTATCTATTAGTGTTGTCTTGAACTGTGAAGCTGTTCGCACTGTCCAGCGTGCAGCTGCCATTTAGAAGTGGGCCGATGATGCATAATGGGTGGTCCTACTCCTAAATATAGACTGTAGCTACAATTCAGAGCAGCGTACTGCTGATGATATATGTTTTGATAGCGTTGTCAACTTATTTTTGTCTGCACCATTCATGTCCTTTCTCTTAGCCATAAATCAATGTTTCTCATCAAGACAGTGTGAGATATTACATGTCAAGACATACATGTAGATTTTAAGGAATTTTGGTGATAGTTCGTGTTATTTTGGAATTGTTAGATATACAATTAATCCTCATATACATCCATCAGGAGGACGATTTTTTTTTAAGTTGGGGTTTAGGAGTGGAATTTAAATTCGAAAATGTAGTCCCTTATCTTTTGGGGCACTTGTATTAGAATATGAGCTTATATTTAGTTTTGGTTTCCAGTTTTAATATTAAAATATTCGAAATATTGTTGTGTGAATCAGGTGCAGTGAGAGGTCCTATGAGCCCAACAAATTCCATGGACGGGTGGCTCGGTTTCCATATGAAGACCACAACCCTCCACAGATAGAGCTGATCAAGCCATTTTGTGAAGACTTAGACAAGTGGCTGAGTGCTGACACCAGAAATGTTGGTGCCATTCACTGCAAGAGTGGAAAAGTGAGTACTGCAAATAACAAATTGCATTAAACAGAAATAATTTAATAATCTTTATGTGATGGAGAAAAAATGTAAAGAAAATATAAAGTACAATAAAATCAACCGATCCACTACATTACGTATTGATTGTGATAATTATACCTAACCACAATAAAATCAGCCAATCCATTGCATTGCATATTGTGAGAGTTATACCTAACCACAATAAAATCAGCCAGTACATACTTTGATAGCTATGCCTAACCACAATAAAATAATCCAATCCACTGCATTACATACTTTGATAGTTATACCTCACCACAATACAATCAGCCATTCCATTGCATTGCCTACTGTGAGAGTTATGTCTAACCACAATACAATCAGCCAGTACATAATGTAATAGTCATACTTTGCAATGCGAAATCCTTGCCTGTTTAATCATCTGCCTGGTTACTCTTATACTTCCGTAAATATTTAGGCACTGCAGTACTGTTTATTACGGTTTCATTTAATCAGGATCTTAAATTTTGTACTTTTATACCCACCACAATATTGGGAATATCATGCTGTAATGTCCATCTGTGTGTTCTTTTTTCCATTTTCACACAATAACTCACGTTCTTTGCTATTTACTATTATCAAACATTGTAAGTAGTTTGTATTTGGGCAATGAAGATACTTGTAGACTTAAGGCTTAATTACATCAGGACCATCGTAGGATAGAATGTCATTTTTTAGAACAATATTTTCCATCATAATTTATAGTGTCAGTGTTAGGCTCACACTGACAAAATCAGTGTAAACATTAAATGCTTTTTAATGCATGTTAGTTTTAAAAATACAGTTGTTGAGGCCATCAGGGTAATGGCAGTATAGTGTCAGAATAGTCTGGTGAAGATAGTTTTATGACACTAGTATGAACAGGTAAAAATATAAAGATAATTCATGTAATGACACTGATATGGACAGGGAAAAATATAAAACAGTTCATGTAATGACACTGATATAAACAGGTAAAAAAATTCAATGTATAGATAATTCATGCAGTGACACTGATATGAACATGAAAAAAATATTTAGACAATTCATGCAATGACACTGATATGAACATGAAAAAAATATAAAGATAATTCTTACAAGGACACGGATATAAACAGGTAAAAAATATTTAGATAATTCATGCAATGACACTAATGTGAACAGGTAAAAAATAAAGATAATTCATGCAGAGACACTAATGTGTACAGGTAAAAATATATAACTAATTCATGCAACGACACTAATATGAACAGGTACAACAATAAAAAAAACATGCAGTGACATCATTGTGAACAGGTAAAAATATAAAAATAATTCATGCAGTGACACCAATGTGAACAGGTAAAAATATAAAAATAATTCATGCAATGACACTAATTTATTTAGTAAGATAAACTGCTGACCAAGCAGTAGTTGACACAATAGTTCATGACTAAATTTGGAAACTCCTGCCCAAAATTAATATTTGCCAGTATAAAACATGTTATTCTTGCCAAAGTACATACAACTGTTTCCAGATGTCTGATCAGTTGTTATATTTATATTTTAAGATTACGGTCATGGTCAGGAATTAGCAATTAAAGCAAATCTATATGACCTTGAGTCATTGTAATTGAATCGTGTATGTCTTGAATATCACATGATTATTTGATACATTTTACTCTATTTCTTTCATCACAAATATTATTTCAAAGATACTTTGCCCAAATATATTATTTTACCGACAATGCTGCCCATTCAGGTTTGCATGTACACTCAGCTACAAAAGTGAATGATAATGCATGGTTTACACATGTCCTTGTTTTGTCATTCTTGTACAGCATTCTGTCCTAGATGATATTATGCCCTAATTTTGAAATTGACATGAATCCCATTATATTTGAAACTAGGGCATTTCTTAAATCTCTTTAATTTTTCAATCATACTACCATATGTTCCAGCCTGTAAGTCGATACTTTTTTACTTGAAAGTCAGGTCTTTATCTTATACTCCGAATCGACTTATATATGGGTTGTGTCATTGAAAGTTTATATGAGTTCAGTTCGTAACTACAGGTAATAAAATGATCTACAACACTGATGTGCTTTCAATTATAATAAAACAAGCATGGACTATTTATTCAGCTGTATCAATTGATAACAGAACATAGCAGTGATTTGTTTATGATTGCCAGTAATATGGAATAGCATACAATGATACCATTACTAGTGTAAAATACGAGGCCAAGATATTGACTTGGCCTTGTCTTATACTCCGAATTGACTTGTATATGGATGAAGGATGGAAAATTTACAAAATTGGTGAATTCGACTTATACTCCGAATCGACTTGTATGCTGGAAAATAGGGTGTGTTGGTTTGATTATTAGAAGATGAGAAGAAAATATTTATGTTAAATTGATATCAAAGATTTTAATAATTGATGTTTCTATTGAATTATTGTGTTAAGAAAGAAGAGTAAGTTTTGGACACTCATTTATTTAACAGGGTCGGACAGGTGTAATGATCTGTGCATACATGTTACACAGGAATCAGTTTGACAAGGTAGAAGATGCCCTGGACTTTTATGGCAGAACCAGGACAAGAGATCACAAGGTGACTATTACGCCAGCCAAAATATAATGCAATGCATTTTAGGTCTTAAGCATATTTAAGTAAAAATTTACACAGTTGATGCTCCTGGAATGTGCCATATTCTTCACTTAAAAGGTAACTTTTGGCAAATGTTTATGAAACAAAATATTTCTTTTTGTGCTTTAATTGCATTGAAGCAGCAACACATGATTCTTTAGTACCAAGTATGAATAAAGTGTGATCATCATGCCTTTGTTTGACTTTTGATATTTTTTATATGAATGAAGTGTGATTATCATGCCTTTGTTTGACTTTTGGTATTTATTTTATATGGATGAAGTGTGATTTTCATGCCCTTGTTAGGTCTTTGTTATGTATGTCTTTTTATAAATGAAGTGTGATTATCCTGCCTTTGTTTGACTTTGGTATTTATTTTATATGAATGAAGTGTGATTGTCATGCCTTTGTTTGGCCTTTGGTATTTATTTTTTATGACTGAAGTGTGATTATTATGCCTTTATTAGACCTTTGGTATTTATTTGTTATGAATGAAGTGTGATTATCAGTTTCAACATTATCTTTGTTGTTGAACTTTTGTTATTTAAAGAACCGTACTCATTTATCTTGCTTTGATGGATCTGGTGATAAACACCTTATAATTTTCATAAGAAGACCACATAAATCAAATGCTCTAGGCAAATAAACATTGTAATATATAAACATTATAACAAAGCCTTTGGAATACATAGTAATCAGGAATTTAGCATGGGGAAATGAAAGTCAAATGTTGTAACAGAAAATGTTGTATCCAAGAACATAATGAACAATTTTCATTTTAATTATTGTTAATTTGAAAATAGTAGATGTTCATTATTTGGAAATAAAGCTGAGTAAGACCTTTACACCTTATGTAAAGCATGAAAATAAAGTTTAGCCTAAAGCACACACTGACATCATAGTTAAACACTTAACTCACTGAATTTCACATTTTGTTTAGGGGCCCAAAAAAAACAAGCATACACTGACATGAGCTTACGCTATGATGGACCCTTACTAATTGCATTGAATGACCACACCTTGGCTCTTCATACTACATTGTGCGCAAGACTAAACGAACTGGGACTACATTCATCATTACTTAAATGTAAATGGAAACGAAAAAAGAAACGTTTCAAAGCTGGCCAGCGTAGAACAGAAAGAAGAATTCCAGTTATCTCCCTTTTTCCCGTAACAGATAAACAATTTAAAAATTCAGCCATTAATTTTGATAACCTGGTTCAAATTAATCTTTAATCATCAACCGTTGTGTCAACTGTCCCAGGGATACCACTACGTATTGCATTATTCAACGCCCAATAAGCAGGATCACCGGAAAAGCGCACAGAAATAGTTAATTTTATCAACTACCAAAATATCGACATCTTCTTCCTGACAGAAACATGGCTAAAAACATCAGATAATGAGCACAAGTGCACAGATTTAACACCCACCGATTACTCCGTCAAGTCATTCCCCTCCCCCCCCCCTGCAAGTCTTGCAGAGTTGGAATTGCTGTCATCACAAAGAATTCCATGATAAAATGCCTTAAGTACAACATAACCTTCAATTTTTGCCACACAAACAACACTTACACTGGAACAAAGGTCAGTCCATTTTTTCTGTCTCTACCGCCCTCCTCCTAGTAAAAAAACAAGCTAAATGAATTTCTTTTTTTGAAGCAGTTTCTGAATCTTCTGGAGTATGGAAATTTGATAGGTGGCAACCTAATTATTCCTGGAGATTTGAACTTTCACTTTGACTGTCCTGAAAACCCATACACAGGCCTTGAATTTAACACAAATTTCCTGGTAGCCAGAGGGACTAGTGTACTGAGAAATTTACTAGCCCTGCCTAACATTTACTAGCCCTGACCCCAAATCAATGTCACACACTCGTATTGAGATTAACAACAATTTTATTTCATAAATATCATTATCATATAAAATGTAGAAGTACAAAAGTATAAATTCTACTTTAAATCATCAATAAATTCACTTTTCTTGTTTATCAAGATAATCTGGATCCAATTCCAGAAATGGATCCAGGTGTCCTTTCTCGTCCTCCACCTGCACTCTGGATCCATATGGGGTTTGTTCTGGTCTCCTTACCCGTCTCCCTGAAACATTCCACAAATGTATTGCCGATAATGGATCATATGTTGGAATGTCATTTGTATGAAACATGATGAAGAGTAGGTCGGACAGAACCCAAGGTCGCAAACAAGATCTCCAGTCACTCTTCACCATTTTCATCTCTGAGAAACCCCTTTCAGCATCAGCAGAGTGGGCTGGGATTGTCAGGATGAGGTCAATCAATGCCAGAATATTCTTGCAGTCAGCAGCATATGATTGTACAACTAAGTCAGAGCATAGCTGTCTTTGTAACTGCAAGATAACAGAATGAATTTTGCTTTTTTTCTGGAGGCTGAACACCTTGTATAAAACGCCACATTTTGCCTGTCTTATAAGGCGGGAATTGTGCCTCGTTTTAAAATTTGAGATGTTACAGTATTACTGACGCGAATTATTTGAAGTAAGAAAAGGAATGACACAGTGTCCTTTATATAAAAAAGTCAGCAAGAAACCCGTTTAAAAACACGTGCCTTTGCCCCCCCCCCCCACCTCCATCAAATGGCTTCTCCCTAATAAAGACTTTATTTTAGCGGCTGTCCTGCACGATCAAAGCAGTGGCTAAAGTAAACACTGTTATAAAATATTAACATCAAAAGATAATATTAGTTTCAACTTGGAAAATGTGTGCTCTCATCAAACAAAGCCAGCTGACTTGGCGCATTGTATTTAACTCAGGTGCTTGACGCAAGCTTGATGTGAATCATAAAGAAAACAATAATCAAAAGGAACAAAATCATACATAGCGACAAAAATACCAAACATATTCCTGAGATATTTTTCTAAGGTATTTTTGTGACTCTGTATGATTTGTTTCTTTAGATTTCCCCCCCACCTTCACATCAAGATCGCATCGAACACCTGTGGTATTTAACAGCTCCAATTACGGTCAGATCATTAATAACATATGTTTGGTAATTGTTCCTAATTAATTGAACCTCAATGTATTGTAGAAATTAATTATAAGCGTGAATATTTTCAATCTTAGATGCCCATGTGAGATTTTAATTCATATCAAATGCCTGGATATCTACACGTGTATTCAATTATTCGTTCAATCGTTTTGGGGGAAAATATAAAAGCTATTCTTATTATCATAGAAAAAGTAGTTGCTTGGAAAATGATGTGTCAGTAATTTTATCATAAAAATTGGATCCAATTCTTCTAATTATTTCAATGCAAACGTAAAATATGAGTTACCCATTTGTGACTCGGAGCAAGCAAAAAAAAATACCTTCAAGAAACAAACATGTAAACTAATTTCTTTGAATAGCTGATGCTATGTTCTTTTGTGTGGTGTAACGTTTCATAATTTGTTACTGTGGTCGCGTGAATAAAACATGATACCATTTAACTCGCTATCAGATTAATACGGATCACTTTCCAAACTTCCGTTGTTAATGGCAGGGCTTTAATTGGCGCTGTTAAATGAAACGCAGATAATCAGATGGCTTCTTGTAATAGAAATACATTTCTGAGGCAGAAATTGACTTCATCTTCACATGCTAATATTTTATGACTGTGTTTACAACGGTCACTGCGTTCATTCTAAAGAACATCGGCCGAAGTCACATCTTTATTATGGTATTGAGTAAACAAATGCTAACTGTTGATAACCAAAAACTTACTAGCCCGTCGGACTATTAACATTATGAAATTTACTAACCTGACGGGAAATCTACTAGCCTCAGGCTAGCGGACTACCGCTAATTTCGAGCCCTGCATACATGTCAAAACTTCTAGATTCCATTCATGTTTTCAACCTTAAACAGTCAGTTAACCAACCCACCCATAAACTTGGTCACATTTTAGACTGGTTTCTTCATAGACCTGATGATAATATTCTGCAATCCACCATTGTATCCCACGATATTGTATCCCACGAACTTGCATCAGATCACCTCGGCATTATATGCCATCTCGACAAATCAATCCCAGACTCTCCACCTTTATTTGCTACTAAGAGAAACCTCCGTATGATAAATAGAACCAAATTAATGCATGACATCCAAGAAAACCTAACAACGTACTTACATCCTACAGCAGAATAACTTGATAACTGCCTGTGTTCATTGCTTGTAAAACATGCCCCAGCCACCAAATGCAGAGTATCAATAAAAAAAAAGTGTTCTCCATGGTATAGCAGTGATAGGGACCAGCTTTGCACTGCTAAAAGACATCGCTGAAAAGCAGAGAGGCTTTGGTTTTACTCCAGACTCACTATTCATAAACAAAGCTATGAAGCCGCTAAGAAGAATGTCACAAACATAGTCCATTTAGCTAAATTATCCCACTACAGTACTAAGATCACTGAGAGTTCCATCTGCAAAGAGCTCTTCAAGATAACTAACAAACTAATGTCAATGAACAAATGTACACCACTTCGAACTACCTTCTCTCCAGTAGACCTTCCGGACCTATTTGCAATTTCTTCCGTGACAAATTACAAGCCATTAGAGATTCGCTTGACAACACAATTTCAATTGACTCGTCACCATACAGTTATGATACAGAATTTCAGCGACAACCATTAGGAGCATTTGAACCTTTCTCTATTAATTTAGTACGGACAATCATGATGAAGAGTGGATCAATGGCTTGTGAACTTGATCCAATTCCAACATCACTGCTGCTTGAGTGTTTAGACCCAATATTGCCTTCACTAACTGATGTTATTAATATCTCTCTCTCATTGGGGGAATTCCCATAATTGTTCAAAACTGCCATCATAAAGCCTCTGCTGAAGAAACCAACACTTGACCATAATGATTTAAAGTATCTCATTTGAATTCAAACAGTCTTTTTAGCAATGTACAGTCTGCATATCTTCCTTGCCATAGTACTGAAACTGCTGTTCTGAACGTATTTAATGACATTCTCTCTGTTTTGGATAGTGGAAATATTACAGCCCTCACCCTCCTTAATTTGTCTGCAGCATTTGACACAATAGACCATGATATATTACTTCGTTTCCAGCACGTATTTGGCATTCAGAATACAGCTTTACAGTGGTTCAAGTTCTTCTTAGTCAACAGGACACAAATTGTATTTGCAAATGGAATACATTCCAGTCTAGTTGATCTATGTTGTGGTGTTCCACAGGGGTCTGTTATTTCACATGTTTTCTTCATTCTAGACACTCAGACACTCTCACGTGTCATAGATCATAACCCAGTGTCTCACGAATTGTATGCTGATGACACCCAAATATACAAGTCTAGCCACCCAACTGAAGTTGATGCTACCATCCATGGAGTAGAGAGGTGCATTTCTGATGTGAAATTGATTCCACTAAAACACTTGTGTGTTCATTAGTACTTTCAAGACTGGACTATTGTAACTCAATTCTGTCTGGTTCGTTTCAATATCTACTCAAGAAACTTCAAAAAGTCTAAAATACAGTTGCTCGGATCATCTTTAGAGTACCTCGATCAGAGCACACCTCATCACTGCTCTGTACCCTACACTGGCTATCAATTCGATACAGAATCAAACACAAAATTTGTTCTATGTGCTATGTTTCACTGACAGACTCCAGTCCAACATACCTATCCAGCTTTACCCATGTGTATATATCAGCAAGATTCTAACGCTCCTCTTCTGACAATGGTATACTCATTGTTACCAGTATGAAAATGAAGTTATATGGACATTGTTCATACCAGGGCCCAGCAACGTGGAATGAATTGCAGATTTTGAAATAAGACACAAAGACACAGTGGTCCCTTTTAAAAGTGCTCTTAAATCTCACCTTTTTCGACTGCAGGAACAAACTTAGAGACCTAAAAATGTTTTGTGTGTTTTATTTTTTCAGCATGTTTCTATGTTTTCCAGTTTAATGGTGTTTGTTATTTGTTTTTCTATAGTTTAGTCATATCATTATAGATGTTGTAAAGTGCTTAGAGCTTCTAAATATTAGGTGCTATAGAAAGTCCTCATGATTATTATTATTATTATTATTATTATTATTATTATTATTATTATTATAGTTAAACACTTAACTCACTGAATTGGATATTTGTTTATGGGCTCAAAAGACAAGAAAGCATAAACTGACTTAATAGTTAAACAATGAACTCGCTGATTTGGACAGTACTGGTATACACTCACTAAAAGTTACAAGCATGCCATTTTGTTAGTGTACTTCTCCAGGATGAGCCTTTGACTTGAGGAGAAATTATAGTTTTCTAAAAGATTTGCACTACTTCATATAAAGCAAGCATGAATGAAAGTGCTAACTTCTTAAGTATTTTATTGTATGTCCATCAATCTACATCTTGTAATAGAGGCTACATTTCCAAATACTGATCTGCAACCTTGTATATGATTTTTATCTCATACAAATTGCGATTCCTCACTGTTACTGCCAAGGCTGATGTCACCAAACACTGGTTGTCAAGGATGGTGTCACTTAACAGTGGTTGGCAAGGATACTGTCACCAACACTGTTTGTCAAGGATGATGTTGATGTCATCAGGTTGCATGAATGGAATACTGCATTTATTATTTATTCTGTATACGGACTCGTTGTATACAATATGATTAGATAGATGGAATCATAAGAAGAACATAAAAGGTGTTTTATAAAATATTTGTTTAGTGTATACAACACAGTCATCATAAGCACATTAACTTAATCAGCGTGCTCATATTACATGTCAATGACATCGGATGACACTCCACCCTTTGTGTCTCATGCAATCTGATGTCCATTTACTCAAATGAGTGCCACATCCAGATAAAGCTGCTAGATTCATAACCTGTATGTATGAAAATTGAAAATGCTGAATACTCACTTAAAAGTTTAATAGACTGGTGTATCGATACAAGCATTCTGGGATTGATCACCCCCCCCCCCCAAATGGAAGGGAGGTAAACAACTTTTCTAAGCACACGTACAGTATTGCCCAAGGTGAAGGGTATAAACACCATGCATTGCATGTGGTCAAAGAGGAGGACATATGTTCATTTGACTAGGCCCTTAATGCAGTATAATGCCTCTTTCCCTCTGATATGTGCCTTAACTCATTTGGCCCCGATGCCGTCTGTGCTCGTAATCTAGTTTCTGCATTCACCGGCCAATACCGTCCTGACTCACAGTTTCTTGACTGCATTCAATGACCGGTACCGTGCATACTCGTACTGAATGTGTGGTCGAGAGAAAGTCTCTGATTGGTTACAAATGGGGCTTTTCCAAGCAACAGACCCATTTGTAACCAATCAGAAATGAATATACTTTCGTTTGGGCAAACTTTAAATGTTCAGAAACCAAGGATTACTACTTGAGATCCGTTTCAATACACATGGTTTTTTTTCTTAAAAAATCGTAAAATGATGGCGGAAGCATAAGTGATTTTTGATGGTGGTGAGGGTGAAAATGAGGAGTTTCTGAGTTTTGATCTCGAAAATATTGAGTAAGTAGAGGAAAGATATGTTCGACAGTTGGATAATTTGCAAGATTTCTAATGGGACATTGAAAATTCTTGAGATTGAATCGTCAGAAGAAGTGGATGCAGCGAGCGAAAATGAAAGAGTTTATGCCGATCTAGCAGATTGGAGCGATCGTCATCTGAATATCCAAATCAATGATTTTAGTGGAATGAATCCTGGACCTACAACAAACATTGACATATTGACAAGGAAAAAAGAGAAATCTATATTTTTTCACTTATTATTACTTCCGAAGAAAATGTACACAGACATCGCAAACGAAACCAATCCATATGCCTAAAAATGCATGTTTTATTATTGGTATCACCAAACGAAACGTGGTATCCAAGCTGCAAAATGTTTTTATTGAACAGAGTTTTATCTGAACCAAAAACTGGATGTGAACAATGCCAAGTAAATGTATGTACAAATTGTTTCAAACCATATCACATATTAAATTTTCCTGGCTTAATTTAATGGAATTAAGTGATGATGATGTGATATTCCTAACAATGTTGCACATAATTTTGTAAAAAGTGTACAAATAAATTGTGAAAGACTTGGACAAAGAGAAAGAAAAATACATCACTATGTAGACAAATTCATTTGGATTAATTGGTGAAAATTTCATGGATTAATATTAGATACAAGAAGAGAAATTAAAGTAAGTGTGAAGGCATGTGCATGATTTTTACAAAATTTTCCAAACAGGTAAAACACTCTGGGACACAAGCAGCTAGACACAGATTAGTGTGGCTGGGGCACAATAGCAGTGTTACTGAAAAGTTTGTTGGGGCTAAATGAGTTAAGCCCAAGTCCAAGTAATATACTTAGAAAATTTTCAAAGTGTGATGCTTGGATCAGATTTTCTCTTCCTTACTCAAATGTGATCTGAAATGTAGCACCAGGTTGGCCAAAGAACAAGAATCGGTGCAACAAAATAAAGGGTGGTCAGTCCCTCTTTTTGCTTCGAGACCCAGAAATATCAGTCAATAGCTCTGAGGTTTATTCCCCATTTAGTTGGTAAACTTTTCCTTCCCCACAACATGTCACAGCCTAGCAAGTGGTTATTCCATCAAGGTCATTTGCTTGCCTTTCTCTTGTATAATTAGTGACTTTAGCATCACATGCAAATCAGTTTCTTTTTTCAGGGCATTGAAGGAAGAGTCTGTTGCTAAGACATCAGGGCACACATTGTCTATTTACAGGGCATTGTTCAGAAGTCACATTGGATACTTCCAAAGTTTTGCTTTAGCATGGCATATATCTTAGGGCTACTCCCATGGAATTTGAGACTTTATTCAGGCGTCTCATTCCTGCTATTGCATCACAGGGCTTTAACGACAACCAATGTAGGTGCATTGTATTTATTGAATACTGGCCTGTTGAAACTGGCCAATAATCTCTTTCAACCTGATGAACCATGGTTCAGCCAAAATTTCTCAAGAAGTAGCTATAAGCAAACCCTTCACAAATGAGATATATAAACTTGAGAGCCAGGGACTGGGTGAGGAAATATCCTATCTTGTCTCTTTTCCAAAAGAGAGGGGGATAGAAAAAGGACATTCTTAGGGACACCTAGTTTCTTATTATCTCCTACAGTTTATACCTCTTCCTTTAAAACAAGTAGGTGTTTGGTGGTGTCTCTTTTAGAGGCCTGGTTGAGCATCATTAACAAAAATTGTTGGGTCCTTAACATAGTAAAGGAGGGTTTAGAGCTGCACTTTGCAGAACTCCTCCTCTCAAGGACACATATTCTTTCATCAGTCAAGTATATTAAAATTACAGGGAGAAGTGCACACCCATCTGTGTTAGGGTACAGTTGGGGTGTTCAAACACCCTGTTGCCAGTCTTCTGCTCCAGTGTTTTGAACTGAGATTGATTATAGGCAAAAGAAACATGAAAGATGGAAATGGCGGTGCCAGTCAGTTATGCAGTCTGACCTGCAATCTGTGACATTTCCATTGATCTTCAGGATGCGTATTTTCAGATCCTGATCCTTTCTCCACACAAAAATGTTTTTTTTTTATTTGATCAGACAGGAAGTATTTCAGTTTCACAGGCAGATACAAGGTGTTTTATAAAAATTACAGATTGTTTAACAGCATATGTTTAGAGTTGTGCCTAGATCTCTTAATAATGTTTGGCCAGATTGCAGTACTTTTGGAATTATGATACTAACCAATGAATCCATGTGATGTAATTTTCTCTGACATACATTTAGTTGATTGTAGAGGCACATGACATGGTATGTAAATATGCCATTAAGATAACTACACCCATCAGTGAAATTTAAGTCATTCTGAGAAATATATTCATTGGTTTTTTTAATTATTATATGTACATATCTTTATGTTAAGCTCAAGGTTACTTTTGAAATTCAATACCATTTATAAGAAAACAAACATATGCATTCTGACCAGTCTATCGTTTGCATATTTCTTATATATTTATTTAAGTGAGAATATTGACACTCGATATCTACAATCTGGGTTAAATTCTTTCATGAAACTTTTCATTTCAGGGTGTAACAATACCAAGCCAAAGAAGATATGTGCATTATTATGGAGAATTAGTCAAAAGTAAAAGGGACTATCAACTAAGACCTCTTGCACTGACCAAAATCAAATTCGAGACCATTCCAAACCTAAACAACAAAGGCTGTTGTAAGTACGGACTGCTTATGTTTTTTTACTTGGGGTAAATGTCAAGATTTATTGATACCTGATAGATTGATAAAGATAGAATAATTGTTTCTCTAAGCTGTATAACATCTGATTCAGTTGTCTGCATGCCAATCATACCAGACTTCAGAACTGCCAGATCTTTAGATTTTTCTTAAGTCTTAAAAAAAAAAACCCATAAAATTGAACTTAGAGAATACTAGCAAAAACTACAGAAATTTGTTGCCAAAAAATCCGGATAATTGGTTTAGACGTGTTCTTTTTGGATCTGGGTTTCATCTTAGAATTAAGGAAATTAGTCAGTTAATCAGACTAACTTTACATCAGCACTCGAGATGCTTTAAACTGCACCTATTGGTTCGTGTGAAGTGTCTGCATGATCAAACTGGTGATTATTGAATTTTTAAAAATGGTGTTTAGAAAGTGATGCATGTTTAATACGAAAGGAAAAATAAGCTTCTAGAAACGTTTTAATAACACAAGAATAAAATGGAATGTTCGGATTCTTGTGAGTAAAAGCTGGAAAGGATACAATTACATTTATTGGACATCATGTGCCAATTTGAGTATGTCACGTGGTGTGAGATGATTGCTGTCGTCATGTGATATGAGAAAGAATTTCCAAGAATTAAATCAAGTTGAGATATAGCAACAAGCCATTGAGTTGTATAGTGTTTGAAACTAGAGTTTGTGCAGCTGTACTAGCGGTAAATAAAGTCGATGCATACAAAATGAAAATGATCCAAGAATTAAAGACACAAGTCCTATCAATAAAACATCCTGAATGAAACTCTGTTCAAGTCCTGAAGAGATCCAATATAGAAGGTGATGATATGTCTGTTATAGCCTGCAAAATACTGATAGGTCAACAGCCTCTTATTGAATCACAGAAATATTATTCCAGGTTTTAATTCAGTATAAATTCAAGTGACTGTCTTGATCGAATAATTTTGTCAAAGCACTTTTGTATTCCTCCCAAAAAACTTGAATTTGATAATTTGAAGAAAATAAAATTCAGCCCAAACTGGTTTCAACATAAAACAACTTAAAGTGCTAGATGTTAAAACATGACTGGTAAAATCCTCACAGTCACAAGATAATATAGTTCTGTGTTCACAATTTGCATTTTCTAAAAATAACCATGACCTAATTTAAAATAACCTGCTGGAATGATCTGATGAGCCTTGTTTACTTACAACACAGTAGCCTATAAAATTCACTTTGGAATCTGCAAAAACCTGACCAAATCAACAGTTTTTCCCGAATAATAATCCGAATAATAAGCTCATACAATGAAGCTATTATTAGTTTTTTACATAATAAAATTTAAAAAAATTAAAAATGTTCATCAGGTCAAGTAAATGAACTCAATTTTGGACAAGTAACATGTAAGGAAATTAAAAAAAATTAAAACAAACAAACAATTAAATAAAATATACATACCACTATCATTTGGTATGTGCTACCATTTGTTCTTGATATCATAACTAGTGGGAGGGTCTGCTAATTGTTATTAATAACATGACCATTGAGGTGTGACATGTTGTCGTAGGATTCAAGGACCAGTGGAGTGTGTCCTGCTGTTGCTGTTGATATCAGAACCATTGGAGTGTGTTGTCCTTGATATCTTGATCAATGGATTGTGTCCCACCATTTGTTGTTGATTTCATGATCTTTGTTGAAGATGATCAGTTATTTATATAAGGGTTCGTAGGGAGCCTAAAAAACCTAAAAAAAAGCCTAAGATTTTATTTTAGCCTAAAAAACCTAAAAAAAAGCCTAAATTTTCATAAGAAACCTTATAAATTAAAAGAAAACCTTAAAATTGTTCAACACGAGTCAGCAGTAAAATGCTAGATAAGAAAAAATCGGCACTGCACGATCGAGGAGAAAAAAAAACGTAACCTGTACCTGAAATCAACTACAGCTGTCATACATGCATGTTGTCAGTAACTTGCACATCCGGTATATCCTGGCTTGCAGTAATGGCGAGCAAGACACGTTTCAAATGAGTTGGCTGTCGAATCTGCAGTACACTCCTTGGTTGGAAAAAGATGAAGATGTGTTTTCTGCAAAATGTAAATTATCGTTTAGTATTAAGAAATTGGGTGAAAGCGGCTTACGAATATACGCAAGAGGAACAAAACATCAAGCAAATGAGAAGAGCGCATCCTCCACATTCGACTTGAAGAAAATCTTGACTGTGAGTATAACTATGCATTATCTATTTTTTTCTCTGTCTGAACTATAGCTTTAAAAATAATTTGTAATTTTGCAGAAATTACATTGAATTTGAAGCCGGTCAGACTAAGTAGTTACAAGTGTTTTTCAAGGGAAACAACTGCATCATATCTGTAACAATAAGCTTACCTCCCCTAATTTTTAATTTTACAATTTATATATAATTAGTCAAGATGTTTACCTTTTATTATTTTTATATGGTGGGATCCATATATGTGACCCAGGACTTGTGTCGTATGCCTATGGGCGTATTCATCATGAGTGAGTGAGCGAGTGAGTGATTGATCGCGACGCATGATTCCCGGGCTTCACGAGTATAAACATCGACTTCCCGCCACACTAACAAGATCTTCTGGCATTCTTATGCCTGAATATCCCCCAACAGTCATGATCCAGGCTATCAGGGCGAGACATACCGTCACAACATTAGGCGAGAAAGCATCCATTGAAGCCATATTGAAGCACCTAGATACTGCCTTTGGGGATATGTCGACTCAAGGCATGATTATGCAAGAGCTTTTCAACTCTTTCCAGAGAGAAGAGGAATCGGTGACTACCTTCGGTTGCAGACTGGAAACACTTCTCCAGACTGCAATCGAAGCGGGCCACATCAGAGAAGAGGATAAGGATGGCCTCCTCAGACAGAAGTTTTGGTCCTCATTGAGGAGTGAACTACTTAAGAGCCACACTCGCCATAAGTTCGACTCCATCACTAACTATGATGAATTACTGCGAGAAATTAGGATGGTCGACAGGCAGCTGAACTTGCCGAAGGACGCCGGACCAATCCTCCTTAAGAAAGTGCACCACCAGCCTATGGTAGAAAGCGGCCACGAGAGATGCAACGTAGAGAGAGATTTCGACTTAAGGATCCAACAAACAGAGGAGAGATTAGGATCTCGAATCGACACTCTTGCTGAACAGCTGCATGAACAGTCGATACTCCTCAGAGAACTGACTGAAATTAACAAAGTTCAGGATAACAGCAAAAGACAAGGCCAAAATGATGACGACAACGACCGATGCCTTTACATCAATAGAGGCCACGACAACCACCAGGGAAATCGAGGAAACGGTAACCGAGGTAACGGCAACCGAGGGCGTGACAATAGTAGAGGAGTGCAGCAGTGGAAAAGAGTAACTGCCTCTGTAGATGTCCATACGGGGGTCGGCAACCATCCTAAAAGCCAGAATACGCTATTTCAGCGCTTGGTTGGTTCTTCCAACACTAATATTGTTTATTTTAACAATGTTCCAGTTACTGCCCTTCTTGACAGTGGGTCCATGGTGACTACCGTATCAAATAGTTTTTATTTGTCGCTTAGTGATAAGCCAGTGCTTCACTCTCTTGAATCGCTGGGTCTCAGAGTGACTATTGCAGACGGCTCTTTTCTGAGTTATCTGGGATACATAGAGTACCCGACATTAATGCCGTTTTTTCTGATTTTGAACTCAGTGTCCCAATTTTAGTTGTACCAGATACAGAGTCCAACCATACCTGTCCTGTCGTTATTGGAACAAATGTCATTCGTTTATGTAGGGATTACATGATCATTAACCCTTCTACAGATAGAATTCCAGATACATGGAAAATTGCTATTGATAGCATTGAGTGCAAGTCATTTACAGTTAGATCTACTAATAAGCATACTGTCAACGTTGCGCCGTATGAAACCATCACTATCGACGGCATTGCCCGCAATGTTGATGCTCATATAGCATAAGCAGTTACAGACAACTTGGGAAACTCTAAACAGTTTATGGTCTGCCCAAGGGTGATCAGGATGGGTAAAAAGGGGGCATATTCCAAGGTTCAAGTTAAAATTTGCAATATGTCCGCCAAATGTGTGACGATAAGACCCAAATCTGATATATGCCAGATAAGTAAAGTCAAAGTGGTTGACAACTTAGCTTCTGATTATACCCCCAGCATGTCCAAAGACTATGGACATTCTCCTCTGGAAGATCTCAAGGTTAAGATCGATATCGAAAATCTGACCCCGGAGCAACTGGATAGACTCAGGCAAGTATTGGGCAAATGGGACTGCATATTTTCAAGGTGGCCCACAAACTTGGGAAAGACTGGTCTCATCAAACACAAGATAGTGCTTGATGACGATAAGCCTTTCAAACAGCCATACAGGAGAATACCCCCTGGGATGTATTTGGAGGTACGTCAGCATATTAAGGAAATGTTAGATGCTGGTGAAATCAGGGAATCGGATAGTCCGTACTCCTCTAATGTTGTGTTGGTCCGGAAACGTGATAACAGCCTACGTTTCTGTATATACTACAGGACCCTCAATGCAAAGACTCGGAAGGATGCTTATATGCTTCCACGGTTTGATGATGCGGTTGATGTATTACAAGGGGCCAAGTTCTTCTCCAAGCTGGACCTAAGGTCAGGCTATTGGCAAGTTGAGATGGAGGAAGAACATAAGCAATATACAGCCTTCTTGGTGGGTCCGCTCGGCTTTTATGAAGCGAACCACATGAGTTTTGTTCTGTGCAACGATGGGGCTACTTTTCAGCGTCTTATGGAGAAATGCATGGGAGAAATGCACCTTAAGGAGTGCCTCATTGTCATAGATGATATTCTCATTTTCTCCAGGACGTTCGACGAGCACATGGAACGCTTAGAGGCAGCGTTCGCACGCTTTTGTCAGCATGGTCTTCAGCTGAAACCCTCTAAATGTGACTTGTTCATGTCCTCAGTAGTGTATCTGGGTCACGTTATATCTGAGGGAGGTATACAGACTGACCCAGTGAAAACCTCTGCAATTAGGAATTGGCAAAAACCTAAAAACAATAAGGAGCTACGTCAATTTTTAGGGTTCGCAGGGTACTATTGTCGCTTTGTCGAGAGATTCTCGCAGATATCACAACCATTAAACGCTCTATTAGAGGGCCATGGCACGACCCAAACGTCACGAAAGAATAAATCCAAAGACAAACCAACAGCTCCTTGGACTTGGGGCACCGCCCAAGAAACCACCTTTGCAACTCTTATAGATAAGTTGACCACTACCCCATCTTAGCATTCGCCGACTATACTAAACCATTTATCGTGCATACGGATGCAAGTGGCTCTGGTTTAGGCGCGGTCCTATATCAAGAGCAAGATAATGTGGAAAGAGTTATTGCCTACACGAGTCGTGGATAGAGACCCAGTGAACGGCGCTATCCGGCTCACAAGCTCGAATTTTTGGCATTGAAATGGGCTGTGACAGATAAATTCCATGACTTAGGTTCTTAGGTTCATTCTTCGAGGTAGTCACGGACAGCAACCCGTTAACATACGTCTTTTCAACGGCAAAACTCGACGCTACAGGGCATAGATGGGTTGCGGCTCTAGCAAACTACAATTTTTCCATCAGGTATAGAGCTGACAAAAATAACATTGACGCTGACAGTCTCTCGCGTTTACCACAAATGTTCCCAGACGTGGTGGCAGCCATTTGTCTCTGTACCTTTAATTGGGAGTATGTCAGATGATCCGGCGCCTCATTCGGCCGATGAGGTGTTCCATCTAAACATTTGAATAGCATCAAGTGGGACAGACAACAGTTGACTGATAAAACTCTAGCGAAAATTATTGACCTCAAGAGGTGGATCTCCGGAGAGAAAATGCGTCTGTGCAAAAATTTCTCCGCTAATGGAACCGCCTTGTAGTTGAAAACGACGTTCTCTACAGGACCACTTCTTTTGATGGTCAATCGATCAAACAGCTCGTGATTCTAGAGTCGTACCGGAGCCTGGCCTTGAGAGGTATCCACAACGATATGGGTCATCAGGGCAAGGAAAAAACACTCTGGTTAGCTAGGCAAAGATTTTATTGGCCGGGCCTGGAGAAGGACGTGAATCGTAAGGTGGAGTCTTGCGAACGGTGCATACGTAGAAAGACCCCGGTTAGGGCAATGGCCAAATTAATCCCAATTTATACCACTCGCCCGATGGAGCTCGTCTGCATAGATTTCTTGTCTCTTGAGCGATCTAAGGGAGGGTTTGAGAATATCTTGGTGATAACTGATCATTTCACCAGGTATGCTCAGGCTGTTCCTTGTCGCAACCAGACGGCTCAAACTACCGCCGCTAAAGCCCTTTATGAACACTTCTTTCAATATTACAGTTTTCCAGAAAGGCTTCACAGCGACCAGGGACGTAATTTCGAGGGTGGAGTTATAAAGGAGCTATGCAAATTAGCGAAGATAAAGAAGTCTCGTTCCTCCCCGTTTCAACCACAGGGGAATGGTGCCTGGGAACGTTTCAATCGAACGCTCTTAAAAATGCTAGGGACATTGGAGGAAGAACACAAACAAGATTGGAAATCTTACATTGCCCCAATAGTCCATGCATATAATTCTACCAAGAATGATTCCTCCCGATTCTCGCCCCATTTTCTTATGTTTGGGTGGCACCCCCGGCTTTCGGTTGACGCCTACCTGGGCACGACACCAGATAGTGGTGAGGCTGCTGCAGAGCCTCACACATACGTTGAAAAACTGAAAGACCGCCTCCAATTTGCTTACATGGCCGCGGCGAGGGAGTCGAGCAATATCCATGCTAAGAACAAGGCCCAGTATGATAAAAGGGTCCGAGAGTTCAAACTCGGAAGTAGGGGACCGAGTCCTTGTGCGCAACGTTGGACTAAAAGGGAAACAAAAATTAGCCGACAAGTGGTCCAAGAACGTATATCAGGTGATAACAATCCCCAGTTTAGATATACCTGCGTACAAGGTAAGGAGGGTCGAGGGTTCGAAATCCATTTACATGTTGCATCGTAATATGCTTTTGCCCTTTGACTACCTTCCTTGTGACCCAGTCCCCATGAAACTGGTTCAGAAGCAACTGGGTGTACCGAAAGATACCTCTTTAAAGTCGATTTCTGAATCTTCGAGTTCTGACTCGGACACCGACCGGTATGTGATACCACACAGACGACCCGGTTGGGAAAAGAAGGAGAATGTTCAATCCCGTGAACACTCTACCCGTACTGCCCTAGATAGTAGATCACCATCTATTATCGATCCCCATATTATGAAGCCTCTTGAAAGCGTAAACTTTCAAACCAGTAGGTCTAGGCAATATGGCAGTAGTTTAAGTGAACCCATGAGTCATTTTTCTACTCCCTCTCATATCTCGCATAATGGTACTCAGTTCAGTATCTCAGGGATATCTGCCAAAAAATCAGTTCGAAGCCCGAACATATTACAGGGACCGCCAGTCCGAGAGGTTGATCCTAAGCCCACAGACGCCGCAGGAAGATTTAGGCCAGCAACCGCTGAGGCGTTCAAATAGAGACCGAAAACCACCCGACCGGCTAGGCCAGTGGGCGTACACGCAAACAGTTTATTATGTATGAGTTACAGATAGTCCAATTAATGTAAAATAAATACAGCGAGTATATTTTAAGACGACAATTCAGTCGTTATTATTTTTAGTTAGTTACAATCCCATTTTCAGTAGTTTATGTATTGTCTGCAGGGAGAGTAAACTGATTAAGCTCTGTATTCATAATCATTGCATATGTATGATTAATAGTTTTCTATTTGCAGTATAGTTCCGCAGGGTTAGTCGTTCTTGTACTTTTTACACAGCAAGCATAATTTTGCTAAATGTCAGCAGACATTTAGACGTATGGAGGGAGTATGTGACCCAGGACATGTGTCGTATGCCTATTGGCGTGTTCGTCATGAGTGAGTGAGCGAGTGAGTGATTGATCGCGACGCATGATTCCAGGGCTTCACGAGTATTAACATCGACTCCACGCCACATTAGCAAGATCTTCTGTCATTCTTACTCTGGTTCGTGAACGGACAACATCTAAGCAGAATTATTAGTGAATAGTTAAAGCACTTGTCTTTCACGCAAGTGAAAGACAGGAGATTGAATATAATTAGAAATAATTATACTCTTCGAGTCTGGTAAGATATTATTTGTATTGTTTGTGATAAAATTATAAATGTTAGCGCGTGGGTTGTATATTGTGTATTGAATTGATGTCGGTTATATACTGTATTGTATTTGTCTTGTATATTAAGTATATGCTTTGTATTGTTTTAGGTTTACCTCGTATTATTTCATCTGTGATAAATCCCATAACTAACAAGCGAGTGTTGTCATTTCATCCTGAAATAAGACCAGGCTCACATATAAAATATTAATGCATGAGAAAGCTAGAATTAAATTACAATAAATAATATTTAATATATTCTTAATGATACATAATTAATTTGTTTTTTTTTCTTCTTTTTTTCTAGCATCAGAAGCCTGATTCAGGAAAAGTACTGTCACCACAAACTTCGAATTCTCAGCCATCCAGTTCACTGGTGTCTACTACCTCAGCATCTATGCATGATCATGTAGCAAAAGAAGACACATTGCAAGCAGAAATTATTTGGACATTGTATACAGTAGACACTGCAGCTTTAAATCAAATTCCGGAATAACAAAAGTATTCCAGTCCATGTTTCCAGATAGTGCCCCCCCCCAAAAAAAAAAAAAAAAAAAAAATCAGCGTAAACTTATGATATAGAAACAATGAACTGTTTAGCTGATGACTATGCATTAAAAGCAGAACATCTTACTTTCATCAGCACATCAAATAGCTTAAGGACATCTCTGGAAAAAAATCTGGAAGATCAGTTGAAGCTGGACAAGCAGTTCGATGATAAGCTTGAAGCATTGAAATATATATATGAATTTTGCATGACATTTTGTGCAGTGTACATTGCTCTACTTTTGTGAATATATGATTTAATCTTTCAATTCTTGTTCATTAAGTTCATTTAGATCTTACCTTGCTAAGGATGTGAAAAGGAAGTTCCAAGTTATATTATTAAAATAGTATGTTATTATTTGTGTGCGTGAAAGCCTGAAAACTGCAATTCTTGAACCTAAAATTTTTTCATAAAGGCCTTAAAAAAATAAAAAAAGCCTAAATTTTGTAGATCAGGGTTTGCTACTAACCTGTATACAATGGTGATTCCTTCTGATGAGTCAGCATAATAAACATTTACTGATGAGTCAACATACTAGACATTGTACTGACAGTCAACATACTAGACATTGTACTGATGAGTCAACATAATATTGTACTGATGAGTCAGCATAATAGACATTGTACTGATGAGCCATTATAATATGCATTGTACTGAAGAGTCAACATAATAGACATTGTACTGATGAGTCATTATAATATGCATTGTACTGAAGAGTCAACATAATATACATCATTGTATTGATGAGTCATTATAATATACATTGTACTGATGAGTCCACATAATAGACATTGTACTGATGAGTCAGCATAATAGACATTGTACTGATGAGCCAACATAATGTACATTTTCCTGATGAGTCAACATAATAGACATTGGACTGATGAGTCAATATAACACATTTGTTCTGATGAGTCAATGTAACACATTTTTCTGATGAGTCAACATGATAGACATTGTACTGATTAGCCAACATTATGTACATTTTTCTGATGAGTCAGCATAATATACATTGTACTGATGAGCCAACATAATAGACATTGTACTGATGAGTGAACATAAGTCATTGTACTGATGAGTAAACATAACAGACATTTTACTGTCGAGGCAACATAATATTTAATTTTGCTCTTTTTGGATTAGCTATTGTCTATCATTTGCCATCTATCCATGCATTACCATAGGTTTGTTATAGTTACTCCTTCTAAACTACTTCGATGATTGCCATGAAACTTTGCATACACATTTATTAAAGAGTCTAGTTGATATAAATGAAAAGGGTGACACTTAGACATTAAATTATTTCCATCACAGTGTATCTCTTGAAAATCTTGTTTTTACTATTGCTTTGAAGGACCGGTTATATCAACATGGAGTTTGCACTAAAAGACATTTATGATGTCTAGTTGGTATTAATAAAAATTGTGCCAATCTGATATCAGTTTTGGTCACTATGACATCCATCTGGAAAATCTTTGTATCATTGCTCCTCCATTACTGAAAGTAATATCAGCATTAGGTTTCCACCAAAATTCTTATATCTTGTTGGTCCTAAATAAATATGCAACCAATCTGATATCCAATATATCCACCACCAGAGCTAATTTGAAATCTTGCTATTGCGGAAGAATATCTATAGTTTCAGAACTTTACAGTTAAAAGAAAAAGAATGATCTTATCTTAATTTCTGGAAATTCTTTTCAGCTAGAAGAGTATCAGTCCCATCAAGAACTGTTATATTATATCAATGCACTGTTTACATAACTACCATATCTAAGCATCAATCCAAAGGAGAAGCATTTATCTGTAGACATTACCATCTCAAAGCCTGCATTGGATTTAGCATTAACTGTAGGCTTGACATTTATATAAAATCCTGAATTGGTTTTAGCATTAACTGTTTTCCTGACATTTACATCAAAGCCTGCATTGGATTTAGCATTAACTGTAGGCTTGACATTTACATCAAAGCCTGCATTGGATTTAGCATTAACTGTAGGCCTGACATTTACCTCAAAGATTGCATTGGATTTAGCTTTAACTTTAGGCATGACATTTACCTCAAAGAATGCATTGGATTTAGCATTAACTTTAGACATGGCATCTACCTCAAAGCCTGTGTTGGATTTAGCATGAATTCTAGGCATGACATTTATCCCAAAGTTTGTGTTGGATTTAGCATGATTTGTAGGCATGACAGTTACCTCCATGCCTGCATTTGATTTAGCATTAACTGTAGGCATGACATTTACCTTTAATTCTTTGTTGGAAGATGGATGTAGCATTAATTGTAGGCATGATAATTACCTTGAAGTCTGTGTTGGAAGATGGATGTAGCATTAATTGTAGGCATGATAATTACCTTGAAGTCTTGTGTTGGAAGATGGATGTAGCATTAATTGTAGGCATGACAATTACCTCAAAGTCTGTATTGGAAGATGGATGTAGCATTAATTGTAGGCATGACAATTACCTCGAAGTCTGTGTTGGAAGATGGATGTAGCATTAATTGTAGGTATGAATGACCTCAAACTTAATAATGCATGTGGCTGAGTTTCTTGCACTTTTGTCCGTTGTATTACATTACTCTGTAGATGAATCACAAGTAGGTCATCACTTTTAAAACAATGTGTTTTTAATAGGTACCGTATATACATTATTATTGTGCTGATATATGATAAAATGCTAATGCAATGTCACTTTCAGGCATTATATAGCCATGCTGCCATTGATGCAGAAGCAATTTTTATATTATTATTGACAGAAAGCATTTCCTTTGGTGTCTTGTGCAGGTCCATGTTTTGAGATATACCAGTCAAAGGTAAAGCTGTACAGCTCCCCTGTATACGAGACAAAGAAGGGCAATAGGGATGTGGTCATGGAACTAGAGAATACTGTCATGGTGTGTGGTGATATTCTTATACAGTTCTTCAACAAGCAGCATCATCGAATGAAAAAGGTAGGACATAGAGGCTTCTATATCTCATTAAAATTTAATCAACTAAATTGCCTTGATTGAAAGTAAAGATTGTTTTTTAATAAATTAAATTGCAATCCGACTGGTTGAGCTGTTTTTGTGTGTGATTTGTAGCTCATTGAACTAAAGGTAAGCTGTTGTATATTATCCCTGGCATCAGCAGCATCAGTGCTGGGATCCGTATCATATATAAGTAAATATATGTCTAAACACTCACTGATGTCAAGCATTCTTTCTTCATAAGTTCTTGGCAGGTAGGGCATGCAGACCTGACTTTGGCTGACTTTTAACCTACATATACATTAATTATACGGCCTTTGAAAAGTTTTTGCATTTAGCTGAAGTTTTGCACACTTTATAAATATTTTTACACTTAAAATCGTGAAACTTGAAAGTGGATGCATTGTAAAAAGTGCAGTCTCATCATTACAGCTGTAAATCATAGTGACCTGTATTTCATGCCTCAGTGACTTTTGTTATATTTAGTGGTTTAAGTTTATTTCTCAGGCTCTGTTCATGATAAAATTATTCAACCTGGTGATTGTATACATCCCTGTTTGTACCACACCCTTAGGCAAAAGAAGGTAATGTAGCTTATATTTCACAGGTTACTTGCTTATGTTAATCTTTTGAATTTAGTGGTATCCACATTAGTGTGTGTTTTATCTGCTGTATATATTGTGATACCAGGAATTATGAAACTTGGCTTGAGGATGCATGTGGATGAGTAGTACACTCTCATCTAAAATGTAGGCCATTTTGACCCAGATTTCACATTTCATTGAGTTTGGTTTAGTTTAATGCTTTTATTGTTCCTGCATTAATAATTAAACTCGACAATTGTATTTCTCACTTATAGTGCTACACCCAGATAAAAAAATAATCACTGTGACCTCTGTTTCACATTTTAAAAGCTATGGGTAGGATTTGCATTTAGTCCATGACAGCAGTTTGTTTGCTTATCTGTCCTATGGTCTGTTCCATATAAACATACATGTTACCCAGGGAAAGGTAGGCTTAGTTGTACTGTTCATAAACCTGAAGAGTTAATGTGATGGTCTGTTGTCCATCATTCATTACTCTGTTAGCACAAGCTTATTGCTACTTCTCTTTAATTACTTGGGAGGATTGCCATGATCCTCTTCCCCCGAGAGTCCTAACTGGATATAGTGCTACTTGACAGACGCTATGGCTGTTACAGTGGCCAACTCGGAAATCTTATTACTATATTAACTGAAGGGCTGGTTGTATCGGCATGGAGTTTGCTTAAAGACTTGTCACTATATCTCTAGAAGGGCTGGCCATATTAAAAATATTTCAAATCATTCTGAAAAGATGGTCATATCAACTTGGGATTTTGTAAATAATTCTGATGTCTGGTTGGTCAAGTACTTTTGATTTCTTGGGTTAGTAAAAATTGAGTTACTTACCTTACAGGGTTAGAGTAATGGTGTCGATTTTAACTCATGAACCCCATGAGAGTTTCTGTCATTTTTATCTGCAATGAAAGTAGGAAAGGCATTTTGGGGGTTACTTCTGAACACATCTGCATACTTCTTTTTCCAAGAGATTTTCATATGAGCTGTATGACTAGTTTTGTGAACAAAATTATTGTTTATTGGTCCTTTTACTTGCATATGATGAGAAGGATAAATGTTGGAGTTATTTATTTATTTCTTCTTTGTTTTTTTCTTTCTGAATAAATCATTTTGCATGTCCTGCCACTTGCTACTCTAAATCTCAAACTGATGATAGCTTTTGCAAAGGTTCACCTATTCGTATGCAGTTCAAGTAAGTCTGCCTTAGATATTGGACCAAGAAGCCTAAAATCAGAACACAAAGTCTGATACCAACAACCAGGTAAATTTTTGTTTTAAAAATCAGGTCTCAAAATTAATTTTGTTTTCCCATTTGTATTCTTTAGCGTGAGTAGAAAAGTCCTGACTATGTGGTATCATTGTAGATCTGCACCTGTCTACATTCTTGTTATACCACCCACTTGGGTGTATTTTAAATGACCTTGATGCTACAAAGATCAAAAGTGAGGTACATACTCATGACTTGTATATGTGGCACTTGTTAATGAGTTAGGCAGACACTAACAAGCTTAGGTTTCAGAGCTAGAATTACACTTATAAACTGCCAGAGCCAAATGCATCACTATTTTTAACTTGTACTTTACTGCTCTGGTGGCGTAAGTGAGTTGAGTGTCCACCTATGATTTTGGTGGTCGCAGGTTTGAACCTTGGTCCGAATCTTACCAAAGACTTAAGATGCTACTTGCTGCTGCCTCACTTGGCACACAGCATTAACAGGTTAGTGCTAGGACTGGTTGGCCGGTGTCAGGATAATGTGACTGGGTGGGACATGATGCAGCATGATGCCCCAAGTGCTAGACTTCACTTGAAACTGCCATGCTGCAGACATCGTAGTGATATGATCAATGAATGTAATTTTGTAATGTTAAGCAAATTATAGAATTTTGTAATTTCTAAAGTAAATTGTCACATCTTTAATGTATATATGAGCATAGTGCTTACCATACCTCCAGTTTGTGAGTAAAAAAGCTGGGTGAATACTAAATTTGGTTTCACTACACTCAGGTGTGTGAGTACAAAAGCTGGGTGAACACTAAACTTGGTTACACTTCACTCAGGTGTGGGAATACAAAAGCTGGGTGAACACTAAACTTGGTTTCACTACACGCAGATTTATATTATTAGTTTAATTTTATACAATTATCTATACTATTCATTGTATTAGAGCTTTACATATTTATGAATTATTATTTCCCAATGATAAGTAGTTTAGATGAATTAATTTTGTACAATTATCTATACTATTCAGTGTATTAGAGCTTCAGTATTTAATCCCTATTATTGATAAATTGCCTCTTTACTTCAGGAAAGGATATTCCAGTGTTGGTTCAACACATTCTTTGTGAGTGAAAAGGAAAAAGTCGTGAAGCCACAGCAGAATGGGTCTGGTGCTCAACTAGATGCCATAGGACAGGAAGAGATTTTGACTCTCACTTTTACCAAGAGTGAACTTGACAAAGCCAATAAAGACAAGTCACATAAACTCTATAATCCCAATTTCAGGGTATGTATCTAAATGGTCAGCAGGCAAATAATTGTTCAGAAAGCATGCACTAGAAAACGTTGTGAATTTGTGGAAAAATGTAGGGTCCATCTGTAATACATACTGTTCTTAGTTTATAAATCTCACATTTGTATCTTTTGATAATCAGAGATCTTTAATGTCATAACTGGACACATTTATCTAAAGATTGTGTTGCTTGTACTGCAGTTTTGGAGAATATGTAGTTTTGGTCAGACAAGAAGGTTGAACATATTTGAGGATATTTTGTAGTTGCAATAACAAGATGAAAATTATATTGCAATAAAGAGACAAGAAAATAAACAGTCAAGTAATTTTCATGAGGTATCGGATAGATGATCATGCTAATTAAGAAGTTATTTATGGACTTAAAATGACAAAACTCACAGATTTAGTTATTGCTAGATTTAGGAATTTCTCTACATTTAAATGAAACAGCTGTCACTTTGTTTATGATAGTTGACTTTGTATATTTGTTCCAGTATGACTGAATTGTTGTCCCCTTTTTGTCCCTTTTCAGGTAAAGCTGTATTTCACATATCCTTTTGAGGGATTAAGGCAGCGATCCTTTACAGATGAGTGCATATCAGATTTAAGTGCTTCTAACGTTAAAAAAGACCTGAGCACAACCAGTTCATTTTCCTCATTGAGCCTAAGAGATTACTCAACATTAAACATAAACAGTGGCCTGCCTCCCAATCAGACCCCTAACTCCACAAACTTGAGGGCTGTACACAGAGATAAGCCATTTCCTCAAGTCAATCATTGGGATGGAATATGCCATTCTAGCAGCTCAGAACAGCGGACAGATGCTAGTGATAATGACGTAGAAGACCTTTCAGACACTGACACAGACAATGAATGGGAGGTCAGCTCAGCATGAGTGACCCTCTCTAATTGTCTTGTACTGTCCAGTCTGTTGGGGCCTACTAGAATAATAGGTATTAGATATGTATGTGTGTATCAGATTCTTTATTGATGTGGATTGTGTGCATGGATTTTCATCAGGGCAGCATTTTTTCACGGGTGTTGGAGAAGGAATTTGTGACAGGAGTAGTCATCTTGTTCACTGTCATATTGCACATGTCCTGAGGAGCTTTGCATCTGCCTCTTGGCCTGAAACAAAGACCAATCTGTCAGTATGTCCACCTTTTGGTATGAATTGAATTAGTCATTAGTGATTTGCTAGAGAGGCCTATGTTAGCAAAAGCAAAACTTTCTGCTAGGTTTATTTTCACCTGTTTTTCATTAATTTTCCATTAATCGTATCTATTATCACTCTTTCTAAGATTATAAACATATTTTTGTTATCTCATCAAAATAAGTTTTCAGTTGAATGCAATTCATACGCAATTCTTTAATTACATCATCTTCGCATTTCAAAGGTTTTTTTTGCTGATTACTTTTATTTCATATTTTTTACATCATCTACCACATAGGGTCTACTGCATGGTGTTTGAACCGCTCCGGTGGTCTAGCGGTTAGAGAGTCCGCCCCGGAAGCGGGAGGTCGTCGGTTCGATCCCCAGCCGAGTCATACCAAAGACTTACAAAAATGGTACTAAGAGCTGCCTCGCTTGACTGGTCGGCCTGGTGTCAGGATAATGTGACTGGGTGAGACATCATGCTACATGTCTGCGGCATGATGTCTCAGTGCTAGACATCACTATAAACTGCCTCACTGCAGACATCGTAGCGATATGACTGAAAAATTGTTAAAACTACGTTAAAACTCCTAATCAAACAAACAAAGCATGGTGTTTCGTTCCTCACTGCATGGTGGCATGGTGAACAAGGGCCACCATTTACACTTATTTATGTAATTTTAATGTAAGTTGTTAGAAAGATTGAGGAGTAACAACAGTCAGTAATGCAAGACAGAGCTGTAGATAAAATTCACACTTTAGTCCTAGTTTAGAAGTAATTAGTTTTTAAAATATTTTAGTACATTTTGTTATTTTGGATGGTTTTAGTAGAATCAAGATTGGGTCTTGTCCATTAAGATTGGGTCTTTTCCATCAATTTGATTGGGTCTCATCCAATGAGATTGGCTCTTTTTCATTAATTTGATTGGGTCTTATCCATCGAGATTGGGTATTATCCCTTAATTTTATTGGGTTTTATCCATCAAGTTTGGGTATTATCCCTTAATTGTATGGGTTTTATTCATCAAGATTGGGTTTTATCCATTAAGATTGGGACTTTTCCATTAATTTGATTGCATCTTATCCATTAATTTATTTGGGTCTTTTCCATCAGGATTGGGTTTTATCCATTAATTTGATTGGGTCTTATCCATTAATTTGATTGGTTCTTATCCATCAAGTTTGGGTCTTGTCCATTAATTTGATTGGGTCATATCCCTTAATTTCATTGGGTCTTATCTATCAAGTTTGGGTTTTATCCATTAATTTGATTGGGTCTTTTCCATTGATTTGATTGGGTCTTATCCATCAAGATTGGGTCTTATCCATCAAGATTGGGTCTTATCCATCAACATTTGTGACCATGACTCATTTCATATGTACATTGACGAGTCTGAACTTGTTGTAATTTCATAGTTTGAATGGATTGAATGTACCAGAATTAAACATTAACAATGCATATAGCTTTAGAAATAAGCTAATACCTGAGGACTAACTGCTTATGATTACACTGCTTAGATTTTGTGTTCTTTGAACACTTTAATAATTCGATTTGCATAAAATATGCTAAGTTGCTGCTTGTCAAGAGCTTTGCAAGTTTGCCTGAGAAGCTTTTCTGAGCCATGTGAGATCTTATCTAGAGCTCTGTTGGTTTCTGTGAGATCTAATCTAGAGCTGTGCAGGCTTGTGTGAGATCTTATCAGGAGCTATGTTGGTTTATTTAGAGCTATGCAGAACTATGTGAGATCTTATCTAGAGCTCTGCAGGTTTGTATGAGAGCTTTTCTTGAGCTCTGCAGATTTGTCTTGAGCTATGCAAGTTTTTGTGAGATCTTATCTTGAACTCTCAGTTTATCTAGAGCTATTCAGGTTTTTGTCAGATATTATGTAGAGCTATGCAGGTTTGTAAGATCTTATTTAGAGCTCTGCAGGTTTGTTTGAGATTATTGATTATCTGACACTGCAGATTTGTCAGAGATATGCAATAAAACTGCATGACAAACTATTACAGAAACTTAATTTTCTAAAACCAAGTTAACACATTCGGTGTTTTGATTTTGTGTGTCTGGTGAGTATTTTAAAAATGCACACAGATCGCAAGAGACTATATGAATGTGTGAATGTCCTTAGGCTTTTACAAAGTTTGCTAGTATATAAGTGGTGGTCTCCAAGTTTTAGTAATTTTCTAGAAATGAATAACATTGACTTTAAGGATCACCATTTGAGTAGTTCTAGCTTCCCTCTTATAGTACAACTCGTGTGAGTCTTCATTTATTTGCCAATGCAGCAGAGTAGATATTTCACCTCACTTCACATTGACTCATGGGGTGGGGTTAGTGTGCATGTGCTGTGCATATTGATCGCAATGAGGGTTGTGAGACATCAGTGATTGACATTCTGATAGTTTGTACTTGAAAACCACAGAGGTTGTGGGTTTAAACCCTGGCAGAGTCATACCAAAGATTACAAAAATGGTACGATATGACTGAAGAAGTGTTAAAGCTAAGTTCAAAATCCTAATCACACACACAAAAAGACACAGATGCACACACACTCTATGAAATTCTATAGTATATGTTTGCATAGGTCATCAACAGTAAACCATGCCCACTTTATTCCAACATAATCTTAACTTGGTGGTCATTGTTGGATACAATTATGTAAGAAAATATAGAGTTCAGAGCTATTCTCTACACATAAATCTAGCTTCATCAAAATATGTAGAGAGACAGTTGAGGTATTTCTTCTTAATTCTGGCTACATACTCTTCATCCCACCCATTGCAAATCATGTAGAAAAGAAAAATCATGTCAGCTGTTCTGTACTATCCACTATACAAGATTAAATGGGTATGTAATAAATCCACCATATTGGCTGGTCTTAACTGAACATTGTTCAGGCCTGGAGAATGTAAAACTCAGGCCTTAAGTCTGACATTGTTCAGGCCTGGAGAATGTAAAACTCAGGCCTTAAGTCTGTGATTTAGGTTCCACTAATAGCCAATCAGAAATAACCTTTCAAAAGTAATTAACCAATCCGAAATGACATTTCAAATGTAATGCAACTTTTAATAGGTTGATGTAAACTCCCAGGCTCCCTCGAAAGTTTCATGATTTCTAGGCTGTGTGTTATTATGTAGAACAATAATTCCTGTGCTTACAAGGGAATCAAAATAAGGAATTTAAATGTGCCAATATTGTGCAGAAATCTTATTCTCTATGCTTGAATAGGGTATTTACATTGTTTAAAAATGATATTCTTGTATTAAGAATTACTTGAAGCTCAGGAAAATGTCATTGAATTTTCCATTGTCAGTCACTATTTTTGCCATTGTTTTGTATAGCTTTATGTATGAGAGAGATAGCTTTTTGTAAATATTGTATTTATATTAAGAAACGTCTGAAAAAATATCATTTTAACTTGTGTTCATTTGGAGTAGTTTTTTTTCTTTGTGTCCAGGATATATTGATACATATTTGTTCATCATATCTTAAATGTTATTCTTCTAAAGAGGGAACAACTTTATTATTCCGTTGTGCCATCGTTAGTTTATGTTAATGAATGCATTACTCCAAATAAACTCTACAGATTGTAGTTTTACTTGAAAAATTTTTGAAACGGCAAAATTACTTTAAAAATAGTTAAGTTGTCAGCAGTTCTATTGTAACAGAATTGTTACCGAGTGGATGGTGGATTAAATGAACAACACAAACACAAGTGTGAAAGAAAGATAATGTAAATTTATGAAATAAATTATTAATGAAAAATAATGATGTATCAACACAATAACTCATGCGTTCAACCCACAATTACACTCACAACCATTCACAATACATGAATAAATTAAATATTAATACAAAATAAAACACAGATACAAAGGAATCTCTTGGACTATACACAGATCCAAAGACCCTTTACGAAAGTTATATTAACGCAAGTATAAATCACGATAATAAACACAAACATCAAACTATACTATCGCACGTATGGATTGTGACAACTAGCACGAACATATACAGGTATTCAATCAAGTTGCTAGCTTTTATTGAGAATCATGCAATCCCTTGAAATATTATTGTGATCTGACAATACAACAATGTATTAAATTGTACTACAATTTCAACACACATATGTGTCTCGACCCTGTATAACCGTACGATTCACCCACAGTTGAATCGCCGCCCAGTTTCCCCGAAGACCTAGGATTGACCAATACTTTTATCGGCCATTTGCCCTTCACGGATCCACCACAGTTATACGTACAGACAGCATACAACATCTACTAGAACCAACGTTCCTCAATACCCTAGATGTCGCCCCGGATGTTTATAACTCTAGACAGCATCGACACTCGGACTAATAGCTTTCCGGATATTTACACGTCACGACAGATGTAGACGAACAGACAGTTCGACAGACAGACAGATACTTCAATTCGATTGCACAATAAATCAGCAACAATTTCAGCTACGATAACAGATGTTATCAGAGATGCTATCAGATGTTATCAGAGATGTTATCAGAGATGCTATCAACCGACGTTATCAGATGCGTTATCAGAGATTATCTGATGTTATCAGATACGCTATCAGACGTTATCAGCTACAATAAAGAAACCAGACTAATAATAGTTGTCTCAAAAAATAATCTAAACCGTAGATTACGCTATTGCATTGAAAGTCTAATGGTGACTAGTAATTCCAAATATTCCACATTTAAAATCTGCATTGCAATAAAGGCATCATTATATGAAATGATAAACTGAATAAAATTCACAATAAAACGAAATATAAATTTAACACTCACCCCTTTGGCTGGAGATTAATGACAGGCTATCTTTCCTACGATAAGATACTTTTGGTCCCGTAATTATTATGAGAAATATTCTACCTTATATACTCTCAAATAGGTGAGCAGAAATCACGGCAAAATTACCGTGCACCTCGTGATTCTTGGTGTTCTCTGACTTCAAGTGATACGAAGTCAGGCACATGCAAATCGTTACACGCCGCTTACCTTGGAGAAAATCACTTATTCACCCCAGGCAATGCATGTACGACGAAACCAAGAAAATGGTGAGATTAGTTTGTAAATCAAGAAGAAAATAAATTTAATTTTCGCCTAATTCTGTGACATCTATAGCTCTAATTATTGTTTCATGCCTATTGTATGCAATCTGAATGTTCTCAGACATATCTGTCTACCTGAATGTTAATGCAAATAAACATAATGGAAGCATTGTTCTTGCAAAAAGTTTTGCACTATAATATGTTAATGTCTGTGTTCAGTTTATGTTTTGGAAGCTAGTACAAGTTAACCTAATTATTGGCATTTCAAACATAGCACAGTTTGAATTGTAAGACATTGTTTTTTAAGTTTAATCAAATAAGACCATAATTTCCATACTTGTAGTATATGAATTCATACTGACCCTGTTGTACCTGGACAGTTACCGGCTTGTGAAGTATTTGGTAGTATACAGGTGGATATAAACTCTAATATATAATGGATAGAAGGAATATTAGATCTTGCAAGTTATGATTTATTCCCAAATAATGTTTAAAAAAACACTGACTTCATGTATAAAAATAGTTTCCTTCTTATATAGTACATATTTCTCTTTTTACTGGATATGTTCAGAATAATGGTAGGAAATTGTTGATTTGGAAGGGTTTATATTAAGTATATCACAATATTTCCTCAACTGATTTTAGAACTGTACTACTTTTATTTGAATTGTATTGCTGGGATTCAGCTGACATACCATTTAACCAGATATAGATCTGTGTATTCTGTCTCCAAACCATTCAGTTCATATCCGATTATTTTGTTATCCTGATTTTTATATTCACTGATATTTGACATTATTTTGCATGGTAGAATCCTTGGAAGATGGATACATGATTAAAGTACTTGATTAATCTTAAGAAAGAGCTTCCATTTTAGTTCTGTGAGTTTATAAAGTTCATAAGACTGCTTGTAACCAACTGCAGTTCAGTGGGTTCAAATAAGACAGAAATGTATTAAAATCTGCTTGTCTAACTTGTACATTGTGTGTGCGTGTAAATAAGTTTGTTTGCCCATGCCTTATATAAGGAGGAGACATATATCATTTTGGTTTTATTTGTCTGGTCATGTCTCATTTTGACAATTTTGTTTTTGTACAGTGACTTTTGAATGACTTCCTTGAATTGAAACTAAACTTTGTACAAAACTGTACACTTAGAAGACCTAGGTAGGGTTTCATATTCCCAATATCAGAAAAAATTCAACACAGTTTTTATGGCTCCAGTATGACTTAAATTGCATTAGTGATGTAATTGTATTCATTTTATGTAAAAATAATAACAATAGGAACCACTAGGGCTATAAATTCTTGTTAGATTTTTATTTAAAAAAATACATTGTATAGCTTATGTTCATGAATTGTGTGAACTTAATATTTTGTTCTACTTTCTAAACATACTTATTTTGTAGGCTGCCAAGAATTATTAAAGAAGCCAAAAGTTGTATATGTATTTTTTGGGAGTCAATTATATCTTAAATTGGTTGTCCCTCTAAAATTTAGCAGTACTGGTTATAGACCAGAAGACCTTATGAGATGGTTTTTTGTCCATCCATCCTTCCATAAGCAGAAGTGTCTTATCGTTACTCTTTCTAAAGTACTTGAAGCATTGCCATGAAACTTTAAAATTAGATTTATTTCTTTGTCTAATTGGTCCTAAATGGTACTGCTCAGATATCCAGTATGGCAACCAGTGGCCATCTTGAACATCATTATTGCTACTCCTAAATGGATGGTCATCTCATAATGGAGTTTTTGCTAAAGATTTCTTTTGATGTTTACTCAGTTCTGAATGAACATGGTGCAATCTGATGTCCAATATGGCCACCACACAAACATAATTTAAACTTCTTGTTGCTATTCCTCTTGAATGGTTATAATGTTTGCTGGCTGCTCAGACATACAATATAGCCACCACAGTGGCTGCATTGATATCTTGTTACCAAATCAGAAAAAATGATTGTATAAGCAAGAGGTCTATTATGATGTTGGTCATAAATGCCAATGATGCTGATCTGACTTCCAATAGAGTACAGTTCTTATGGCTACTTCTCATAATTGACTGATCAGATCAATATGATGCTTTAACAAAAAGATTTCTTATAATGTGTAGTTGGACAGGAATAAAAATGGTGTCAACATGGCAGCCATCTTGAAAATCTTGTTCTTACTTTTCCAGAATAGACGATCATGTCAGTATGAGGTTTTCATGAGAAGACTTGTGTCCTAAGTGACATCCACAACAGCTAATTAAAAATCATGTTAATAGTGACATCCACAACAGCTAATTGAAAATCATGTTTTTAGTGACATCCACAACAGCTAATTGAAAATCATGTTATTAGTGACATCCATAACAGCTAATTGAAAATCTTGTTATTAGTGACATCCACAACAGCTAATTGAAAATCTTGCTATTACAGCTAATTAAAAATCTTGTTTTTAGTGACATCCACAAGAGCTAATTGAAAATCTTGTTATTAGTGACATCCACAACAGCTAATTGAAAATATTGTTATTAGTCACATCCACAACAGCTACTTTAAAATCATGTTATTAGTGACATCCACAACAGCTAATTGAAAATCTTGTTATTAGTGACAGCTTGAATGCACATGCCTCCCCTCCAACACCCGATTCCAAAATATAATATTGCCTTAAACTCAATGCACCACTCGGATGGGAGAAGTTGTGGATCACTAACCTTGTCAATCTCACATTAGGAACTCCTTGGTGACTTTGGATTTTACTCATCTACTCAAATAACCATGTTGGCAATTGTTTCATTCCTACTCGGCTATGGAACCTGCATGTCTGAATCATATGAAGCAGGCCCGCAGAAATAAGCAATTCTCACAACCAGTGTGTGTGTGTATGTTTGGGGGAATTGAGAGCATGTCTTAGGGGACCGGAGATGATATCTGTGGGGTAAGGGGCTGTATCTCTCCTCATCTATTTTCCTAAGGTATTTGGATTGGGTAATGTATTTGAAGAAGAAACCAAGTTTTCCTAGTAAAATATGTTTCTTTGAGAATACTTACCCAATCATAGTATACATACACCCACTCAGCCTCCATGCAGTTACATCCATAGAGAGAGAGAGTGCCTTCTGCTTCAAAAGTAATCTGTGTTTTCTTAGGCTTTGCCTCCAAGTCTTGTACATATTGGGAGACAAGCCAGCACAACTGCAACATAGCTTGGCAGACAACTTTTAGCTCGCTTTAGCTAAAAGAGTTTTCAGGGATGACTGGATTTATGAGGTGGTAGTAGTTCACCTAAGGTATTATGATTGGGTAAGTACAATCAAAGGAAAATAATTTGCAAAGAAAAAATTGGTTTCTTTTGTCTACTGATCTTCTAGTCTTACTTGCTGGTGTTTCCATCCTAGTCACAGCTGACCGCTAGTGTCATGTATTTTCAAAGTTATATCAGTGACAACATGCTCCACCTAGGATCAAGTATGTTTTAGTTTGTAAAGAGACACATTTGTAAGAAAGATGAAGATATATTAAGGTTAAAAAAAATAGTTCCAAGGTGCAAACTAAATTTTAAAGAGAACAAGGCCCAGAGTACAAAATTACATGGTGCTGCCATTTTACAGGAAGCTAACATGTTTTTCAAGGGCACAATTTAGTTATTTCTGAGAGGGATTGTTAAGAATTTCATAAATTTGCAGTTTTATCTTCAGACCGATATTTTTCAGGCATATAGTGCAGGGGTGTGACAAAAATGGTTTCCTGTAACAGGTGCAGTTTTCACTAAAGACTTCACATGGTGCCAAATTGGTCTGAAATAAAAACGTGCTTTATGGCTGCCATGACAACCATTTTTAAAATCTTTTAGCAACTTCTGCAGAACAAAATATTTTTTCACTAAAATGCTTCTCATAATGTCTAGTTGATCCTCGATGAAAATGATGCTAATCTCGGGTCTAATAGGGTTGATACAATGGCTAGCTAGAAACTCTTGTTATCGTTACTTCTCTAAAATGAATGCATTTTTCTCTCTAAAAAAACAAGACTTATAATGTTTTATTCACCCTGAATGGTGCAAATCTGATTTCCAGTATATTCCCATCTTGAAAATCTTGTTTTCGCTATACTTTTTACAGGGAAAGGAAGTTTGACATAGGGCTTTCATCAAAAGAGTTACATGCTTGGTCCACAATTCAAAATTAACTTACCCTAGATAGCATGGTGGCTTATATTGTTGTCTTTACTCCATCCAAGTGGATGGCTATATCAACATATCATTTTCACTATCACACTTCACATTGATCCTAATTGAAAATGGGGCCAGTCATACATCCAATATGACTGCAATTATCACCATCATGAAAATCTTCTTGTCATAATTTCACAAGAGAGGATGACATGAAGTTTTGGCCAAAAGACTTTTATTGATGTATACTGTGTCCTAAATGGAAAAGGTGCCATATTGAAAGTCAGATCAACATGGGGATGCCACCAGAAGATTGGTGCCTATCTGACATACAATATGTCCACCATAACAGCTTGTTTGAAATTCGGTTTTAGTCTTCAATTCCTTGAAATTCTTTTCACACAGATGAGTGCCATTCCCTGTAAGGGACTCTTGTTTTCAATATTTGATGTCAAATTTTATATTATTGTTGTGATGCTTTTCAATTAAAACATAGACTTGTCCTGACATATGTTCACTGTAGCTTTTGTACTCTTGTGTTATTGACTTCAAGTGATTCTCTGCTACCGTATGTACTCATGAGTTGAGTCACACTGAAAGTAACAAAGATCCTGATCTTTCATAGCATAATGTGCCAGCAGATCAGAGTCTGTCTGATCTACTGATTACTCCTTATAAACTGCACAAACCCAGAAATGCCAGCGCATGTGACAGCAGAGCTGTGTCTGTACAGTTTGCACTGGTTAAATATACTGTTGTTGAAACCTATTGGTCATTTAAGCAGGTATAGGTGAAAACTTTGTATGGTTTGGTAGGCATGTATAGTGGAAACAGAAGTGAAAGCTTGGTATGGTCAGGTAAGCAGGTATAGGTAAAAACAACAGTGAAAACTTTATATGGTCATGTAAGCAGGTGGTCAGGTAAAAACAGCAGTTAACCTCTATATGGTGAGAGAGGCAGGCATGTGATATGGGTTAAATATATAGATGATACAATTTGCATAGTAAAAATTAGGACATTTAGAAACATTGTATTATTTCATATTATTTTGATGACAAAAACTTATATTATGTTGATGTAAAAAGTTTCCAGTTTTTGCATTCATTTCCTTGTAGGGTATACAGAGCAGGCCTAGGAACAGATCATGACTAGTCTATGATATACATATTCCTCCCAAAAGCTCTCAAAGATTGTCATGTTATTCTCATTGTATGACTATATTCCAAATTCTTTGTAATCATAAATATTGTCTTATAATTCACTAATCATGAAATACAGTTTGTAATCATAGTTATTGTCTAGAAACTCACAAAGTATAAAATTTTGAGCTTTCAAATACAGGACCTATTTTTGTAAGGGATATTAAAGATTTTCCTCGGGTCAGTTTTTATCCAGTCTGTACAACCTTTTCTTTTTATTCATTAATGTCAGACTTTGTATATATTGGATTACTTGTTCTTGTGGGCAGTCATTAGTAAGAAAAAAGTAATTTTAGGGCATACAAAGTACAAGCACCACCGTGACAGTTTTGTTTTTGTTGAAAATTGTTAATGAGACTATGAATTGTACAGTGTCATGTTATAGTTTTCATCTATATATATATATATTACATCAGATGTAAAAATGCTCTCTAGGTTAATGTATGTTTTTCTTTAAAAAAAAACGCTACATTTAAAACTGTTATCACTCTCCTGTCTCCTTTAGTTTGTCAAAAAGTAGGTCAGTGTATTAAATCATTATCAGAGGATATATAAGCTAACTTTAGAGAATCCTGACTAGGTCAGTCAAAGCGGGGGCAAGCTCCCCGGTTGTGGTCGGTCTTCTTACATTTAGTTTTTAGTATTTCACTTTTTAATTTATTGTTTGAAGATAAGTGTCAGCCCATGTATCCCTGACTGACAAAGCATTTGTCAACACATATTAGGCATGTTCAACTTCCTTTAGTGTGCAGGCCAGAAAGTGATTTTTAAATGCACCCATATGATGTACAGGTAACCAGATAAATGCAGGTTGTACATGCCTATCTTTGTCATCATTTCTGTATTGACATATTGTTTATTTTATCTGCTCATCAAGACAATAATGATAAAAATAATATTAAAAAAGGCTTAGTTTTCTATATTTTTGTCTTTGTTTTTATTTTAATTTATCTTTAGTTCAGAGTTGGTGGATACGAGGATAGTGTAAATGTTTATAACAAATCTAAATGTACCTAGTGAGACTCATGGCTCTAACTATTCAATGGACACTCGTAAATGCAAAAAAAAAAAGGATTTTCAGGGTCTGTATGTGAAGACGCTAATATATATGAACATTTAAATTTGCAAATAGGATGTACGAATGATAAAAGTGATATGGAGAAGAAATCTTAGTGAATACCCCATTGTATGATGACGTACATATAATTGAAACAAAATACAAAAGGGTAGGTCACTTAAATGTACAAGGTATAGTGGGGAAAAAAATAGTCCAGATTAAGTTATGTTGTCTTCCAAGGAAAATAATATACATGTTTTAGGACACACTGAAAGCAAATGAAATGTTAACCACAATGATAATCTATTTCACCGTCAAGACTACAACAAATCATTATGCAGGGACAGAGATAGCAGAGGGAGGTTGTATACATTAGGAAAGATATAAATGCAGAAAGGTGAGTTGACTTGGAGTCAGATGAAATTGAGAGTATCTGGGTGAAAATTTCTCAAAATAATGCAGAATCATTCCTAATCATAAATGTGAAAGGTTTGAATACCAATGAAACTGTGAAAATGCAGTCCTAAACACAAATGTGAAAGGTTTGAGGAGACATGAGTAAACAACAAATCATAAACATAAGTTTAAAATAATAAACATTAGGAAGCAACAATCATATCCATTAGTAAGCAACAAGTCATAGCCATTAATAAGCAACACATCATGAACATTAAAAAGCACAAGTCATCCATTAGTAAGCTACAAGTCATATCCATTAGTAAGCAACAAGTGATAAACATGAGGAAGCAACACATCATGAACATTAAAAAGCACAAGTCATCCATTAGTAAGCGACAAGTCATATCCATTAGTAAGCAACAAGTGATAAACATGAGGAAGCAACACATCATGAACATTAAAAAGCACAAGTCATCCATTAGTAAGCAACAAGTCATATCCATTAGTAAGCAACAAGTGATAAACATGAGGAAGCAACAAGTCATAACCATCAGTAAACAACAAATCATAAACATTAGTAAGCAACAAATTATTGACATCAGCAAGCTGCAAATCATAAACATGAGTAAGCAACAAATCATACACATCAGTAAGCTAACAAATCATACACAACAGTAAGCTCACAAATCATACACATCAGTAAGCAACAAATCATAAACAGTATGCAACAACTCATAAACATTATTAAGCAACAAGTCATATATTAGTAAGCAACAAATCATAGCCATCAGTAAACAACAAATCATAAACATTAGTAAGCAGCAAATTATTGACATCAGCAAGCTGCAAATCATAAACATGAGTAAGCAACAAATCATAAACATGAGTAAACAAAAAATCATAACCATTATTAAGCAACAAATCATAAACATTAGTAAGCAGCAAATTATTGACATCAGCAAGCTGCAAATCATAAACATGAGTAAGCAACAAATCATAAACATGAGTAAACAAAAAATCATAACCATTATTAAGCAACAAATCATAGACATTATTAAGCAACAAGTCAGACATTAGTAAGCAACAAGTCCTATATTAGTAAGCAACAAATCATAGCCATCAGTAAACAACAAATCATGAACATTAGTAAGCAACAAATTATAGACATCAGCAAGCTGCTAATCATATACATTAATAAGCAACAAATCATAAACACTAGCATGCAACAAATCATAGCCATTAATAAGCAACAAATCATAGATATTAGTAAGAAACAAGTTATAGCCATTAGTAAGCAACAAGTCATAGAAATTAGTAAGCAATAACTCATTAACATCAGTAAGCTACAAATCACAGACATGAGTAAGCAACAAACCATAAACATAGTAAGCAACAAGTCATAGCCATTAGTCAGCAACAAATTATAGACATTAGTAGCTCATAAATCATAAACATTAGTCAGCAACAAGTCGTAAACATTAGTAAGCAGCAAAACATGAACATTATTAAGTAACAAGTTATATCCATTAGTGAGCAACAAAAGGTCATAGATATTAGTAATCTACAAATTGTAAACATAAGTAAGCTGCAAATCATAAACATTAGTAGTCTCAAAAATCACACACATTATTAAGCTCACAAAAAATAGTAAGCTATATATCAAAAACATTAGTAAGCAACAAGTCATATACCTTAGTAAACTCAAACATGATTGACATTAGTAAGCTTATAAATCATATTATAACACTAAAAGATCATATCATTAGTAAGTTCACAAGTCATAGACATTAGTAAGCAGCACATCATAGACAGCAGTCAATGACCTACAAGTCATAGACATTAGAAAGCTCATAAATCATAAACATCAATTAGTCTAGACATTAGTAAACTACAAGTCATAGCCATCAATCAGTAAGACACAAGTCACATACATTAGTAAGCTCACAAGTCCTAGACATACATAAGCAGCAAATCATAAACATTAGTAATCAACAAATCATAGACATTAATTACAAATCATACACATTAGTAAGCAACAATTCATATACATTAGTAAGGAACAAATCATGAATATTATTAAGCAATAAATCATAGACATGAGTAAGCAACAAATCATAGAAATGAGTAAGCAACAAATCATACCCATGAGTAAACAACAAATCATGAACATTAGTTAGCTCAAAAATCATAAAAATTAGCAACAAATCATGAGTATTATTAAGCAACAAATCATAGACATAAGTAAGCAACAAATAAAATATGAGTAAGCAACAAATCACAAACATTATTAAGCAACAAATCATAAACATTATGTACAGATCATAAACATTAGTAAGCAAAGAACAAAAACATTAGTAAGCAAAAAATCATGAACAATTTGTAGGCACAAGTTATATCATTTAGTAAGCAACAAGTCAAATCCATTAGTAATCAGCAAGTCATAACATGAGTAAGCAACAAATTATAGACATCAGTAAGCTGCAAATCATATACATTAAAATAAGCACTAAATAATAAATATTAGTTAGCAACAAATCAGAAACATTATTAATCTCACAAATCATAAGACACCAGTAAGCTACAAATCATAGACATGTGTAAGGAACAAATCATAAAACATTAGCAAGCAACAAAACATGAACATTAATAAGCAACAAGTTATATCCATTTGTAAGCAACAAAAAGTCATATACATTTGTAAACTATAAATTGTAAACATCAGTAACCTGCAATTCACAACATTAGTAAGCTTACAAATCACACATTAGTAAGCTATATATTATAAACATTAATAAGCAACAAATCATAGCCTTTTGAAAGCAACAAGTCATATACCTTGTAAACTAAAACATTAATATATATATATATATATATATATATATATATATATATATATATATATATATTAGTAAGCTAATAAACCACATATATTATTACACTCACATGTCATATCATTTGTAAGCTCACAAGTCATAGACATTATTAAGCAGCACATCATAGACAGCAGTCAGTGAGCTACAAGTCATAGACATTTTAAAGCTCATAAATCATAAACATCAATTAGTCCTAGACATTAGTAAACTACAAGTCATAGCCATCAATCAGTAAGATACAAGTCACAGAAATTAGTAAGCTCACAAGTCCTAAACATTATTAAGCTCACAAGTCTCAGACATTAGTAAGCAACACATTTGAGACATTAGTAAGCTACAAGTCATATATATTAGTAAGCAACAAATCATAGCCATTAATAAGCTACAAATGATCAACATTAGTAAGCTCACAAATCAAAGAAATTAGTAAGCTCATAAATCATAAACATTAGTAAGCTCACAAATCAGAGATATTATGAAGCTCAGACTGCAAAACATTTTATCAACATTTTTATCAGCAATATACAAACAGTATCATCCATTTATATTTTTGCTTCACCTTCTTTAAGAGAAATATGTAGATCATTACATGAATAAAAAAAACAAAAGTGGTGACAAGATGGATCCTTGTGGAATACCTGTAATTATGATATTTGCATTAGAAAAGTACTAATCAACTACAAACAGTTGAATTTTGTTTTGATATTCACCAATTCAGTGTGCTTAATGTCATACTGCTTTGGTTAATTGAAAAGAACGGAGTGACCGACAGTGTCAAATGCTTTCTTTACATCATGGGCTACCAATCTCATCATTTTGTTGTTGCATTTGGTAGAAACATTTTACTCACTTAAAGAAGTCCAAATTCCACAGAATATTCCTGTCTAAAACCAGACTTGTCAATGAAAATATCAATACATTTAAAATAGGAGTAAAATCTGCAACAAACATTGTATTCTATTATTGTTGCATTAAGAAGGATACAGATAGTGTCAGAAAGGTATCGGCAACAAGATACAACTCTTTGAATCTACATAGTGGTGTGCCAATGTAACTTTGTAACATAATCTATGAAACAACTGTAGCAATACAGTTAAGTTACCATACTGCAGTGTAACACGGGGACTTTGTAACATAATTTAGGAAGCAACAGTTAATGTAGTCACTGACACCATTAGGTTACTACACTGTAGCATGCCATTTAAACTTTGTAACATAACTATGAGCAACTGTAGTGATAGTTAATTATGTTAGTACATTGTTCTGTGCCATTCGGGCTTTGTAATGTGCTTTTGACACTTTGTAACATAATCTATGGAGCAACTGTAATGGCATAGGTTACTACATTATTGTGTAACTGAATCTTGGAAACAAATGTGATATAGTTGGGTTACTATATTGAACTGTGATGCTGAAACTTTGCAACATAATCCTGGAGCAACTGTACTTAATCTATAGTGAAGTAAATATACTGTAGTAATACAGTTAAGTTACCACACTGCAGTGTAACATTGGGACTTTGTAACATAATTTAGGAAGCAACTGTAGTGACACAATTAGGTCACTACACATGTAGCATGCCATTAAATCTGTGTAACATAACTAGGAGCAACTATAGTGAAAGACTTAATTAAGTTAGTACATTGCTGTGTGCAATTAGGGCTTTGTAACATGCTTTAGGCACTTTGTAACGTAATCTATGAAGCAACTGTAATCACATGGGTTACTACATTATTGTGTGTAACTGAATCTTGGAAACAAATGTGAAATAGTTGGGTTACTAAATTGAAGTGTGATGCTGAAACTTTGCAACATAATTCCTAAGCAACTGTACTGAATCTATAGTGAAGTAAATACACTGTACTATTGTTTGTAACCTTGTAACATAATCTAGGACGACTAAACTGTTATAGTTACGTTACTACATTTCATCATGCCACTGGAACTTTATAATTTAATCTAGGAGTAGCTGTTGTGATACAATTAAGTTACTACAATGTAATACACCAGTGGAACTTTGTAACATAAATCTAGGGAGCAGAGGTACTGCTTTAGTTAAGTTACCAAATGTAGTATGAAACTTGAACTTTGTAACATAATTTAGGGAGCAACTGTAGCTATAAACTATCATATTGTAGTGTACTATTGGAATTTTGTAACATAATTCAGGTAGAAACTAGCTCTAAGCTATCATGCTGCTGAGTGCCATTGGAAGTGTATAACATAATTTAGGGAGCAACTGTAGTGTCATTGTTAAGCTACTATACTGTAATGTCTTTGGGACTTTGTAACATAATATTGGGAGCTAAAGGAATACAACGCACCTCAAAAACTATTATTTATTATGAACAGGCACAAAAAGACAAATAAATAAATCATAGCTGTTGGGACATATTCTGTCAAACCTTATAACAAATTTCACATTGACGAATTAAGCAAGAAATAAAATAAAAAATTGCTATTGAAAGAAAATGTACGGAAACAAGTCAGCTCATTGGAACTGTATGCATGTTGTTAAGGTAATGTTTCCAAATGTCTGCATATAAATGGCACAAACAGATTAGAAGATACAGATAATATCTCAGTGGGAGTCAAACATACTTAAATCAGTTTTATTGAAAGTTTCACCAAACAGTGCATACACTCTTCATACATTATGGATACCTTATTGAAATGTTTCCAATACTCTGAAACTTTGCTCTGGAATAAAATTCCAGCTGATATTAGAAATGCCTGTTATTTTTCCTTCTTCCAAACCGAATATATCCAGTGGCTTCAGAAATGCAATTAAAATAAAAAAATTTGCTGTATGAGGGCCTCAAGGTATATCAGTTTTTTAGCTAACTGTGTGACCTTCTTTAAATAAAGTTATTCTTATTACTGATTTAAAAAAACAGCACCAAGGATATAAAAAATGCACAAACTTTTATAATTTTTGATCTGATAGATGCCATGGTGTCCCAAACGCTGTCAACTTGTTGGCAATTTGAATCAAACAGGAGTTTCTTTATTAATATTATAAATTATAAATTGATGAATGAAATGACTAAGTTTTTGTTCATTTTTTTTGTACCCTTGATGCTTTTCGTTTTAAAAATTGGTAAGGATGTACAAACATATGAGAGAGTGTACAAATACCTTAGTCAGCAAGGCCTTGATCTATGTGAGATGTACTGGCTTCGACTGCATCTATGATGCAACACTGGGAAAATCTCCATGCCTATAAATTACTGTGAATGATGTCTATATCATATATAAGTTCAAAGTCATGCTGGCAAATTATCACTTACATCCTCTTTGGGAAACAATTATCATGTCGGTAAGAAAACCCCAAATCTATCCATTATTTTTTTTGCAAAACACCAAATGTATATAATGATAAATTTAATATTAGCTAATGAGTTACATCGGACACAGTACTGAAAAAACCTTAAAGTTACCAACTGGTGAACAATTTCACATTTATAAAGATGAAACTAAAAGCTACCCTAATCTGTAAATGTTAAAAATGTTACGTTAAAAAATTAGGATGATGATGATGATGATCACGATAATGATTAAGCAATTATCACAAAGACCAAAAAATGAAGGAAAGTTATCAAACATTAACATCAGTTTTAAAAAGTATGAATAGCATCAGACCTAAACAAAAACAGGTCATCATCATATGTGAACTTCCATTAAATGTTGTACTTTTACAACTAAAATTTGCAAACTGAAAGTAACTATCTATATCATTATTGTAAAGTATTTGCTTTGGAATTTCACTCTCAAATGTTTTTATATTTGTGGATAATGAACTCTCCACACAGATTCTTAAAATATAAATATGGATTTTTACACTCAATATTGCAGAAAAAAACACTCTACAGAGATCCTCAGAAGTATATGTTATGGATTTCTACACTCATTATTGTGGAAAATATACTCTACAGAGATCCTCAGAAGTATACGTTATGGATTTCTACACTCTATATTGTGGAAAATATACTCTACAGAAATCCTCAGAAGTATATGTTATGGATTTCTACACTCTATATTGTGGAAAATATACTCTACAGAGATCCTCAGAAGTATACATTTTGGATTTCTACACTCAATATTGTGGAAAATATACTCTTTACAGATCTTCAGCTGTATTTCATCTGGGATAAGTTAGCACATGGTTCATATTTGGACCTTGTTTAGAATAAAATGTTTGATATTGTAAAAATCCAGTAGAAGTAGAGTAATATATGTCCTTACTGAATGACCTGGGAAGGTAGCCTGTTGCAATGCTGATACAGGTTCTACCAGGTCAAATTGAGCCCTTTGGGGTTAAACGTCTCTGAGGTCAAAGCTGGAGAATGTCATATCCAACTTCCATCCCATGACATGGATGATGTCATTTAGGAAGCAGTTAAGCTTGAATGCTATATTGGTGCTAACTGCCATTGTCCTGTGAGGCAATAGCAATGAGAAATTGAGCTGGTCATGGGTTAGATCATTGATCATATATATGACCAATTGTGTCCAGGTCAAAATAGTCCAAGTGAAAGTGTCATAAAACCCCATGTATCCAGACTGACAGAGTGGAAGTAAAACCCTATGTATCCAGGATGAAAGAGTGAAAGTATCATAAAACCCAATGTATCCAGGCTGACAGAGTGAACGTATCATAAAACCCCATGTATCCAGGCTGACAAAGTGGAAGTAAAACCCTATGTATCCTGGCTGACAGAGTGGAAGTAAAACCCAATGTATCCTGGCTGAGAGAGTGGAAGTATCATAAAACCCAATGTATCCAGGTTGAGAGAGTGAAAGTATCATAAAACCCAATGTATCCAGGCTGACAGAGTGGAAGTAAAACCCAATGTATCCAGGCTAAGGGAGTGATAGTATCATAAAACCCAATGTATCCAGCATGACATAGTAGAAATAAAACCCAATGTATCCAGCAGAACAGTGTAGAAGTATCATACAACTCAATGTATCCATGCTGACAGAGTGGAAGTAAAACCTAATGTAGCCAGCACAACAGTATGGAAGTAAAACCCAATGTATCCAGGCTGACAGAGCAGACAATGTATCCTTTTCATGATCAGAACCCTGACAGTGTCCTGCAGATATCTCAGGGTTAAAGGGTCTAAAGAATACAGTTTAAGGACCAAGAAATGGTATCCAATTCTTGGCAATGAAATCTGGGGTCATCATGAAAGAAATTGAAACATCATGGAGAAACAGCAGGTAGTTTAGGTCAACCAGTGTCTCACCAATTCTGCTTGTTGTTGCTACAGAACTAAAAAGTATGTCTTGAATGAGACACAAATTTCTGAACAGTAGGTCAAAGGGTACTTTATGACAGCATGTCAGAACCCAAGCAAGGTGCCAGTTCAGACAAAAGACCACGAACTTCAGTCAATTCAAGTGAAACTTTGCAGAACGTTGTAGAGGTCATATTTCGCTCTATAAAGATTTCTCCCTTCCAGGGTCTGAATTTAGTAATGGAATGTCCAGATATGGTCCAGATATTATGCTGTTACTTCAGTATTGGCCTGGTTGCTTGTGCCATGATGGTATGCTGTGTCCTATCAGTACTGGCCTGGTAGTTTGTGCCATGATGGCATGCTGTATCATGACAGTACTGGCATGTGAACAACATGCGAATCTTTACCTGAATGGCAATCTTTCTGCCTCAAGCAATTCAATCAGAAATTTTGGTACGGGAAGCAACAACAGCAGCAATAATGTTGGTGTCCAAATCCATGTGTATCTTTCTAGGCTCTGTCATTTCCCTGTGTGAACAGCTTGTCTGAACAGTTATCTATCTTTCCTCATACAGTGTGAACAAACATCACAAAGTTTGAACAGCACACCATACAATATTAAAGGTACAGTGAACTTAATTGCTTGCCCACCTCACATTCGATCCAGCACATTATTGTGAATTTAAGAGCAAATAAGTGACATATACAGGTGAAATCTGCAAAGTGCCATGCTGAGATTACTGTGAAGTGACTCAATGAATCTTAAAAAAATTCACAGAAATGGTCAAGTACTAAATGAAATGGTCTTGTTACCTGGAATAAAATATCATTTACTTGATATAAGTAACAGTAGAGGTCAAGCACTAAATGAAAGTATCTTAGTATACACATCAAAATAAAGATAGGAATGAATAGTAGATTTAGTCAGACAACTGATGACAGAGATTTGCTGAGATTTAGTCAGACAACTGACGGAGATTTAGTGAGATTTATTCTGACAACTGATGACAGATTTAGTGTTATTTATTCAGGCAACTAATGACAGATTTAGTGAGATTTAGTCAGAATACAAAATGAAGTATACTTTCTCAAGGTGTGTAAAATACAAAGCCATTCTGATAAAAAGGCACAATGTGGATGGTAATTGTGAGTCTTCATACAACAAGGCACAAAGTTGACAGTATTTGTGATACTTCATCCAACAAGCACGAGTGGAAGTAACTGATATGATTTGGCAACAATCTTGCAATCAAAGGTAGACGATTCTCATCCTAATTCTGTCTCTGATACCTCCATACAGACTTCAGAGATAAATTTGAAGAGAAAAAATTGCTGACAACGTTTTAAAACTTGTTTAGAACATTTTATTTTTCATTTTTTGCACTTTCAGAAGATAATATTGCTTACATGGGCAAATTTAATTTGACTGTTTTAGTAACTGCTTACAGTAGATCACTTTGGAGAAGTTGAGGGTCATTTCTTTAAAAGATAAGAACTTTCACTTCAACATGAAGTCAGATTAGAGCATTCTGCTTCCCTAATATTAACTGTCAAAAAAATCATCGTAGTAGTACATGAAAAAAGATTAGAGGTATGTCATCATTCCTCAATTTTAATTGCTGCAAAAGCACACAATTTAATTTTATACCTCTCTAAAATAAATGTATCCAAAGGCAGATCACTCTCATCTGATTTCCATCTGACAAGCATATAGCAGTTTTACACTTCTGGCATTGGTCTCACTGGAAAGTTTTGTATTTTGACACTCCTAATTTTAAGGTAGAAGGCATGATCCTAATTATCACAATCCTGGCATTTTTAAATTTTCACCTAAGCTAAATCTGTAATGTGGTTTACATTTACTTCGAGTTAGGCTTGGAAATGTGTTGTTGAAAACTTGTTGCTGACTGCCTGTCACAGCTAGACTAGCATTGGAGATCAAATGTGTAACTTGGGCTGCAAATGAGCAGTCAGCTTGGCTTACGTATTTTCATGTGTCTGCTACAGAGTTAAATATAAAAAAATCTAGATGGTTGTGGGGTGATGAAAAGTATGCTAATTTGTTACAGTACTAGTGAACTTTATTCATACATAAGGCACATACTGATTCTTTTAGCCGTCTTGTCCCAGGAAAATATTCAAAATAGCTCTTTCCTGTTGAAAATGAATGTAAAAAGAGGGGTTGGTGACAGTGTTTGGTTTAGTATAAAAGCCACCAGCTGCATAAGGAATTAACTTTAATACCTCTATCAGAATCTTATATGCATCCTTTCAACAAAAATCATTAGTTAATTTTTATTTGTATCTTTAATGTAATTATTGTTATCATTTTTCCACAATGGGTCATCGTCGGATGATATTTTGCCAATAAAAAACCTGCCCAGTGAGACCTGAATGTCTATTTAATTTCAGTGTGTGTGTGTATGTGGTAGTGGATGTTCTCCAAATGAATTATGTTTGGCTGATGTACCTGAAGAACATAATTTACTTCAGAAATAAATATATAATCAGTGATAATAAATATGATATGGTCATCTTGAATTACATGTAACTACATCCAATAAATACTAAAAAGTATTTCTGCCATCAGCATACATAGATGTAGGCATGTGTATGTATGTATGTATGTATGTATGTATGTATGTATGTATGTATGTATGTATGTATGTTCGATTGTAAATTGCCAGTTAAAGATTAATTTTCAAAAATTAATGATAAAACGTAAGGAACAAAAACTAACTCAGTTAAATAAATGCTTGCTTTGACTTGGTTGGTTTGGTGCTTAATGGAACAGCAATACTTGAAGGTTATTTATTACTGCGGCAACTGAAGTAATGTGCCTTACTTGAAACACACTATTGAAGCCAATGTGGGCTGATCCATTGGTATCATTTGAACCTTGACCTTTTCTGTCTCAAGGTAAGCATGCTAGCCACCATGAAATAAATGTAAACATATTTTACTGCAAGACAAAACATGTTAACACATCCTTAAAAAGTATACAAGATATAAGATAAAGATATAAAATCCTTAAAATGTAGAAAATGTAGGGCCAAAATGTGTAAGCTGCATTGTTTTTAAATGTATGCTGGGCTTAAATCACTACAAAGGCTCTTGTTCAAGTTCAAATATATAAAAAAAAAATTATGTTGGCTGACACACATGAGAAGAAAATATTCAAATGTCAGTGGACACCGGCAAAGTATGCAGTCTGTCCAAGATTCACCCTTTATGAGGTATATATAAATCACGTACATGTATGCAGTCTGCCGTAATGTTCACTCTTTAGGAGATATGCATGGGTCAGGTATGTTTTTTGCACTCTGACACAGGTTCACATTTTAGGAGGTATGTAGTCTATACATCAGTGGGTTAACAATATAAACAACTGTAAAAATGTGATGCACCAAATTATTAGTCTTTGTGCTAAAATTGGACATGATGAAAACAACCTGATTTTAATGTTTCATTACACATTAATTAAAAATACAATGTTTCTGTACACAATAATTATAAATAAAGAAAAAGATGAGAGATGAATCTCTCACAATGCATATTTCAAAACACACAAGTTAAATTTATTCACTCACTGAGAAAGAGAGCGAGAGAGAGAGAGATCATATTTTTAACATGTGTGGTAGTTTTGCAAACTAATAAACAACAATACCTGATGAAATTACTAACATTTTGTTACCATAAATATCAATAAAAAATAAATAGCCTTTGTAGCATCAATTAATTTGCTCTCACCATTCAGCAAACTTACACTGGGTAATTGCACTAATTTTTATCTCATGCATACTGAATCAACTTTACTGTTGTGTCTGAACCCAAAGCATCAATTTGACTTCACTGAACCACAGTAATTACATGATGGATTAATTATAAATTTGACTGCACTGAACAGTACACAGTAATTACATGATGAATTAATTATAACATTAACTTCACTGAACAGTACACAGTAATTACATGATGGATTAATTATAAACTTGACTGCACTGAACAGTACACAGTAATTACATGATGAATTAATTATAACATTAACTTCACTGAACAGTACACAGTAATTACATGATGGATTAATTATAAACTTGACTGCACTGAACAGTACACAGTAATTACATGATGAATTAATTATAACATTAACTTCACTGAACAGTACACAGTAATTACATGATGGATTAATTATAAACTTGACTGCACTGAACAGTACACAGTAATTACATGATGAATTAATTATAACATTAACTTCACTGAACAGTACACAGTAATTACATGATGGATTAATTATAAACTTGACTGCACTGAACAGTACACAGTAATTACATGATTGACTAATTATATTGTTTTTTCTTACATTTTTCTTCACTACAAGATCAATGCATAAAAACTATTTGACTAACTCTGGAACAACATTTAGCAAAGTTGTATTAGTTAGCAACAAAAAGCCATAATGTTATTGATAGTTACAACATACATTATACAAGAGTAAATATTGTACAGTTATCATGAAGGATGTGAGTTAAGGTTATAAATATTGTACAGTTATCATGAAGGATGTAAGTTAAGGTTATAAATATTGTACTGTTATCATGAAGGATGTGAGTTAAGGTTATAAATATTGTACAGTTATCATGAAGGATGTGAGTTAAGGTTATAAATGTTGTACAGTTATCATGAAGGATGTGAGTTAAGGTTATAAATATTGTACAGTTATCATGAAGGATGTGAGTTAAGGTTATACATATTGTACTATTATCATGAAGGATGTGAGTTAAGGTTATAAATATTGTACAATTATCATGAAGGATGTGAGTTAAGGTTATAAATATTGTACTGTTATCATGAAGGATGTGAGTTAAGGTTATAGGTTTAGGAAACTTGATCACACTACATGAACATAGGGAAGGGTAGGTTATTCACTCATAGTGTGTAATCAATCTTTATTAGTCATCTAGTTCAATCTTTTATCTAAAAGTAGTTAGAAAACAATAATGAATCTCAAGAAAAAAATCTAAATTGAGCTATATTTAAAAAACTGTTTTTAAATACTGTCAAATCACATGAGAAGAACACATAAATAAAAAAATGACAGTGAAATCTCAGTTAAATTCACTGAAATGTCTGTTTGCACCAAAAATGATGGCAATTCAAGAAATTTCATAGAAATCTGAATTAAAAATTTTCTAAACTTTCTGAAAATGTCCTTAAAACAAGTTTGATTGAAATTCACTGAGATTTTGCCAAAATTTATAAAAATATCAGTAAAATAATACAATATAAACAAACAGTCGTATATACAATTATACTTTTTATAAAATATATACAACATATCAATTTTTTTAAATTAAAATTTTATACAATTTTATAGAATGCCTTGGTATTAAGACCATCTGGGTACAAAACATTTAACTAATGAATCCAATAACATTCTTTTATCAGTCTATTCATGTCTCCATGCACAATATATATTGGCAGGAAAGAGAGTGATGATTTGTATTAAAATGTATTGAAATATTAGAGTAGAACTGAAGATCTCTATAATTTTTATATGAAAGTCCTTAGAAACATGCTTAAGTGTTTGTCCAACATACTGCATGTCACACTTTTTACAGGTTATCAAAATAAATCACATCAGTTGATAAGCAGTTAGTTTTATAACATAGATAAATTACTTCTTTTGTACTGGAACTACTAAAATAAGTACTTTATCATATATTTGTATATTGAGAGCACCAGTGTCTGTTACAATTAGATGCTGAAAAATATTTTTAAAAATTTCTGTCATTTTAGTTTTAATTAAAAAATCTTCCAAATTCTTGGGTCTTCAAAAAACAAATATTAGTTTTATTTGTAAAGTGTTTTAACACTGTTTTTATTTGATAAATTTTGAAGACTCCAATATTTATTAATTATAAGGCCTATATTAGGTAATGAAGGATTATAGTGTTTAATAAAAGGAATTTTATTTTTCTCTATTTTACATTCTGCTATTTTTAAAACCACATGTTGAGTAAGATTACCAGCTTTGTTCACTGCAGCATCAATTATATATGTAGGATAATTTCTATTTTATAAAAATGTTCGTAATTTATTCAAAGAGTTTTGTAATTGACAATCATCTGAATTAATATGTTGGTATCTTTAGGCCTGGATATATGGTATACTTTTCTTTACATGACATTGGATGACATGAAGAATATTCCATATATTGGTGGATAATAGTTTTCTTGATATGAACATTTATGGAGACAATATTTTCAGTAATTTTTTATTACATTTACATCTAAAAATGAAACCTGTATTCTAGATGCATTATATGTGAATTTAATCATTGGGTGAAAATGATTTAATTGATCAAAGAATTTTTTCAGTTCTTCTTTTGAATGGTTTTAGATCATACAGATGTCATTTAAAAAATCTAAACCAAACAGTTGGATTAAAGTTTTCATTTTGAAGAAAATCTATTTCTAAGTTACCCATTGAAAAGGGAAGCTTATGAAGACATCATAACTTTCTTTCAAAACAGTTTGTGCTTGCGCATTTGGAAAATTGTGGAACTATTTTCAAGGAATTATCACTATTTGTGTTGTTTTCTTATCCAAATTATAAATATCAGTGGGATTTTGTGACTGAAATTTTAGATTTTGCTAACATTCCTGAGAACATGACATTCTGTTGTTATAATATCACTGAAATTTCAGTGCAAACAATTTTGATTAGAAACAGTACTTTAGAGATAGAAAGAATAACCTTTATTCCATTTTAATATTTAAAAATTTTTTAAATGATTTTCAGCAAAACTTGTATTTCCTGTTTCTGATAGCTATAATCTTATTGTTAATTTAGGAAACAATAATTTCTTTCCACAACTTTCCTTGTCATTTTTTCTTTAATTATTGTTTAACTTGGATTTAATTGCTGTCAGATGACAAGTTTGTTTTTTGTTTTAAAGTATAATTCCACTTTTCTTCTGACTCCGTATGATTTTCCTAGATAGGGACCTTATTTATTCATATTATCTCCAAAATGGTTTTTTTTATTTAAAAAATGGTCCTTATAACAGTATTCATTCCATATGTTATTTTACAGATGATCACTGTAAAGTGCTTTCTGATTGATCAAAAGTGTGTACTTGCCCAATGAATATTTGCTTAATGGAAACAGATGAGAATGAGTATGCATGCCAAACATGCCATTTCAAATTTCCAAGCATTTACAGTGCTACATGCCCCTAGTGGGCGATACAGCACTATAATTCAACTTCATCATCAAATTTCCAGCCTGGACACCAAATAGTCAAAGGAAAGAAACTCTTGATGATGACTCCCCCCCCCCCCTTCTCATTGCTAGGTGGCTGCCAGTACAAGTTTAAATAATTTTTTTCAAAATTGAACAACAAGAGTGTAAGGGGTTAATTTTAATATGATCAGGTAAGTACAACTGGAGAAACCCAAGCTACCAAAAAAAATTACATTACGAAATCAATATTAGGAGAATAGGTAAGAGGAAGAGGTAATGTTGGGCATCCTACCTCAGTGTCAACCAGTAAAAGCATGTTTGCTGTACAAAATGCATGAACTTCACCTAATGCTAGTTAGCACAAAAGAAGGCATGTATATACACATACATAGGAGGGAGATTCCTGTGGGATGGGTCAGGGTCATGCTTCATCGATTGAGTGCCACTGTCTGCAGAAACACAACAAGAGTCAGTTCTCGTTTCAGTGAGGCCATTTGATACAAATGGAAGCTAGACAAGGCAGACTGTGATTGCCAGTTGGCCAGTTGCCTCTGCTGTCTCTATCTGAGACATTACAATCAAGGCTTCTTGATTTTTGTGAGCTGAAATGTTCATTATTGTACCTCATTCTATGAGAGTTACATATTAAAGTCATTAATGCTGCTGTTTATCACCATTTCTCAGCACAAGATAGGCTATACATGGCAGCCAATGTAAGGAAGAACCTGAGCAAAACCTTGGTAAGAACCAATCCATAGGAAGCTACTGGCTGCTTTCTCACATACCCACATTAGCGCAGCCCAAGACTTGAACCCAAGCAGAGAGAGGTGATATACCAGTGATAAGTAAAGTTGAGGGGTTTAGACCAATTGGCCACCCAAGGCTCTAGTACACTGATTATTAATTAATAAATAACTCCCTTTAGCCAAGCAGCCAGCACTCATGGGGTTATGTCTTGCATTCCTGCCTTCAGTGGTATGAACAGTCCTTATAGTTGATGCAGATATTGCCTATACAATCCAGATAACATAATACAGGGTCCTGTAGCTTTGCATCTGAGTCCATAGATCGATCAAGGAGTGGGAACAAATTGCTAATGTTGGCTGACTAGTGACAGCAACCTATTCTTAGAAAGGAATCAGGTTGTGGCTTTAGAATAGACTTGCAAAATATTTAGATATATGGAAATTATATTGTTTTCTTGAGAATGGTTCCTTTATATGTAATGGAAATCACATACTGATTAAACAAAGTTCTACTTATTTTAAGAACTAGATAATGGTAATCCTTATATAATCATAAAAACTTGGTAGAATAATAATAATCATCTTGTTTGCATGGTATTCTGGGATTTCAAACAGCAATCTTTTTTTATCATTGTTGTAAGGAACTTAATTTTACTATTTTACATTGTAATAATACTTCATTGCCAAAATTACATTTACTAGTTTACTTATTTTCATTCACTACTCAACAGGCCCCATCTTCACTAAGGAATGTCTCAAATTTATTTTATCTTTCCATACTTATTATACTCATAAAACAATTTGACTTTTTTAATTCTGATCTTTGATGAGACCATTTTTATAAAAGCTCTATACAAATCTGTCTAATCTGTAAATAATGCTTTGATGTGTTACATATGTACATGATGTTAAAAAACTTGTTATTGTTGGCCTGCATGCTATAAAAGTTATACCCAAGTCACCTCGTAGGCAAGTAATAGAATACAATCAGTTTTTATCAATATATCTTTATAGAAATGAATATCTATATAAAAATAACATTCTATAGAAATAAACATCTATAGAAATAAACATCTATAGAAATAAATATCTATAGAAATATACATGTATAGAAATAAAAGGGTTTGAAAGGTAAGTAGACAATAGAGACATTAATGAAAGTTGTGACTTGTGCCTGGTCCTCATTTTAGGATGCTGGCTGTTGCTAGGAAACTGCATAAATCTGCTCAGTTTCTTTATTGTTTTTGGAAGCCAATTCTGTCTCAGATGTCTTGTTCATGATTTCATCAAAAGGCTGTCTGGTAACGATACTTGTCAGGGCTCCCAAAAGAAACTTAAAACTGAAAAATTTAGAATATGTTTTGTTCTGGTATTCACAGACTGCAGCTTTGATGTTAATTTGTACAGTTCATACTTTATATATTAATAATGTCTAATAAAACCAAGACTTCTGTTTAGAGGTTGTGAAAACAATGTATTGTCATCAAATAATACAACTTTACTGAACAAAAACTGATAAGAGAGCTAACTAGGCCTGACATCACTCACATGGATTACACAACTCAACAACTTATCATCATTTCAGAATTACAAGAATACAAACTTTGTTAACTATCACCCAAATTTTAAATCATGTCTATTTGACCTATTTTACTATATCCTCATCGCGATTCTTTCTAACAGGAAGGCATAAACAGTTTCTCACTCATAAACAGTCCTCAAGGATGTTGATGATAATATTCCCAAAAGATCAAAATATGGCTTTAAGAGTTATGTATATTAGCTGTTTAACTTTGTCCATGATTGTAGATTGTAAGAGCCATTTTAAAACGATATACTGCATAGCTGACTTTTGTCTAGGATTGTAGATTATACTAAAACATAATGATCACTTGTAAACAGCTGACGTAGATGTGAGTTCAGGGCATTGGTTCTGCATGTTTGTCACGTTCATTAAAATTTAAACTGACATGACTGTGTTTATGAATTTGTCCATGGCATTTTGTAGTGTCGTAAGTCAGGTCACTGGTATATATAAGGATGAGCAAGTAAACAATTATGCATTCCTGTTATAATAACAGCCTTCTAGTTGTGTTCAATTATAATTTGAGAGAAATTATTTATTCAAATTATTCACTGGAAGTACAGCATGCTCACTGAAATTTTGGCCTAAAACACTATTTTGGGAATATTGTGAGTTTGATCAAAGACATTTCGGATATCATTGTGATACATCAAGACCTTATGTATACCAGCACATTCAGAACTACTGTCACATCAGCTCATTTGGAATTCATTCAGAACACCAAAGGAATTCATTTGGAATATTCTAAACTTTAGGACTTGTGACAGAAACTTTTAGGATTATTTGAGACTTAGTTCACAATACTTAAGTTTCTCTTCAATTTTCACTATTGAATTTTAAGAATTAAATTATTTGTTGAATTGTACAAAACTTGTAAGTTTTCATTTTCTGTTACTGAGTTTAAGACCATAGAGTTGTAAATATCAGTTAATCAGATGCAAGATCACTTCATTAATATGCATCTATCATACTCATTACTGAAGCATACATTCCAAGTTTGATCACAATCAGATACAAAATTAGCTCATGATGAAGGAAGCATACATTCCAAGTTTGATCGTAATCCGATACAAAATCAGATCATGATGACTGAAGCATACATTCCTAGTTTGATCACAATCAGATACAAAATGAGATCTTCACGAGCCATCCAAGATCTTGATGATATAAACTCATATTGCAATTGTGATCTATACTGGATGAGAAATATGGCTTCCAATGGGGTAAATAGCTTAACGCGTCAGATGAAGGATCACCTCAATAAAAAGTGTGGATCTAACCCATTACTGAATTTGTCTGAGATCTTGATAAGATAAGCATATATTCCAAGTCTGATCACACTAAGATCAGAATTAGAGCCTCCAGAGTGGTGACCAGAACCACCAATCATATGCAATGTTATCTCATTCATATATATTAATCTCACTCATCAATGAAACACATACTGAAGAGTGATCAAAACTGGATCAGAAATATAACTTTTAGAGGGATAGCATGATCAGCCAATCAGATGCAAGATTGACTAATTAGGATATATGGATCTCACTTATTAATGAACTCATCTGAGATCTTTATGAGATAAACCCATATTGCACGTTTGATCAAAACACAGAAAATCTGCAAGATCATCTCCTTAATATGCATGATTCTTACATGTTATTTACTTCATCCAAGATCTTAATGATATATGTATCTATCCCAATTCAAATTGGATCAGAAATATGGTCTCCAGAGTGGTAACATACTTTGATAATCGAGTGCAAGATAGCCTCGTTAATATGTAATAATCTTATTCATTACATCCAAGAATTCTGATGATATACACCCATATTCCAAATGGTAAAAAGGAATTGTTGCTAAATACACAATGTTGTATGATGCATGTGATCTAAAAACAGAATTCCTCAAGCAAATAAAACAGTTTAAACAAAAAAAAAAAAAATCTCAGTGTTGCACAAAGGATCAAAAGGCATGGGGCAGTGTGTCCCCCTCTTTCCAAATCTTCTGACATACACCATTTTTGAAAGAAAAATGGAAATAATTGCACACAGTTGAAGTAATCCATGATGGCAATAATGTAGTTGAAAATCTGGCAACCAGAAATTAGCTACATCATGGAATTTTATGTTCCTGATCTTGCTCTCACTTAATTTTAGTATACACATTATCTATACCAGCATTTTTTTTATATAGTGAATAAATGTTTTATGAATCACTTTTCTCTCCAAATGTACAAATCGATTTTTTAACCATGAAAATATATTACACTAACAGCTGTCAAACACAGAGAAACTCAGTCAACAGCCACAAACTTTTAATGTTTTCATTGCCAGATACATTGTTTTAGAATGGATATTGATTGTAATAATACGGATTGGTTGTGAGTTTGGACACTACCAGCATCAACAATGACTTGGGTGGACATCCACTAACAAAAAGGTGTAGGTATATCTTTTGATTATTTTTTATGATGAAAAAGCACACACGGTCAAGATTTGGGGGACATAGGACAAAAAAGAGGTGGAAACCTGTGTCTGTGCTCAATGTGCAACACTGGAATCATCATCATTGTCAACACACAAATCTAATTATGGACTCATTATGCACCTTTTGCACAATGGAATGAAAACCTAACATTATCCAGTGGTAACAAGCTAAGACAATCATATGCATGGTACCTGATTAATATGCATGGAACTGTCTCATTAATAGTGGAACCTCTCTGTGGTCTTGATGATATAAGTTTATATTCCAATTTTAATCAAACATAAGCTCAGAAATATGGCTTCCAGAGTGTTAACACACTAAAGCATTCAAGTCAGTGTTAATGCAATGATAAAGCATGATGCACACAATGGATGCAGGGCCAAACTATAAGGTCCCTTTGGCTTTACAACCGTAGCAGCTAAACATCCAAGAATAATTCCAATAGTACAAAAATCAAAAGAAATTTATTTACATTGGAGTAGAAACAATACTACTAAACACAGAAGGTTTAGATGTTTGATAGATATGGCTGGCAAGGTAGGTAAAACTCATAGGAAAACTATAATGTGAAGCATAAAAATCACAAACAGACTAGATATAAGAAGTCAGCTGAAGGGTGATTGGACAGTTACAAAACGACTAGATATAAGATGTCAGCTGAAGGGTGATTGGACAGTTACAAAACGACTAGATATAAGAAGTCAGCTGAAGGGTGATTGGACAATTACAAAACAACTAGATATAAGATGTCAACTGAAGGGTGATTGGACAGTTACAAAACGACTAGATATAAGAAGTCAGCTGAAGGGTGATTGGACAGTTACAAAACGACTAGATATAAGATGTCAGCTGAAGGGTGATTGGACAGTTACAAAACGACTAGATATAAGATGTCGGCTAAAGGGTGATTGCACAGTTACAAAAAGATTAGATATAACATGTCACTGAAGGGTGGTTGGACAGTTACAAAAACAATAGATATAAGATGTCAGTTTAATGGTGATTGGACAGTACAAAAATGATAGATATAGAAATGTCAGTTGAGGGGTGAATTGACAGTACAAAAAGACGAGATATAAAGAGACATCAGTTAATATGTCATTGACAGTTACAAAAAGACTAGATACAACAGAGTCAGATGAAGAGTGGACAGTACAAAAAGACTAGATATAAAGAGATGTAAGTTGATGGGCGATTGCCAGTTACAAATATCTTAGTTCCAATCAATAATTCTTGCTAATGGATGAGGAATAAAATATTAATGTTACAGTTACATGAAATTTCCTTGTTCACTGCCAATCTATGATTATATGCTGCTGGAGACAAATGATGCATCCATTCTATTGGCTTGTTGCTAAATGAGACAATCCTTCAAATGGAATTAATTCATTTTTGTAATTTAAAATTTTCATGATTTTACAAAATCTTATATTTTCTCTGCTATATAAAATTGATGGACTGGGAAATGAGTGCTACCATTCCTACAATAGGATCATTGTTTCCTGCATCATTATATCACTGACTTGTAGCAACTATGAAATCACTTCAATTTTAGTACTCACTAAAAATGAGAGTATTCAGAGTATTAACAGTAGTGAATTACTGTATGCAGTATTTTAGCTACTTAAAGCACTATCTATATTTAGTGTATTACCTGTATTCATTGTATTATCTGTATTCCAAGTATCACCTGTGTTGAGTGCATTAGATGTATTCATAGTATCACCTGTATTCAGTGTATTAACTGTATTCATATTATCACCTGTATTCAGGGCATTAGCTGTATTCAGAGTATCACCTGTATTCAGAATATCACCTGTTTTCAAGGCATTAGTTGTATTCAGTGTATTGTTTATATTCAGTGTATTAACTGTATACATGGTATTACATGTATTCAGTGTATTAACTGTATTTAGAGTATCACCTTTATTCAGTGTATTAACTGGATTTAAGTGTATTATCTGTATTCATTTGATTAACATATTCAAGGTATTATCTTTATTCTGAGTATTCACTGTAGAAATTGTATTCAGTGTATAAGTTGTAATCTGTGTATTAACTGTATACAAGGTATTGCCTGTATTCAGTGTATTAACTGTATTCATTAGATTAACTTATTCAGGGTATTACCAATATTCATGATATTATCTGTATTCAGGGTATTAGCTCATCCATATTCAGTATATTAACTGTATTCAGGGTATTACCTTTATTCAGGATATTAGTTGTAATCAGGGTATTAGCTGTATTCAGTGCAGTATCTATATTCAGGGTATTAGCTGTATTCAGTGTATAATCTGTATTCAGTGTAGTATCTGTATCCAGTGAATTTTAATGTATTGAGTATTACCTTTATTCTGTGCATTAGCTGTATTCAGTATTACTTGTATTGAGTGTAATACCTGTATTCAGTGGATTATTTGTACTCAGTGTATTACATGTATTCATTCCATTAGTTGTATTCAGAGTATTAACTGTATTCAGATTAATACATGTATATAGTGTATTACATGTATCCCAAGTATTAGCTGTATCCATTGTATCATCTATATTCAATGTATTAACTGTATTCAATATATTAACTGTATTCAATGTATTAACTGTATTCAATGTATTACTGTACTTAAGAGTATTACCCACCTTCAGTGTAATAGCTGTAGTCAAGAGTATTATCTATATTCAGGGTTTTACCTGTATTCAGTCTATTAATTGTTTTCTGGGTATTACCTATCACCTATATTCAGTGTAGTATCTATATTCAGGGTATTAGCTGTATTGAGTGTATAATCTGTATTCAGTGTAGTATCTGTATCCAGTGTATTAACTGTATTGAGTGTATTACTTGTATCCAGTGTAGTATCTGTATTCAGTGTATTAACTGTATTGAGTGTATTACCTGTATTCAGTGTATTAGTGTTATTCAGTATTACCTGTATTCAGATTATTACATGTATATAGTGTATTACCTTTATTCGAAATATGAGCTGTATCTAGTGTATAATCTGTATTCAGTGTAGTATCTGTATCCAGTGTATTAACTGTACTGAGTGTATTACCTTTATTCTGTGTATTAGTGTTATTCAGTATTCAGATTATTACATGTATATAGTGTATTACCTTTATTCGAAATATGAGCTGTATTCAGTGTATAATCTGTATTCAGTGTAGTATCTGTATCCAGTTTATTAACTTTATCCAGTGTATTATCTTTATTCTGTGTATTAGCTGTATTCAGTAGTACCTGTATTGAGTGTACTATTTGTACTACCTGTTTTCATTGCATTCTCTTGTATTCAGTGTAATAGCTGTTTTCGGAGTATTAACTGTATTCAGATTATTACATGTATATACTGTATTACCTGTATTCCAAGTATCAGCTGTATCCAGTGTATTACCATAATTAAAAGTATTACCCACATTCAGTGTATTAGCTGTAGTCAGAGTATTATCTGTATTCAGTCTGTATTCAGGGTATTACCTGTATTCAGGGTATTATCTGTATTCAGTGTATTACCTGTATTCTGGGTATTACCTGTATTCAGTCTATTAACTGTTTTCTGGGTATTAGCTCAATTTGGAGTATTAATTATATTCAAAGTATTACCTGCGAGTGACAATACTGTACTTGGAGCTGATAAACCAGTTAAACTGCTGCCACAGCGACATCTCTGAGGTCTCCTTCTGTATAAATTTATCATGTAGCACCTGCTGATACTGCCGTAACTTGATCCCATTCAGTATGTCCATTAAGGTCACATTACCCTCAATTTCTGATGGAAAAAATAATTATACTTTTAATTAACAAATAAAATTTATTTGTAAAAAATGCAAGGTTTTATGCTAAAATTACAAATTTGAAAAAGCAGATGTGTGTAAAATCGATTTATGGGGTAGATAAAGGAAAATTTATTGGCTGTGAAATTATATACACATCCAACAGATTCTTTGATCGCAAATCTGTTTGTACCAACGTTGTACAAACTTCTCTACTTGATCTCTACTCTACTTGTTATTATAATTTAATCGGCGCTCTTTTGGTATTGAGCTCTTTTGTCTTTAATACTTGATAGTATAGTTGCAAACATATTTCTTTTGCTCAACAATGTTTTATTTATTTTTTATCTAAAACTTCTACCATGATTTGAAAACTTGTCTACTTGTTAGTAGAACTCTACTTGTTTGTATAACTCTACTTGTTTGTATAATTTAATCGGTGCTCTTTTGTCGGCGCTCTTTTGGTATTGCGCTCTTTTGTCCGCATGCTTTTGTTGTGCGCTCTTTTGTCATTTAGTTAGATGGACCTGGCATCCTAACTGTACATGGCTTATGAGGTGGCTTTACAGCTGACTGGTTACATGCCTGACTGTTTAGATAGCAAGACTTGACATCTCAGCTGTACATGCCTGAAAAAGTGGCTTGACAGCTGCCTGGTTCCAGGCCTGACTGTTTAAATAGCAAGGCCAGACATAAACACTGTGCAAGTCTATTGCATCCCCCTCCCCAATATATTTATTTCTGGTTTGCAGACTGTCCCTGTTTCTTACTCCTTATCCTAGCACTTTTTCCCCATGATATCCCCCAAGCCCCAAAACCCCCCATCCCAGAATTGACTTGTGCATCTAAGTAAGCCAGTTTTGCCAAGTACTTAGTACATTATATATGCCGATCCTTATAATATATATATATATATATATATATATATATATATATATATATATATATAAAATAAAAAAAACAACTACCTCCCTACCATAACTTTACAAACTGTGCAATAGGAAATACACATATCTGGTTGTTGGGGATGCTAATGTGGATGTTGGACAGATGACTAGTTACAAGCCTAACTGTTCTGGCAGGTTATACAGCACATTTGCCTTACACAGCCGACAACACAATGAATTTGCTGCATGTCATTATATATGTATATTGCAATTCTGAATACCTTATAGTTGATCTAAAACTTTATACAAATGAGGTAAGTTACAAAATATATATTTTCTCCTGAAGCATTCAAAGCAGATTCGTCATTTGAAACAAGAGTCCCTTGAAGGGAATGATGCTCTACTGTTGTAAAAAATAAATAATCAAGGAGATTAAGATAAGACCATTATATTTGATTTATATTGTTGTTGTTTTTTCTCCATGATTATATGTCATGTATAATTGTATTTGGGACTTTACCTTTTACAAAATCAAATTTATTGTGTACCTGACCAGTACTGTTTAATTTTGTAAACTAATAATAAATACTATTAGCTAATATTTTCTCTACAAGTGCGGGTTAAATATTAGCATCATTATCAATAGAGATAAACATGTTTATTTGGGTCTGGGTCTAGGAATTCCCCAGAGATAAATATGTTGTATCTGAACTTTACCACTTTCTTTACTATAATTTTATTAACAGATTTGATCTGTTTAGCACAATTTAGAAGTTTCCAGAAATGAACTTTGGATCTACATCCTGGCTCTATTTTTTTGTCTTAGTTTTTGTATATAATCTTGTTTACTTGAAAATTATTAATTCTTGTGATAGCATTAGATGCAGAACCATTTGTATTGCTGTGTTCAGTTTTTATTCAGGTGGAATTATTTATTCAAATTATTAATCTGAGGAATGACAAAGTGCTCAATAATGTTCTTGGACAGAAACATTAGTTTGATTATTAGTGAATTCAGACAAGGATATCTTTTATTTTATTACTGTGATTAATTGGAAAACGTTTAGCACACATCACATTCCAAGTTACTGGTAAATTAGTATATTCAGCACAACAACACCTTCAACACTGATCTTATTTCGAACACAACTAGAATTTAATCACAACTTTATTAGGACTCATGATAGAAGTTATTAGACTATTTGGAATTTAATTAACAATACTGTAAGTTGTTTAAATTTTCACCCTGTGTTCTAGGATAGTCATCTAGTTTAGTGACAATACTATGAACAATGACTGAAAAATAATTGTGAAACATTCAAACAAAATCATTAAAGCATGAACTTTGAGTAACACTGACCTACTTTTGTGGTGTTGTATATTAAAGGCAAAGCTGAATTCATTCCCCAAACTTTATAATTGTAGGTATAACAGTCTGTATACAGGATGCAAAAATGTAAGCTACATGCAAACATGAAGAATGTACAAGTCTACATGTAGAATGGTTGAATGAAGTCCATTCCAAAACTACTGACTAGGAAGAAAAATGATTGAGATGCAGTTCATTCATATATCCTTTTATATCTGCTAATGCTAACGACACTATGGGCAATATAACAGATAATATATTTGAAAAGACATAATAAATGTTATAATACAAAGGAGGCCAGCTTTAATTCATTGCAACAATACAACAAATAATTCCGCAAGTCAGTTAAAAAAACATGGCCGGCACTTAATTAAGTTCTCATAGAAACGCTCGTGGACAGCTGTCACGATAAATTGACACATTTTATGTTCAATTACAAGAGGATACATTGCATTTATGACCATTACACTTTAAAGGAACTAAAAGATAGAACTAGAACACAAATCTCAATTGATAAAATATTTATTTAATTTGTATTTATTTTTTTAAGTACTGCCTCCACTCGGCATAATGACATTTTCGTTGTCGAAATTTCCTTAAAGATTGTTAATTGTGTTGTATATGAAATGTCGTTTGGAAAGAAAATGTAAAAAATTGTATGACCAATTTTTAAATTTGATATTTCATAATGCTGATTACAATTTTCAGGTCCTATTTACCATTTTCAACAATAAAACGAGCAATATATCAAAGCTTCCGGTACCAATTCTCATCACGATTTTCTTCAAGTTCAACAAAAAAGCATCAATTTTTGGGGCATTTCCTGGTTAAAAAAATGGAATCCATGCCTGACCCCATGTTATAAGTGGGTTTGCGAGGGCGTGAATTATTGATGGAGTGGTGTATCATTAGTATTAAGCTGAGCAATACATGAACCAAGATGCTCACATTGCAAGAAGGTTGTAAGGGTTTTAAAGAAATGTGATTGGATAATTATGTGATTGGGTAATTATTCTTTGAGAAATATAATCAATTGTCTGTTGACCTTTTGCAAAATTTCTGACGCATGCTTGGAAGGCAGCATCACTCTGCTACCACAAATGTACCACACCACAACAAAAAACCTCCAAACCTCAAAACAAGACAAAACATCTTACTTGTTGGTCTGTTCAATAGGCAGGGAGGAACAGTGACTACAATCGACTAAACAATGATCAATTCATTTTTAAATACTCTATTCATGCCATACATTATACATGTATATATAAACAGTATATACGCATATGTACCAATCCATAGTTCTCTAAATAAAGAAAAATATTATATATGCATTCTCTGTTTTCACTCAATATAAAATAGTAGCTGTGGCAATGAAGCACATATTTATCGCCTGTATTTATTACCTACTCCCCCCGACCCCCAAGTGGTCTAAAGCGCTCTCCGTTATGGATCACTGTCAGCTCACCTCTGTCTGCGTGGGTTCGAGTCTCAGATTCAGCCAATGTGGGTATGTGAGAAAGCTTCTTTTCCCCCGGTTCTTCCTCCACCATTAATACTGGCTGCCATGTAAGGCCTATCGTGTGCTGAAAAATGGTGTTAAACCCTACAACAACAACCTACTTCCTCTCCAATATTTTTGGCCACATGCATCGATTTCTTCAGCTAACTGACATAATTGCTTATAACATAGTTTGATCTATAACAACATTGGGTTCCTACTGTGATTAAATATATATGTTGTTGTTGTTGGCATCCATTAGTCTCGAGAAACAATGGAAGTGCGCCCATGAGAGATGTTCCGATTGGTGGTTGTGCATCGTCCATAGTGGCTATGTAGCCCAACACAGGAGTGGCAGTCCTTGCTGCACTTGATATATATACATGTAGCTTGTAAGAAATTATTGAATTCTTCGTACCATTTGAGATTTTCTGGGCAAATCCAGTGAAATGGTAAAAGTGAGAAGTGCCAGGTTGTGCTGATGTCAACTAGATCATGTCTAATCAAAGGTCACTGGACATACCTGGTTTAAATCTTGTTTCTATGAAGAAAAATCCCAGAGATAAAAACTTCTGACATTTGAGTTGCCAGCAAACATCTTATATTAGATTGAAATATTATGTTCAAAATTGAGAATGCTCTAATCACATGAGCTGATGTCCTTATGAGGTAGTTTTTCTGAGAATTCAGAGTACATAGAATGTATTACCCACTTGAACTATGATGAGAGGCTTCTGGGATTACATCCTCATTTAAGGATATAACCAGAAGATAGAGACACTTTCCTGTTCCATGAATTTTGTCTGAGTGTGTGCTTCAAGTATTGTTTGAGAGTATGGATTGGGTCTTATCCAAATGCCTCTCTTCATGTACCTATGAAGGAGACAAGGCATAAAACAACTTTTTGACTGTCCACTGACAGCAACCTATTCTTGGCTACATACCATGCATGTCAAACCCAAAGTTACCAGGAAAGATGTTTTGTATGACAGAAACTTCAGTGAGATTCTGGCTAAATGGCTAAAATTTATCTGGTCTGGGCCATGTTAAACTCCTAGCAAGATTCTGCATTGGAAACAGTGAGATATTTTGGGCTGCTCAGGTCAAAACTGGCAGGTAGATCTTTATCACAAGCAATGCCCATTACACCATGATGCATGAACTTGTTGGATATCATAAAATGGAGGGGCCCCAAGTGGCCGAGTGGTCTAAAGCGCTGTCCGTTACGGATCATTGCCATCTCACCTCTGTCTGCGTGGGGTCGAGTCTAAGATCTGGCTAACGTAGTTATGTGAGAAAGCTTGCCAGTAGCTTCTCGTGGGTCGGTGGTTCTTTCCAGGTTCTTCCACCACCATTAATACTGGCCGCCATGTATAGCCTATATTGTGCTTAAAAATGGCGATAAACCATAAAAAACAAAAAAACAAAATCATAAAATGTTATGGTAATCAGGGTCAACTTTTTCTCCTTGAACATCTAGGGAAAAATGCAGACCAACTGTGGGACTGAGGCACTCAAAGGTATGATGTCACTGACTGTGCACCAGTCTCTCAATACACATCTTTTCCTTCAAAAATCTTCAAGAGGATGGGGGTGGCATCTTGCTTGCAAGATTCTCTCCATTACTTAAGTGAAATCACAAGGTAGTATGGTAACTCTAACTTTACCTGACTATGGAAGTACAAACTAGGTGGTAACTAAAATTAAACTGACAGGAAGTGCAAGCTAGGGTCATGTGGTAACTAAAACTTTACCTGACTGTGGAAGTGCAAGCTAGGGTGGTAATTCAGATTATACCTGACTAGAAGTGAAAGCTAAATTGGTAACTATAACTTTACCTGAATGTGAAAATGCAAGCTAGGGTGGTAACTCTGATTTTACCTGACTGTGGAAGTGCAAGCTCGGGTGGCAACTCTAACTTTACCTTACTGTGGACGTGCAAGCTAGGGTGTAACTCTGATTTTACCTGATTGTGGAATGGTGTGGTTGATCATCTGCTCATACAGGGTAAAATTCCTTTGAAATTCTACATCGGTGGTGTTGACAAATATGTACATGTAGCAAGAGGGCTCAGTGGAAACAGTGTGGACTGTATGGAACTCATCAAAAGGAAGCTGAAGTAAAGAAAATGTGAAGATTATTCATGAATAATCAAAAGCATGTCTAAAGCTACATTTCTAAACTGTATCTAATAAATGAAATGCTTCCATTAGATAATCCAGACAGTCTTCTTTGCAGGAAAGAGTACAAATTTATACACAACTGCTTCAACCATAGGATCAAGTTACATTCCAAAAGCTTTTGACTGTTTAGTAAGCAAGCAAGATTCATTTCATATCAACTTAAGACAAAATAGGGACAAGAACATCTCAAGGGTCTAGCCTCAAACAGAATACAACACTGGTAATACATAGAAAAACCCTGCCAAGTGTAAAGTGTCAAATAATACACAACTCTAGCCATATACAGAAAAACCCTGCCAAGGGACCAGTGTCAAATAATACACAACTCTAGCCATATACAGAAAAACCCTGCCAAGGGACCAGTGTCCAATAATACACAACTCTAAACATATACAGAAAGACCCTGCCAAGGGTTCAGTGTCAAATAATACACAACTCTAACCATAGACAGAAAAACCCATCCAAGTGTCAAATAATACACAACTCTAACCATATACAGAAAAACCCTGCCATGTGTCCAGTGTCAAATAATACACAACTCTAGCCATATACAGAAAAACCCTGCCAAGGGTCCAGTGTTAGGTATAGGACATGAAAATTGAAATACCATTTTTTGCAAGTAAATCAAGGTATTTTTCAATGGAGATGCATCCAAGAATGATAAAAATTCAGTCTCAAGTGTCTTTGTGATGCAGCGTGGTGTACTTTTGTGACATGAAAGGAGTGGGGTGGGGGGTGTGGGGGTGGGGGTGGTGGACAATTCTCAAAATGCAATTTTGTCAATTTTTAGAAAAACATGGTCCTACTTAATTTCATGAAAATAAACAGAGTCTACAACTCTGGATTGTGCCAGAAAACATGTTTATAGCTTCAGTTTTAATTAGGACAAACAACGAAAGCTATACCATATCACATGTGTCATCAGCCTGCTGAGGAATGTGTGTACCCTTTTCACGAACCCATATTTATTTTCATGAAATCTAACACAACTGTTGGATATTCGTGGCAACTGTTTCATGTTTGTATAGATTATTTCAACAGAAGAAAAAAAATATTGCCATGCTTAATAAATAATAAAAACTTGGAAATTTGTGAAACAACCCCATATCATTGTTTACATCATTCTTTGTCATTATTTTGAATATAGCTTTCTAGGACTAAATTCATATAGATATTATCTTGCCATGACACCATTCATTTAAACAAGTTTGATACATAATTTGAAGAGAAGACATAAACACTATTTTTGCTTATCTGAATGAAAATCAATATAGATATATTTATGAAATAACTTCTAGAAGTTATTAAATCGAGTTTTGTACACTAAAGCTATAGACTGACAATGGGGTCAATGCGCTAAATATTTGAGGGATAATTTAGCCTATGCACCAGTCATTGCAGATATGGTTGAAATGACCAGATAGGACTCCTGAATTGAGACTTTGTACGGTAAATAGAGGTTACTCAGAAATATGAAATATACATGGATATATTCCAAATTGTTGGAAGCTTAAGACTTACCATGTTTATTAGTACTACCTCCTCTTAATGTATGAAAATAAAACTTTTAAAATTTTCAACGCTATGCAAAAATACTTATTTTTTCTTCCATGGGCCTCTTAATACCATAAACAAGTATCTGGATATGTATTCTGTTGGGTTCCAATTATTTTACATTCAAACGATCCAAATTTATCTCAAAATATGCCGTAACAGCAGACCACTGTTCTGGAACCAAAGCGGCATCAGAAAACGGGAAGACAGAAATGGTTATTTCCCCTGTCAGTCCTATACCTACCAGTATCAAATAATACACAACTCTAACCATATACAGAAAAACCCTGCCAAGTGTCCTATGTCAAATAATACACAACTCTAACCATATACAGAAAAAAACTGCCAAGTGTCCCATGTCAAATAATACACAACTCTAACCATATACAGAAAAACCATGCCAAGTGTCCTATGTCAAATAATACACAACTCTAACCATATACAGAAAAAAACTGCCAAGTGTCCCATGTCAAATAATACACAACTCTAACCATATACAGAAAAACCATGCCAAGTGTCAAGTGTCAAATAATACACAACTCTAACTATATACAGAAAAACCTTGTCAAATGTCCAGTGTCAAATAAAACAAACACAAAAACTCTGCCAAGGGTCTAGTGTCATTAACATACAACTCAGGCCATATACAGAAAAACCCTGCCAAAGGTCTAGTGTCAAAAATTATACAACTTGGGACATACACTGGATAACCTTGCCAAGGGTATAGTGTCATTAACATATAAATGACAACCATGCTGATATTTATGTGTCAAATATGGTACTAACCAGACGAAGAACAGGTATGCACCAAAACTCTCTTCTCAATCATGGACAAAGGTCAAGCACACAAAATAAATATACAGAGCAACAAAACAAAATATTCTTTTTTTTCCACAATTACAATTATCTATAGAAATTTTAGCAAAGGTACATGAAAGTAACATATGCCAACATTCTCTCCACTGTGCCTGCTGCAAATGCACATACCTGACACTCTCACAACCAGATTTTTTGGGTTGTTCTATGTCTATGTTCCTGATTTAATAATGTTTCTTGATTTTTGCAGAGAACTCAGTTACTACATTATATCTGTTGATTTTCATTTCTCCTATACAAAACTACATAAACATATATATCTTATGCGCTCTATTTTATCACCTGTGAAGAGCGTTAAAATGAAATAATCATTAGCACACGATAAAGAATTGTATTTTCTCAGTAAATAAAATCTTATGTTTAAACATTATTCATGTCAATTTATTATTATTCTTTTTATCCTACAATAAGAATAAGGAAATAAGGTGGGACATAAAATGTGAAAAAAATAGTTGCCACATGTACAATAGCTTGAGACTGCATATTTTGGCACCACTAGTTACAACAAAAAAAGGTATTCGTCATTTACCAATCAGTTTCTGGTGCTTAAATAGCGCACACTAAAGAACAAAGTTTCTTTGAAGTATGGCTTTCTTTCTTGATTACTTCAGACTAACATTTAACTATTGTGCAGTTAGCCACAACTGACGGAATATGCAAAAAGAGTTGGTGCTGGGGCAAAATGAGGCATGTCACAGAAAAATGGTGTGTCATTTAAGAATTTCATGCATATTGGACCTGAAAGATTGATCAACATTTAGTGAAAACAAAGCTTCAAAAAATGTCACGAAAAACCTCAAATTTTAGGTCCCTTTTCCTCCTTTTTTTTTTCAAACCTTCTTACTTGGCTTCTGAAAACTTGACAGGTAAAAAAGTAAACAACTTCACCTGTCACTCTCTCAGAAGTACATAATATCTGTACAGTTCCCCTTTTCTTCAGCTCAAATTAAAAGATAATGATAAATGCTACTAGATGCTAATGATGTTTGCTTACATATTAATGAAAGAAAACAATACACTTACCCAAACTTGATAAATACTAGTGTATAAACCTGTAGACTGTTTTTAAAAAAAGTATAGTAAATAATTTGACAGGAAAATATATTCACAATGACAAACACTTAAAATGATCCTGGAATTACGTTATTTTGACTGTAAAATAAAAAAAGTATGGTAAATAATTTGACAATAAAATTTATCCACATTGACAATATCTTTAAAAAAACCTGGAATTACAAGTTCTTTTTACTGTAAAGTTCAACTAACAATACCTGCATTTTGTCTCCTTCCTTGAGTGTGAAGTTATGTTTCTGTATCTCAACAGTTACTTCCCCTTTCAGTAAGGTGATGCTAGTGTTCTTCAGGTCGCTGTGTACAAAGTTCTCCAGGAAAAGACCTGCAACAGAGGGTACATATTAAACACTGTCCCTGTGAATTTTGAAAAAATAATGTGTATTTCTTGTCATCATTTTCAACCATTCAATTTTACTAATTCACACACATAAAATGTGTTCAAAAAGTATCAGTGAGAGTTTCCACACTCCTGAATGTAAATTACTCAAACTGTCCTCATTTAAGTTTTACAAACACACTGTCCTCATTTGTCAGTCACAACAAGCATGTCCTCATTTAACTTTGAAAAACACACAGTCCTCATTTTTCAGTCTCAACAATAATGTCCACATTTAACTTTGAAAAACACACAGTCCTCATTTTTCAGTCTCAACAATAATGTCCACATTTAACTTTGAAAAACACACTGTCCTCATTTTTCAGTCACAAACATGTCCTCATTTGTTATTCCCAAACACACTGTCCTCATTTGTTATACTTAAACAAAATGTCCCTATTTGTCATAGTTAGTTACCAAAGACCTGAACACATAATTACATCAGTACAAATCTGCATAATATTTTATTTACTCAAAAAAATTTAAAATAATAGCATAAACCTTAGATTTAACCCACATATAGTAAGTATTATCTATGATGGTGCCAAAAAATATAAAATCATTATCTATGATGGTGCCAAAAAATATAAAATCATTATCTATGATGGTTCCAATAAATATAAAATCATTATCTATGATGGTGCCAATTAATATAAAATCATTATCTATAATGGTGCCAAAAAATATAAAATCATTATCTATGATGGTGCCAAAAATATAAAATCATTATCTATGATGGTGCCAAAAAATATAAAATCATTATCTATCATGGTTCCAATAAATATAAAATCATTATCTATGATGGTGCCAAAAAATATAAAATCATTGTCTATGATGGTGCCAAAAAATATAAAATCATTTTCTATGATGGTGCCAAAAAATATAAAAACTATTATCTATGATGGTCCAATAAATATAAAATCATTACCTATGATGGTGCCAAAAAATAAAAATCATTATCTATGATGGTGCCAAAAAATATAAAATCATTATCTATGATGGTTCCAATAAATATAAAATCATTATCTATGATGGTGCCAAAAAATATAAAATCATTGTCTATGATGGTGCAAAAAAATATAAAATCATTATCTATGATGGTGCCAAAAAATATAAAAACTATTATCTATGATGGTGCCAAAAAATATAAAATCATTATCTATGATGGTGCCAATAAATATAAAATCATCATCTATGATGGTGCCAATAAATATAAAAGCATTATCTATGATGGTTCCAATAAATCATTGTATATGATGGTACCAAAAAATATAAACCATAATCTCTGATGGTTCCAATAAACCATAATCTATGATGATGCCAATAAATAAAAACCATAATATTTGATGATGCCAATAAATAAAAACCATAATCTATGATGATGCCAATAAATAAAAACCATAATCTATGATGATGTTAATAATTATAAAGAAACAAATGCTGCTAGTAAGTGGGAGTATATCCTGGGTTGGAAACAAACCAGGAGAAATTCAATTTAAAATGTACTGGTTGAAAGATAATGAAAGAGATGAAATAACTAGATTTTGTTTTGTTTTGTTATAATGGTGATAAAGATTTAATCAGGGTACAATTGTAACTGGGTGCGATGGAGACAAAATGTCTTAAAACAATAATCGAGATTGTCACTACAATTAAATCTCTGTCTCTGTCTTTATTTGTCTGTCTGTCTGTCTCTCTCTCTCTTTATAAATATATATATATATATATATATATATATAAAAACAAACACATACATACATACACACATATGCAAGATGCACCATTTAATTGAGGACCAACAAAATGAGAAGATTGGTGAAGATGGTGTAGTTCAAGCCTCTTGTCCCAGTTTAGTGTACATCTCCTCATATCATGTGACCATTAGAGGTCACACGATCAACATCTGATGTTGATAAAAAGCAGTGTGATTTGCCAAAAATAAAAAACTCAAATAAGCCACCTTCTCTTACAAAAACATCCAACAAAAAATTTCAGTTCTAATTGAGAAATTAAAACAGGAATTGCCACCATGAAACTTAAAGGAAGTAGCTCTCTTCATGTATGTGCACAAGAAAGAATTAAATCTGAAAACAATGCCTGAGGGATAAATTTACAAAGCTTACCAGCAAATATCTAAATATGGAAAAAAAAATGGGAAGTGAATCTTTCAGATAGACAATTAAATCCAGTGGAAAAGTCAGTTCTGATGAAGGGGTTAAATTTTTGTGTCCTACCATTAGTGGAAATTATCTCTTGCAATCAAGAGATTAGTCGGTAGCAGAGAAATTGAGTGGTGATGTTGCAAGAGTTCCCAGAAGTAACAAAACATCAAGGAGAGTCATAGGGGGCTTAGCGAAATTAACAGTATAGTGATCCTGCTGGTCGATAAATGACACACATCAGTATTTCTCAACAGGGCTGATTATGTTATAAAAATGGAACTGTTGGTTAAATACAAAGACATACATCAGAAATTAAGGTAAGACCCTACAATATCAATAAAAACTAAACTGAATCATGTTAAAACAACAGAAGACCAAATTATATCTGACACATTGTACCACTGTCTCTACCCCCACTGCTGACAACATCCTGAAGCTATATGGGTTACCAAACTTTCACAAGATGGTTGACACCCTCCAACCCAAAATATCTAGTTCAGGCAGTGACTAACTTCTGACATAGGTCCTCTAGTGGGCAGAATGGAACACCTTATCAACAACAGTGTACACTTTGTCCAAAAGATCAAGAACCTAACAGAACAACTATGTAGAAAACTGGTTTCTTATGATGTGTCAGCACTATTCACCAGTATTTCAGTGAAATCTAGATGTGACCTCTCTAATGAACATATATATGCCTTATTGAAACTGCATTTGGACAGCACATACTTCATCTATAAGGGGCAGTGGCAATCTAAAAATGGAGACAATACTGGTGATTAATCAGTACCTTTTATTGTTCCACAATGCAAATTGTCTGAATTAATTTGTATTGTTGTAAAATCAAACATACTTACCAGGAAAATCTGCAACAAAGACAACATCTGCATTGCTTGAGGTTTCCATTAGATTTTTCTCAATTTCCCTCAGTTTGGTGCGCCAGTCAGATAGATCAACTAATAAAGGCATGATCCACTGTGTCTTTCTGAACAAATTCCAATCAGCTGTCAACATGTCAACCCTAGGGTCATACATTCTGGAAAAACAAACAGTCGTACAACTATGATACAGTGTACATAAACCTTACAATCCTAGAGAGACCTTCTCAGTAAGGCAACAAAAACATGCATTAAAGTTATACCACCTTTCAGTAAGGTGCAATGAAATCATGAACTGTGTATTATCACCAAGGAAACATGAATTAAAACGTTCTGAAGTGTGATCCAAGTCTGATGCAGAAAAGGTAAACATCTAAACTAAAGGAGATTGTAAGCACACTTAGACCTTGATAACCTCCAGTATAGTCCACAAAGTACAGTCGAAAAAACATGGAGCTCAAAGGCTTAATGCTAGATCTCTCAATGTGACATAATCTTTAAGTTTGTTTTGCTTTGTATCTATTTTAATTTTAAGTGGTGACAGCAATCATTAAACATACTCAACTTAACACAAGAACTGAATATTCTTTTTCAACTGTTGCTAGCACAAACATTAGTGGATTTTCTGAGGAATAATATCAATATTTTCTGACTGCAGGTCAATAGACACTGATAACATTATAACCAGGAAATCTGAAGTTACACAATGACACTTGTAAAGTACTGTTAAGACTCTAAACTCTTCATGTAAGTAAAAGAAAGAGCTAAAACCAATTTAAATTTCAAAAGATAAATTAATTTCCTAAAATACAAAGCAAAAAATTAAAATTAAAATATAGAAATGAGAAAAATATCCTAAGTAGACCTAAAGTTCTATGACAAGTTTAAAAGTAACAAGTATTTCAAATAAATTCAAGTGTTATTCTGAATAAAGTTCAATCAACTGTGTTGATGTGCATTAGTTCTGATGTACTACAATAATATAATCCAAAATATCTTAAAATGAATTCACAGTAATTCCAAAACAGCAACTAAATCTAAATGTCTGATCACTTTGTATTTCATATGAATAATTCAAATAAACAAATAAATAAATCACCTCATATGATCCCAAATAAATTACTCCTCTAAAACTACTGGTTGTGTTAAGAATATTTAATATTAAGTAAATCATTCTTAAAATAAAAAGCAAAGACCTTATACAGAAAAGAATGTGAGTCAAAATAATCATTATTGATCACTCCAACTCTGTCAACAAGGTCTAGTACTTTAGCAACTAGCCAATCAGGAAATAAGTCATCCTTGTTTTTTAAGAAAACCATGACCTGGACCCAAATAACATAATCATATTTAAGTCAATAAAAGCACAACTCACTATCTTCAAATTATGTACTGTTTTACTAAAGTGATCTATCTTAAAGTAAACAATCTGCAATCACAAAGAAAAATTGTAGTTAATATGTTTTTTTTATACTAAATGAACAATTCAATCTTTAATCATGGAAATTAACATACATAATATTAATATATATATATATATATATATATATATATATATATATATATATATATATATATATATATATATATATATATATATATATATATATATCATGGTAAAACAGTCAGTATGGCTACTTCCTGCTGAAGATGAACAAAGTTTAAATTCAACAATGTGCAAGATTTCTATGTCAGTTTTCAGCTGTAATTTGTAACATCATTTTAAATTTAACAAAAATATATGTACAGCTTAATTGTTACCTTTGTATGTAACTTAAGTCTGATTTATACACATATCAATGTTTTGTATTTTTATTTGGATGATGAAATATTCATCGACAATCAAATTAACCAGACTGAACAAGAAGGTATTAAGGGCAAAACCATTTAGCTTTAAGGGGATAATCAGGATATATGACACAAATATATCTGTGATCCTAAAAGAATTCTAGCAGGGACAAAGAGATATCCACAGGTCAAATTAACCTTAATATACCAGTAACACAGAGTTGTCCTTATTGTAAAAGTACAAGCCATATTATCACTCATAAAATAGTATAAGAGTTATCCCTTGTGTAAAAACATGGACCAAAAACATCTCTTATTAAATAGCAACATGAACATATAGTTGTACTTAGTGTGAAAACACAGGCCAAATCTATCTTCATATACTAGGAACACGGAGTCGTCTCTATTGTAAAAACAAAAACCAATTCTATATTCATATACAAGGAACACGGAGTTGTCCCTATTGTGAAAAGACAGGCCAAATCTATCTTCATATACTAGGAACACGGAGTTATTCCTATTGTGAAAACTCAGGTCAAATCTACCTCCATATATTACAAACACGGAGTTGTTCTTATTGTGAAAACATAGACCAAATCTCTCTTTATATATTAGGAACACAGAGTTGTTCCTATTGTGAAAACACAGGCCAAATCTATCTCCATATACGAGTAACAAAAACAGAGTTGTCCAAAGTGTACAAACCAAATCAACCCCCATACAGTAACAATACACAGTTGTCCCTAGTGTAAGAACATGGCCCAAATCTATCCTAATATAAAAGTAAAACAAGTTTAGAGTTGTCCTTTGTTTAAAAAATATAATTTCCAAAGCAAAACTCATTTAACATTAACACAAATCTAGAGTTATCCCTAGAGTAAAAACATTGGTCCAATTAATCCTTAAATCCTTATATAAATAACACATAACTGTAGGACTGCTTAACATGCATGTATACAGTAAATGTTATTATTAGTATCCAGCAATCCACATTTTTCTTAGACTTGTCATTGCTGCAATCCACATTTCTAAGACTGTTGTTATTGCTGCAATCCACATTCTTAGACTGTTGTCATTTCTGCAATCCACATTTCAGGCTTCAGTTCTTCACTTTCTTAGATTTATTTCTCTACTTGAAAAATGCAAAATGTCACTGACTGAAGTTACATGACCTATCACTATTAAATATTCTGTTTCACCTATACAGTATTGTATGCCTGTCAGCATGCACTTAACAACGAATGGTACACATTTTAAAGAAATTTTCTTGATAACATGTAGTAATAAAATTATTTAGGTAGTGACTTTAACTGTTGTCACAATCATAATCATAATCAATATTAGGGTGCAGTGCCTCTCATAGACTGCAAGCCTGCCAAAACAACAAACTGTCACAATGCAGATTCTGAAATAAATCTACCTGGCTTATGACCATGTCACATCAGGAGCAAGGATGTATACAGCTCTTCTCTACCCTGCTCATGACCATGTCACACGAGGAAGGATTATCTATACAACTTTTATCTACCTGACTAAGAGCCATGTCACATCAGGAGTGAGCATCTACATGGTTTCTATCTACCTCACTCTCAGTCATGTCCCATTATAAGGGATTATCTAAATGGTTTCTATCTATCTCACTATCAGTCATGTCCCATTAAAAAGGATTATCTATATGGCTTCTATCTACCTGGCTTATAGCCATGTCCCATTATGAGGGATTATCTATATGGTTTCTATCTACCTGGCTCACAACCGTGTTCCATTATAAGGGATTATCTTTATGGTTTATATCTAACTGGCTCACATTCATGTTCAATGAGGAGGGATTATCTATATGGTTTCTATCTACCTGGCTCACAGCCATGTCCCATTATAAGGGATTATCTTTATGGTTTCTATCTACCAGGCTCACAGCGATGTTCCATTATAAGGGATTATCTATATGGTTTCTATCTATCTCACTATCAGTCATGTCCCATTAAAAAGGATTATCTATATGGCTTCTATCTACCTGGCTTATAGCCATGTCCCATTATGAGGGATTATCTATATGGTTTCTATCTACCTGGCTCACAGCCATGTTCCATTATAAGGGATTATCTATATGGTTTATATCTAACTGGCTCACATTCATGTTCAATGAGGAGGGATTATCTATATGGTTTCTATCTACCTGGCTCACAGCCATGTCCCATTATAAGGGATTATCTTTATGGTTTCTATCTACCAGGCTCACAGCCATGTTTCATTATAAGGGATTATCTATATGGTTTCTATCTTCCTGGCTCACAGCCATGTTTCATTATAAGGGATTATCTATATGGTTTCTATCTACCTGGCTCACAGCCATGTTTCATTATAAGGGATTATCTATATGGTTTCTATCTACCTGGCTCACAACCGTGTTCCATTATAAGGGATTATCTTTATGGTTTATATCTAACTGGCTCACATTCATGTTCAATGAGGAGGGATTATCTATATGGTTTCTATCTACCTGGCTCACAGCCATGTCCCATTATAAGGGATTATCTTTATGGTTTCTATCTACCAGGCTCACAGCCATGTTCCATTATAAGGGATTATCTATATGGTTTCTATCTATCTCACTATCAGTCATGTCCCATTAAAAAGGATTATCTATATGGCTTCTATCTACCTGGCTTATAGCCATGTCCCATTATGAGGGATTATCTATATGGTTTCTATCTACCTGGCTCACAACCGTGTTCCATTATAAGGGATTATCTTTATGGTTTATATCTAACTGGCTCACATTCATGTTCAATGAGGAGGGATTATCTATATGGTTTCTATCTACCTGGCTCACAGCCATGTCCCATTATAAGGGATTATCTTTATGGTTTCTATCTACCAGGCTCACAGCCATGTTCCATTATAAGGGATTATCTAAATGGTTTCTATCTATCTCACTATCAGTCATGTCCCATTAAAAAGGATTATCTATATGGCTTCTATCTACCCGGCTTATAGCCATGTCCCATTATGAGGGATTATCTATATGGTTTCTATCTACCTGGCTCACAACCGTGTTCCATTATAAGGGATTATCTTTATGGTTTATATCTAACTGGCTCACATTCATGTTCAATGAGGAGGGATTATCTATATGGTTTCTATCTACCTGGCTCACAGCCATGTCCCATTATAAGGGATTATCTTTATGGTTTATATCTAACTGGCTCACATTCATGTTGAATGAGGAGGGATTATCTATATGGTTTCTATCTACCTGGCTCACAGCCATGTCCCATTATAAGGGATTATCTTTATGGTTTCTATCTACCAGGCTCACAGCCATGTTTCATTATAAGGGATTATCTATATGGTTTCTATCTTCCTGGCTCACAGCCATGTTTCATTATAAGGGATTATCTATATGGTTTCTATCTTCCTGGCTCACAGCCATGTTTCATTATAAGGGATTATCTATATGGTTTCTATCTACCTGGCTCACAGCCATGTTCCATTATAAGGGATTATCTATATGGTTTCTATCTACCTGGCTCACAACCGTGTTCCATTATAAGGGATTATCTTTATGGTTTATATCTAACTGGCTCACATTCATGTTCAATGAGGAGGGATTATCTATATGGTTTCTATCTACCTGGCTCACAGCCATGTCCCATTATAAGGGATTATCTTTATGGTTTCTATCTACCAGGCTCACCGCCATGTTTCATTATAAGGGATTATCTATATGGTTTCTATCTACCTGGCTCACAGCCATGTTTCATTATAAGGGATTATCTATATGGCTTCTATCTACCTGGCTTATAGCCATGTCCCATTATGAGGGATTATCTATATGGTTTCTATCTACCTGGCTCACAGCCATGTTTCATTATAAGGGATTATCTATATGGTTTCTATCTACCTGGCTCACAGCCATGTTTCATTATAAGGGATTATCTATATGGTTTCTATCTACCTGGCTCACAGCCATGTTCCATTATAAGGGATTATCTATATGGTTTCTATCTACCTGGCTCACATTCATGTTGAATTAGGATCTATACAGTTTCTATCTACTTAACTCATGACCATGTCACATCAGGATACAGTATCTCCATAGCTTATATCTACCTGGCCCATGGCCATGTCACACCAGGATACAGCATCTCCAAAGCTTATGTCTACCTGACACATGGCCATGTAACTACAGGATGTAGCAAGAATCTCTATGGCTTATGGCTGTGTCACATTTGGAGAAAGTAACCAGAGCCTACTGTATAATTTGTTTTCATCTGCTGAAATTTGTCAAAGATTTATTTCATTTTCTTGCTGATATTATATCTTCCTTATCATGGTATGAACCTTTGTTGAAAGCGTTTGTTGAGCGACCTCCAGACATCAAAGTTTAATTTGATGGATTTCAGGTTGTACTTTTGTAGATGGTTGGCTATACAGGCAGCATACTGCATGGCCATGTCTGGCTGGTGGGTCCAACGAGTGTCTTTTGTCCAGGCCTATAGACAGAGAAACAGTTTAAACATGGTTATCTACGTAAGCTTAATCAAACAGAACAAGATAATCTCAAAACTGTCAAAAGACACAAACTCACACAGAACAAGATAACCTCAAAACTGTCAACAGACACAAATTCACACAGAACAAGATAAACTCAAAACTGTCACACAGAACAAGATAAACTGTCAACAGACACAAACTATCACAGAACATGATAACTTCAAAGCTGTCAACAGACAAAAAAAATAGCCTCAAAACTGTGATCAGCTCAGAAAATCTTCAGCAGAGTTTTATAGTGCTGTGCATTAGTACCAGTAACCTTCCCAAGGGATGCATACAAAAGACCCAAGAAAATAAAGCTACAAAATCATTACAGCTGATTTTAAACTGTACTGACAGCATTAATATTCTGTGCACATTGCCAGAAAAGTATCAGATGATCATTTTCATTGGGTTACAGAAATGTCTTGCTGACTTTGATTGGCTTCAACACCAACAAAAAACAGATAAAAAATCATAATCATAAAAAATGCATTTTTTTCCAAGCAAGCTAAAAATGTTGAGTCATGTTCAAAAGAAGTTTTAGGGCAGAATGGTCAAATGATTACATAGTTACATGATTACATAGTTACATGATTACATAATTACATGGTTACATAGTTACATGATTACATGATTACATAGTTACATGATTACATAGTTATATGATTACATGGTTACATGATTACATGAAGAATTCAAATGCTTGACGTACAGGTGGTTTGTGAATCACAGATGCTGATAATGATCACTGATACATGGGTCATTGATTTAATCATTTCTTCAATAAATATTCAATTTTCCATCACTGTGCCTGCATACTTTGAATAAGTCATTGTTGATTCAGATGGCAGAATGGTTTGCTACAATACCCATAACTATGTACTGGCAGCCTCCCATTAGACGTGTAGCGCATTCGACAGAACTCAGTAAAAACGATCATTTTCAACCAGCCATATTTTCATTATTAGATGAACCAGCAATATTATAATTTATACTGAAATAAAGTTCATTTCTTGCTCTTTTTAGCTGTTTGTTTGGTTTGTTGATGAAAATTAGTTAATGAATAGTAATTTGCATATAAAAAAGCAACACTTTCACTGTTGCGCACGATTCGGTCCGCAAAACGACTCGCAGAAAAAGCAAGAGATTTGCATTCGCTAGGGAAATTCCATTTTAACTCCGAAGTCACCGGGTCAAGACCTAAAAATAGCACCACATCGTAGAGCAGTGAACGGTCTTTAATTTCATATAAGTTTGAACTATATATGTTTAAATTAAATGTTCAAGGTAAGCAATCAAAAAATAGGTTCATGTTTCCGGCTAAATATCTCAGCCATTTTTAAAAATAAAGATATGATACCTGTATGCGCTGTATAGCCCAATTTCCGCTGAATCTAATGATATGCATGGCTTCGAGATCGCATTAAAACCAGCCAATCGCAAGCGTGTAAACCGCAAGGTCACATTCAAATATTTCGAGTCGCGCGCTGTGAAGCGATTCCGAATTACATTGCTGAGTTCACATTCACACGTGATCCAGATTTTGGCTTCGTTTGTGAGAAATTGCAACAGTACATTGGTAAGTATCATTTTTCATGCTTTTCAATAGATTAATGAATATTTCTATGTATTTCTTTATTTTAATTTTAATGGATTTAATAAGATAATCGTCGATAAAATGTGTGTTTATATAGCGACCGGAAGTTTACAATAGCCATGTGTTAACCTATCTTGCATTCCGATGTTTCGAGAATGATGTAATTTTAATAAATAAAAACTACCTATATTAATTCGATGCATTGGTAAAATGAGTGAATAATTAATCATTCTGTTCATAAATATTTTGTGTAGAACTTGTTTGTTTGCTCATTTTCTCACATTTATTGGACGTTTATAAACCGGAAGTTGGTATTTCTCTTACGATGTTATCTCTTCTGTATGTATTTAAATATTTCTTGGTCGAAGTTTCCTTGTTATTTTTAGTTGGCATCTCTGGGAAAGTAATTATCATACACCAATAGTAATTAATCTCTGTATGTCTGCCTGTTTCTTTGCATTGTAAATTAAAAAGAAAACACATTTCCATCCTCCCAATCAATGTCATTTGGTGTTAACTTGTGTATAAACATATTTTAGTTGGTATCTCTGAGAAATGAATTATCATGCACCAATAGTAATTAATCTCTGTATGTCTGTCTGCTTCTTTGCTATTAATTTTAAAAAAAAATTACATTGCCATCCTCCCAATCAATATCATTTGGTGGTACCTGGATGTTTGGCCTCACCTGGTACATGGACATTTCGCCCCGCATCTATGAACATTTAATTTCATACCCCATAATATTCTCTCTCTCTCTCTCTCTCTCTCTCTCTCTCTCTCTCTCTCTCTCTCTCTCGTGTTATTTAGACTTAATTACAGCCAGATAACTTATTTCATCTTCATAGTTAAATAAATGTGGTATCAAGTTAATTAAGCAGCAGCTAGGGTTTTTGGGGAAGTCATGGAAGCTTTTATGAAAAGAAAATTACAATTTAGTACAGATCATTTGGCATAATAACAAATGCAATGTCATAATTAAAACAACGTATATCAAAAGTATATCAAAATCTGAGCTTTAGGATAGAAAATTATCACTTTAAACAATATATTAATTTTCTGATCAGTCTTATTACATAAACGAAGAAATAGGGGAAAATATTGTCTGATATGACAGCACGCTGAATGTAATTGAAATACATGTATAAGAGAGAGAGATATAGAATTATGGGGTATACAATGAAATCTTAAGGATAGGCGCCTAAAGTAAAATGAAGACAATGGTGTAATGCTGATGAATTTATATAAATGTCCAATATTTTCATTGATGTGGGGCGAAATGTCCATGTACCAGGTGGGGCAAAATGTCCATTGAAGTGTGGTGAAATGTACATTAAAGTGGGCCAAAATGTCCATAATTCCATTTGGTGTTATGTATTAACATATCAAAACATTTTTTGGTCAAACAAAACAACAAAATGTGCTCACAAAGTTAAATTTTGATTAATATTTTAACAACATTTAAGTTTCCCAAATATTGCACTGGTCTTATAAATTATTAACTGTGCTGTTTTGCACTTTTACAGAGAATGGGGACTTTCACCATAATGTCTAGATGGTTGATTAAAAAGGGCAAAAGAAGAAAAATAGCCCTTGAGCATCAAGAGTAAGATGTCATCAACTATAAGTTTTTGATCCAGCTCCATCAGATATAAAGTAAATTTCCTGTCACTTTCGATCAAACTAAAGAACTTTTTAAAAAAATTTGCTCAGCCTCGTGTCAAGATGATCTTAGGCATACAAATTTGCAAAAGGAGATACATCGTGTGCTGAGAGCTGCTGCTGGAGCAAATTTAGAATCTATTTCTGAATCAGATGTTTTGTTATTTCTTAACCGCAGTGCAACCCATGACTTGGAGAGACGTAATGTCAGACCTTTTCTTCAGCAGTGGCATCATATTGAGATCTTGATATGTAAAGCTGATGGGGAAATTCCACATAGACATGACACTTTGTTATTGAATTTGCTATATAACATGCCTTTTTCATTTCAATAAAATATTTTTCTTGTGCACTTCTGCACAGTGCAAATTTTACATTTTTTTTTTTGTTGTATGTTGACGTCATGCATGTTTTGCACAGGGGGTGGGGAGATGTTAAAAATAAAAAGTGTTTTAAATCCTCAGTATATAGCATCATTAGATAGCTTATAGCAATCTGAGTACAATACACTTTAAATTTTAAAAATTGATAAATAAATGGCCAAGATATTGAATTTTTAATATTTGCGGCTGTATTTGCCGTCGCCCAAGTCGGTGAAGATCATTAATTTTGGAGGTCCGCTACATCGTTATCTCAGAAAATTGAGTTCCCAAAAAAATTGAGCAAAGTCTCTGTATAGAATGTAAGAGATCTGGAAAGTTATAGACCTAAACTACAGTTAGTTTCAATAATATCAACTACTCAATATGGCCATTTGTGCAATTTGGCAATTTTGATGAAAATCACGCCATTTTATGAAGAAGATTTTTACCCATAACTTTTGAACCAGATGAGGTAGACATATAATTTTTTTTTTGTTCTTTTAGTTTCATAAAAATCTATCTATTGGTTATAAAATCCACACAGAATTTCAAAGTTAAAATTTTGGCTGCCAGTACATACCATAACCTTAAAGGTGGTCAAAATTATTTTCAGTAGATAAAGAAAATGATGCAAGTCATGATGTTATCCGACTTCACAACAAATGATTCAAAGAATACATGCTTAATGGAGGGAAACTTCATGTATACTGCAAAAATTAATAAATCCACAACACAAGCACCTGTGATAATGACATGTTTGAATTTCTTGAATAATCAGCATACAAGCACGGGTATTTGCAACCCATGGTTTTACTCAATGACCACACTTGTAATCTGATAGAAACCACTGGAACCACAATTTTTACCCTTCAATGACCACACTTGTAATCTGATAGAAACCACTGGAACCACAATTTTTACCCTTCTGGATTGAAAACTACCTTCCATACCTTAAACAGAGAACCCTCCACAAACTTGAAACAAAGTATGTGATCTAGAACTCTAGTCAAAATTGTCTTTAGCTTGCAGTGATCTTGATCTTTGACCACAACATGAAAAGGAATTATCTTACTAAAAATGTAAGCTATCCAAAAACTTTGGTGAAAGTATTAGATCAAGAACTGTAATCTGTGTACACAAACTATTTTTCATTTTTAGTCATGATGACCTTGATCTTTCACAAATTGACACCAAATCAATAAGATTCTAACTTTGCTCAAAGTGCAAGCTATCCACAAAGTCTAGTCTAGAATAGTAAAGGAAGAATTCAGGTTTCTCTGCAAAAATCATTTTTCTTCTTTCTAACCTTAATCACTTTTTTTTAACCCCAATTCAACTGTCTTCCTCTTATCCAATGTGCAAGTCAAATTAAAGTCAAGTCTGGTCTGTGATGCAGAACAAATGTTATTGTGTGAAACCATTAATTTTTTTTCAGTCAGTCAAAGTGACTATGACCTTTAACCTTCTGACCCCAAAATCAATAGATTTCTTCCTTACTTTAAATGCAAGCTATTTACAAAGTTAGGAAATGAAGATTACTTAGAGGTCATTTAGTTTTAATGAAGAAAATACATAATTTTGGGAATTAGTTAATAATAGGATGCAAGGTCCATACAGGTTCTTTTGATGTGTATTTCAAATGGTGGGCTAACATTCACAATATTTTTAATGTATTTGATCTTTTAATGTCTCTTTTCATTAAAATGTAGAGATATAGGATGTAAACCCCCAACCTCCCATTTACAACATATTTACATAAATATTTTTTATCTCTACACAATATAAAAATTACTAATAAAACATTCAACAGTTTTCAAAACCTTTTACAAACTGCGAGATTTAATTTTGTTTGTATCATAATTCATATAAAGAAAGATTACCATAGGATTGAGGTACCCAGTTTCTCCAGAATTCAAATCATAGTATGTCACACGAAGATGCTGGAGTGACCACGAATGAACCATCATATCCCATGAATATCCATACAATCCTTTTGTCCATGCATTGTTGCCCTAAAAAACAAAATGAATGTAACTCTATGCATTGAATAATCTACTTTATTAATTATTGTTTTACAGTGCAACTTGTCTTGAGAAGCAACACCTTCTGTGTGTATTACTTTACACTACAACCTGTCTTGAGACACCACACCTGTGTGAATTAATGTTTTACAGTATAACCTGTCTTGAGAGACCATACCTGTGTGAATTATTGTTTTACAGTATAACCTGTCCTGAGACCGCATCTTCAGGGAAGTGATAGGCATCATATGTGTGTAGTTAATGCACTATTCATATATTAGCATGTATTTGCTCTAGAAAAAAAAAAGGTGTAAATGATGAATGGATGGACTGATAGACAAAACCATTTAAAATATTGAAACTGAAGAACATTTAAAAATAGACTGTACACTGAAACCACTTGTCAAAGATCTGTATCAAATTTACACATTCACACCACTAGTCTAAGATCTGTACCAAATTTACACCTATAAATAACTGGTCTAAGAGCTGTACCAAATGTACACATCTAAACTACTAGTCTATGATCTGTACCAAATTTACACATCTAAACAAATAGTCTAAGATCTGTACCAAATGTACATATCCACACCACTAGTCAAAGATCTGTACCAAATGTATACATTTAAACCACTAGTCTAAGATCTGTACCAAATGTACACATCTAAACCAATAGTCTAAGGTCTGTGCCAAATGTACACATCTACACCACTAAGATCTGTACCAAATGTACACATCTAAGTGACTAGTCTAATATCTGTACCAAATGTACACATCTAAACCACTAGTCAAAAATTTGTACCAAATGTACACATCTAAACCACTAGTCCAAGATCTTTACCAAATGTACACATCTAAACCACAAAGATCTGTATCAAATTTACACATCCACACTACTAGTCTAAGATCTGTACCATATGTACACATTTAAACCACTAGTCTAAGATCTGTACCAAATGTACACATCTAAACCAATCGTCTAAGGTCTGTGCTGAATGTACACATCTACACCACTAAGAGATGTACCAAATGTACACATCTAAGTGACTAGTTTAATATCTCTACCAAGTGTACACATCTAAACCCCTAGTCTAAAATCTGTACTGAATGTACACATCTAAACTACTAGTCCAAGATCTTTACCGAATGTACACATCTAAACCACAGGTCTAAGATCTGTACTGAATGTACACATCTAAACCACTAGTCTAACATCTGTACCAAATGTACACATCTAAACCACTAGACTAAGTGCTGTACCAAATGTACACATCTAAACCACTAATCCAAGATCTGAACTGAATGTACACATCTAAACCATTAGTCTAAGATCTGTACCAAATGTACACATCTAAACCACAAGTCTAAGATCTGTACCAAATGTACACATCTAAACCACAAGTCTAAGATCTGTACCAAATTTACAAATGTAAACCACTTCTCTATGTCACTAGTTTTTGTTTACAAAATATATCAGCATCTTTAACTGCAGTACTAAATAGTGTTTGTTAATGGAAATTTAGATTTTATTTTAACAGTTAGTAACTGGAGGTATCTTAGCTACTGGCAATAGATTAATAAAATGATGTTGTGTATGACAGGTCCTACTGCATTTAGACAAAGAAAATGGCAACCACACCTGACAATTAGTAGATTATTTAGACTCAAGAAGTAGACAAAAATTTGTGCTTTTTCATGTTTTATTTGCCTCATTTCATACATAATTAAAAGAAAAGAACCCTTTTGTCACAATACGTAACTAATAAAATTTAAAGATTCCTTTTTGTCAAAATTCATAATAAAATCAAAAAGATTTCTTTTGTCAAAATTCATAAGAAAGTTAAAAGATTCCTTTTTTTTTGTCCAGTCAACCTTTCATATAGCAAAGTAAAAATCTTTAATGTTAAAGTTTACGCTAAGGTATGGATGTCTGAATGAATGGCACACACATAGATTACAATGTGATCACCATGTAAAGTTTCCACCAAGCTATGGATGAATGGCACATACAAAGATTACAATGTGACCACCTTGTAAAGTTTCCACCAAGTATATGATGCCTGAATGAATGGCACATACATAGATCACAATGTAATCACTACATTAAGTTTCCAAGTTAAAGATGCCTGAATGAACATCACACACATAGATTACAATGTGACAACCATGTAAAGTTTTCACCAATGTATGAATGGCTGAATAAATGGCACATACATAGATGACAATGTGATCACTACATTAAGTTTCCACCAAGGTATAAATGTCTGAATGAACATCATACATTGATTACAATGTGACCACTATGTTAAGTTTCTACTAAGAGGGGGATGAACATTAACAGCATGAATCAACATCTACTGAAATTTGTATATTTACTTGCATGCAGGATAGAAAAGGATTACTGACCTATGATAGAATTTTTTTTACACACCTTTACTACAAAGAAACAAAATATAATAAGCTGAGGATTGTAATTAGATTTATTTTCAGGAACATAATATCTTTAAAATAAATTCTTATTGAAAAGTGATAAATAATAAAACAAATTATGGAACTGTAAATCAATCTCAGATCTGACACAAAGCAAAGCTGTATTGAACTGTCAGATGCATATTTTCTGTGCATTAAGACAGGTAGGACTCACAACAATGTTAACAATTTGTATTACCTGTATACATTATATTCTTATCTGTATACACTATATTCTCATCTGTATACACTATATTCTTATCTGTATACATTATATTTTAATATGTTTACACTATATTTTATATGTATACACCATATTCTTGTCTGTATACACTATATTATGATCTGTATACACTATATTTTAATATGTTTATGCTATATTTTTATATGTATACACCATATTCTTATCTGTATACACTATATTATGATCTGTATACACTATATTATGATCTGTATACACCATATTATGATCTGTATACACCATATTCTTATCTGTATACACCATATTCTTGTCTGTATACACTATATTATGATCTGTATACACTATATTTTAATATGTATACACTATATTTTAATATGTTTACACTATATTTTTATATGTATACACCATATTCTTATCTGTATACACTATATTATGATCTGTATACACCATATTATGATCTGTATACACAATATTATGATCTGTATACACCATATTATGATCTGTATACACTATATTATGATCTGTATACACTATATTATGATCTGTATACACCATATTCTTATATGTATACACTATATTATGATCTGTAAACACTATATTATGATCTGTATACACTATATTATGATCTGTATACACTATATTTTAATGTTTACACTATATTTTGATATGTATACACCATATTCTTATCTGTATACACCATATTATGATCTGTATACACTATATTATGATCTGTATACACTATATTATGATCTGCATACACCATATTATGATCTGTATACACTATATTATGATCTGTATACACTATATTATGATCTGCATACACCATATTCTTATATGTATACACTATATTATGATCTGTAAACACTATATTATGATCTGTATACACTATATTATGATCTGTATACACTATATTTTAATGTTTACACTATATTTTGATATGTATACACCATATTCTTATCTGTATACACTATATTATGATCTGTATACACTATATTATGATCTGTATACACAATATTATGATCTGTATACACCATATTATGATCTGTATACACTATATTATGATCTGTATACACTATATTATGATCTGTATACACTATATTATGATCTGTATACACTATATTATGATCTGTATTCACTATATTTTAATATGTTTACACTATATTTTTATATGTATACACCATATTCTTATCTGTATACACAATATTATGATCTGTATACACTATATTTTAATATGTTTACACTATATTTTAATATGTATACACTATGTTATGATCTGTATACACTATATTATGATCTGTATACACAATATTATGATCTGTATACACTATATTTGTACCTGATCATCCTATATTTGTATCTGTATATGCTACATTTTTATCTGTAACTACTGGCGGCTCGATAAACAAAATTCAATAATAACATGAAAGGCTGAGTACAGAGATGATTATGATTACGACCATGGTGCTAAAGGCATCACTAATCATAATGACTGTTGTATTTTACCTTGGTAATACCATGAGAGTATGGAAGACAACACTGGATCAAAATGTAAACTCCTGTTACCATGGTAAACAGCTTGTGGTATGTCCCTGGTTTGGTCGCAGGTGGGGAGGCACTTGAAGATACTGATTTAGTCTTCATGTAAACAAGAAGTATTACATATGAGTCACTTACATGAAGTATCAAATATGAGTCTATTACAAGAAGTATTACATTCAAGTCTCTTACAAGGAATTACAAAAGCAAGAGCCCCTTAAATGGACTCTACAATCTCTGTCAAAAAAGAATTAAAGAAATCCAAAATAAGTCTACTTTCTTGTTTCTTTGGTCCTTTGTAACTTCTAAGGATGAAACATTTCTCTGATATTTTTCAGAAAGGAAATGTTATATTAATGTATGCTTCTCTGAAAAGACTTATCCAATCACAATAACATTAGGAATTTCTTTTGCTACCTCCTGAATCCAGCCCTCCCACCAACAAACAAAGGGAAGTAACACTTACAGGTTACCTCACTTACCAATAGTACTCTGCATAATATATATTGTCAAGTTTTACCTTGAGCACTGTCTGCGACAGGATGCTCACATTGTAGGGAAGGTTGGGATTAATAACAATTTAATAGAGTAAGTATCTTCAGAGAAACATAATTTACCATACAATTTCCTTTCTGAGTCAAACACATTATGCAATCGCATTATTGGTTTGGAGAAAAGATAAGAGGACTAAGAAATGCTTAGCATCCAACCTCTATCTAAAAGTACCCTTAAAGGTCAGAAGAACTGTCTACCTTTAAGGGTAAGACTCTCCTAATGACAGCTGATACAATCAAATATAAATGTATATCCATGTGCATTAGGCTCAGGAACTTGATAAATAACTATAAAGAAAGCCTTTTCTCTGGCAAATCCAGTAATAAATAACTATAAAGATAGCCTTTTCTCTGGCAAATCCAGTGAAAGTGACAAGTCCTACCTGAACTTGATAAATAACTATCAAGAAAGCCTTTTCTCTGGCAAATCCAGTGAAAGTTGACAGGTTCTACCTGAACTTGATAAATAACTATAAAGATAGCCTTGTCTCTGGCAAATCCAGTGAAAGTGACAGGTCCTACCTGAACTTGATAAATAACTATTAAGAAAGCCTTTTCTCTGGCAAATCCAGTAAAAGTTGACAGGTCCTACCCAAGGCTGCATTTGTGCAAGGAGTGGCATGGTCTGACAACCACAGAACCATTTGGGTCGCACTACAGATATAATGAACTTCTGAGAGAGTGGCGGGTGTAAGGTGAGGTTTACATTTGCAACATGCACAATGGAGAGAATATTGGTATATTTCAATGCTACTTACATTGTACTGAATCTGAAATTTCTTTGGACAGTCTCCTTGAGGAAACTGTACATGATCTAAGCACACATCAAATTAATGGTGACTGCTCCCTTGTTCTAAAATATCAGACTAATTAGTGTAAATTACATTATCTAACGCAGTTATTAAAATAAGGAAAATTAACTGCCGCTTCTGAAAGTACAATCACTGAATTATCCAATATATAAAATTTATTTTTAAAAAAGTTATTAACTATCATTTTTTTTATTAAAAAAAAAACCAAAAAAAAAAACAGTTGATGTCTGGAAATATGTAAAGGAAGTCCAGGAAGTGAAAATAACCAAGTGGAGCTAGCAGTTTTTTACGGGTGCACATCTATAGTTAGGTCAAGCAGTATTCTCTATAATCCATAAAGCACCATCAATCATACATAAAATTTAAAAATGGAAATAAAGGTTCTTTGAGCAAAACCTAAAATGTACACCAAATTTTTAGAAATGCCAGTACATGTACATGTATAACCAGTGAGGAAACACATGGAAATTCTTTACCTTTAAAATTTTAACCTTATGCAAGATATGAAACTTAACCTGTGAGGTTAAGTCATGCAAATAGAAAGAGGAAAAATTGTACTGGGCATGCCTACTGAGTCCACTGCAATAAAAGGCTAATAGAAAATAGGTTATATTTTATGTGCCAGAATCCTCATCAGATAATTTATATGATCAGATTATGCTGACTGGATGACTCGCTTTAGCCAGTATGATAATGCTTGTGGGATTATCCAGTTTCTCGGGTTTTAGTAGGAGGAAAAGCCTCTGACATCCCGACTGGATGGACATTATGCGCATCAGACAGATTCTGACAGCAAGTCTTGTAATTAATCGATGAAAGCAGCTGTAAAATTATTTTCTATTTGCCAGTAGAGAGAAGTCTGTTCTTAGTGAAGAAACCCAATTGTGTTATTAAAACACCATCTGGTAGATTGGACATATGGACAGAGCATGGAGAAATAGCCATATCAACAGTTTCAAGATGGCTGCTACAGTGACCATGTAGGATTTCAGAATAATGTCAGTTGCAATTTGGAACATATTAAATCTTGATGTGAAAACCCCATGGAGCTATGCCATCCATTTAAAAGTCGTGATAACAAGATCTTCAAGTTGGCATTGGCACCATTTTAACACAGTAGAAACTAAATATCTAAAGAAGTCTTTTGATGAAAACCCATGCTGATGAAAACAGCCATTCAGAAAGAGTAGTAATAACAAGATTCTCAAGATGGCAATTCTAGCAACCATGCTGCTGGATGTCAGATTGGCACTCTTTTTGTAAACAACCAGCAAGACATAGTAAGAAGTCATTCAATGAATACCCAATGTTCATACAATCATTCACTCTGAAAGAGTTGTGTTAGTGAGATTTGAATGTTAGCCACTGTAACACCATGCTAACAGATTGTCACATCAGTACGACTTTCATCGACCACCTAGAACAAAGTTGATTAGAAAAACTTAATTTTGAATTCATCTTATTTTGGACATAATGCATAAAAATCTCATGATTACAAATTTAACATAATTATTTATTAAAGAGGTTTATGTCTGTTTCCATTAGCTAAAATGTAGTACCTAGGCTGATGATGTCATTAGCATGACATGATGCAGGCATAATTTTTCTGGCATTGATATACTAAAATCTTAACAAGCTTTTAACAAGCCACTGATAATACCAGCATAAAAGTGACTATGTCATACTTCTCACTAGAATGGGCAAAACAACCATGAATAAATTTCCTTATAATGTTGAATGGTTGTGTAGTTTTTGAAAAATCAACCCAAACGCTGGATATATAGCTGTTGAACCATCAACCCAAACACTGGATATATGGTTGTAGACTCATCAACATAAACACTGGATATACAGCTGTTGAGCTATCAACCCAAACACGAGATATATGGTTGTAGACCCATCAACATAAACATTGCATACAGCTGTTAAGCTATCAACCCAAACACTGGATATATAGCTGTTGAGCCATCAACCATAATACTGGATATATGGTTGCTGCTAAGCTTTACCATTAAGCATTCAACCCAATCACTGGATACACAGTTGTTACTATTTTTTCTACATAGCCATCAACACAATTATCAAATACACAGTTGTTACTAATTTTTCTATACAGCCATCAATAATCACTTCATACACAGTTGTTACTAATTTTTCTACACAGCCTTCAACATAATCACTGGATACATATTTGTTACTAATTTTTCTACACAGCCATCAACACAATCACTATATACACAGTTGTCACAAATGTTTCTACACAGCCATCTACACAATCACTGGATACATGGTTGTTACTATTTTTTCTACACAGCCATCTACAGAATTGTTGGATACACAGTTGTTACTAATTTTTCAACACTGCCATCTGCACAATCACTGGAAACACAGTTGTTACTAATTTTTCTACACAGCCATCAATGCAATCAATGGATGCACAGTTGTTACTAATTTTTATACACAGCGATCAACACAATCAGTGGATACACAGTTGTTACTAATTTTTCTACACAGCCATCAACACAATCACTGGATACACAGTTGTTACTATGTTCTACTGCTATGCCATCAACCCAAACACAAGCAATGTATAATAATTCTGCACAAACAAATTGTTGGAAGGGTTACAAAAAAGAATGTATAATCACAAAATATAAGAAAGCCTTGAATGAACTGAAAATAAATTATTAGAATCCCAAAAGGTCTACTTCTGCAAAATATTGTACAAATAAATCTTTTTTCAATGATAAGGTTGAGCAAATGGAAACAATCTGATCAAATCATCCAGTGATGTCAGAAAGTTTGGCTTTCCCCACTGTTCTCAAGCTTCATGTTCTCTAAGAATACAGAGAGTAATCACTTGACTGCAGCTCATAGCCGAGTTAGGTCAGAAACTTCAACCTTACTCCAATAATACTTACCCCACTGCTCTCAGGCTTGATGTCTTCCTTAGAATACAGACAGTGGTCACTTGTCTGCAGATCATGGTTCGATGGGGTCACAAACTTCAAACACATGGGCAGCTTTTGGAAGAATTTTCTGGGCCAGTCATTGCTGCAGAATAGTGGCATGGTGGCTAACATCATCCAAGGAAACATACCTGCCAAGAGAATTGGCCACTTTTTCGAATTACAACATACATTGATATAGGGCTTTTGGTAGATCAGTACAGATTGGAAATGTGTTTAATCCAGAATTCTCTCCAGACCTAAGAGGTTGAAAATAACAAGTATTGACAGAAGAATTACCCTATGCAAACCAGAGTGTAATATAGTATTAAATAACCCATTTCTATAAAGATTTCAGTAGTCTCCATCTGCCAATGTAAATAATGAAAAAAATAAAATAAACACACTATAATGATCTTGCCAATGACCCATTCACTATCAAAAAAATATAGCGTTTTTGCAATTTTTGATTTATAATTTCAGAACTTAACTTTTAATTAGCATTATATAGCCAGTATTGTGCTGATATGCCATGAAACTATAGACTTATACACATACCTATACATATACATAACATGAAAGGGCACTTCTCTAACTCCTGTAATCATTCAAATCTACAACACACAATTAACATGTTGAGGGGGAGCTTACACAATATATCATGTATTTTTTAATATGAACAGTTAACCATAGAATAAACCACTACTTCTAAATGCACTGGTCAGAAAAAATTATCTTTGTAGGCTAGGATGCATACAGCATGGAAACATAAAGGAGATCATGATCTTTGAAAACACATCTTAACCTTTAATATAGTAAAGCACAAAATGTGGGTCACAGTGACCTTACTTGAAAGGATGCAGTACTAACGGATATATATCCAATTATCAAGTTTACCAATTTAAACATAAGCAGCACCCAATTAAGGATCTTGTATTTAAGAGAACTTGAATTTTAATGATGTCACTGAAGCATAAAATGTAGGATCGCATATTAGCTATGAGGGTGTAGCAATCAAGATGTATGCTGTCAGTTTCTTGATGCTAGGATGGATGCAAAAAACATAACAAAAGCCAGCAAAGATGAAACATTGGTCACGTTGGGACATATCCCCATAAGGAATTGTATTAAAATTAATATTAATTTTGTAAATGAACATCAAATACAAAATTTAAACCATGTCAATGAAGTGTAAAATATGGGTAATACAGATCTACATTTAAAATGATGGACTATTACTCAATGAATAAAGATGCATCCCCATCCCAAGTTTTCAGGTTCAATACAGCATGACATATATATAGCATGCAAAAGAATTATGTGATCATATTAAGTCAAATGCAAAAGCTTGATCCAGTTAAATGTGAAATGATCATTTTTGTATAGTTTTGGTACTAATACAGTTATCTGTATTTTTAATTATGCAAACACAAAATTTACCGAAAGTCCAAGATGCATGGAATATGTGTCACACTAACATACTTTTCTTAATCAAGTTTTATATTCTTTAAATTCTCTTCATCAATTGTCATGAAACTGAGTGTTAAAGATTGTAAACAGAATGTACAAGCTTGAGCTCAATGCAAAGTTATATCTCAATACAAAGGCACAACAACAAGAGTAATATTGCAACAATAATAACAAATATTTAAAGAGGGAGACACCATTAGATGCATGGAACAATTCCTTGTTGTGGACCTCTTATATGCATATTTAGATTCAGAGTACATGTACATAGTTAACACACACACACACACACACACACACACACACACACACACACACACACACACACACACTCATACACATACATACATACATTTCACATTTACGTATCAACATTGTTATTTGAACCATACATATATACATGTACACACACACACACACACACACAGACAGACATACATTTCACATTTACGAATCAACATCGTTATTTGAATCATACATACATATATACATGCATACACACACACACATACATACATACATTTCACATCAACGTTATTTGAACCATACATATATACATGCACACACACACACAGACAGACATACATTTCACATTTACGAATCAACATCATTATTTGAACCATACATACATATATACATGCATACACACACACATACAGACAGACATACTTACATACATACATTTCACATTTACATATCAACATCGTTATTTGAACCATACATATATACATTCACACTCACACAGACAGACAGACAGACATACATTTCACATTTACGAATCAACATTGTTATTTGAACCATACATACATATATACATGCATACACACACATACAGACATACATACATACATACATTTCACATTTACGTATCAACATCATTATTTGAACCATACATATATGCATGCATACACACAGACAGACATACATTTCACATTTACGAATCAACATTGTTATTTGAACCATACATATATACATGCACACAGACAGACAGACATACATTTCACATTTACGAATCAACATTGTTATTTGAACCATACATACATATATACATGCATACACACACATACAGACATACATACATACATACATTTCACATTTACGTATCAACATCGTTATTTGAACCATACATATATACATGCACACACACAGACAGACAGACATACATTTCACATTTATGAATCAACATCGTTATTTGAACCATACATACATATATACATGCATACACACACACATACAGAGAGACATACATACATACAGACATACATTTTACATTTAATTATCAACATTGTTATTTAAACCATACATATATGCATGCATACACACAGACAGACAGACATTTCACAATTACGAATCAACATCGTTATTTGAACCATACATATATACATGCACACACAGACAGACAGACATACATTTCACATTTATGAATCAATATCGTTATTTGAACCATACATACATATATACATGCATACACACACACACATACAGACATACATACATACATACATACATACATACATACATACATACATACATACATTTCACATTTAAGTATCAACATTGTTATTTAAACCATACATATATGCATGCATACACACAGATAGACATTTCACATTTACGAATCAACATCATTATTTGAACCATACATATATACATGCACACACACACAGACAGACAGACATACATACATTTCAGATTTATGAATCAAAATCATTATTTGAACCATACATACATATATACATGCATACACACATGCACACACATACGCGGATTGCTATACTTGTAAACCATCCGACTAGGGACCGGGTTATGGACACATCCTTAAATAATCATTGAAACAACACATATAAGCTAAACAAGGTGAAAATATCCTCTATTGGTGCTTTTTTACCAACATATTTTCTATACACAGTACAGTAAATGAATTATTGAACCATGTGCCACAAATCTGATGAAAATAGGTGTATTATAATATTATAATAAATGACCATTCATGTCACTGACTTAGTGCTATCTTTCAAGGAGAAAAATTGTAGAAAAAAGTTAGCTTTGCGATGAAGCTATACTTCTGTTATGAACTGATTACTTTTATCACAATTACAGGTAGTGTCTTTACGAAGAATAGCAAACAATTTGACATGAATGGTAAAGGTCGGGATAGGGGGAGTAAGCGAGTGGATAAAAAAAATTCAATTTTGTATGTGATGAAATTAAGCGTTCTTCATGTTGAAATAAGCATTTTCGTAGTGATTTATGAACGTGTTGTTAAATGCACAGGGGTTTCACTTAACCGAGCGGTTTCAAACCCTAGCGTTAATCCCGCTGGAAGTAATTTGTTTTCCCCGAATTTCCAAAGACTTCCATACAATTTGAGTTGTAAATTGGAAAGCCAGATGTGTCTGCTTTCATATACTAAATTTTACTCTAATCAAGTCAAGGCAACAGATGAAAAACAATTTGCCAAAAGTCCATCAACTGCACATTTGCCTGGTTTTTCTTCATCAGATTTCCGTACCGCTACCCGGTTATGCCATGTATCCCCTTTTTCACTGGGAACTATTTTACTACGCCACCTTAGGCCAGTCAATACATGCTTTTACCGGCGCATTACTCGAATATAAATTCATATAGTTTTCCACTATGGACACAAACGGTATCTACCAAGTTCTACTTATTGATTCCATTGAGTAATTTACAGGTTTCCTACTGTAAATACTGCATCCTCAACCACAACACTATCATACGCCACTAGATTTTAATATGGACTATGTTACACCAGGAACAGTCATTCGGATTGGACCTGAATTCATTACTAGCGAACCATGGCATCATTCAAACTCATTAACACTCGATTCTGTGACATTTGCAAATAGTAATTGTCTAATTATTTCGGGCTAGGAATATTTTCATGGCGCCGAATCCCAATAATCACACAAATCTAAGATTTGCTTACAATGGGGTGCTATCAAATGCGCATACTCCATATTTATGTTGTCAAACTATGCAGTAAGTACAAATATATTGTCTAGTGGTTAATTTACAAGTATAGAGATTGTTGCAATTTTTATACAGGGTTCATACTGAACTATGAATGATAAATTCAAAGACTTTTCCCAAACTTTCAAAGACCACAAACAGAGATTTCCAAGACCTAATTTTGCTAATTATTGGGTATACAGGTTATCTGAGAAAACAATGAATGTCAAATACTACAATACTGATTACTGATTAAAGTCAAACTATAATTAATTTCCTAAAATTATATTATAATTATCTGGAAGATAGGTTAACATTCGTTGTTCTTTCAGAAATATGTAACATATGTGTCAGATTTAATACAAAATAAATTGTTCTCTTAACAGACATCAGCATTGCTTTAAATGCATTATTATACTTGCTTTTTTTCTCTCCAATCATTTTGGAAAGAGACGCCACCACTCTCATCTTTTCCTCTGCTTTTCTCCTAAGTGCATTTGACTCTGTGACAAGCACAATGAGTCCTTTTAACTCTGCCTCTTCTGCTTTCTGTACAAAGGAAGCATGTAGGCTGGCAATGTTAGCTTCAAGAGGCAGATTTTTGGCTTTAAGTTCTTCCACTTCATCCAAGGCTAACTCTTTCTTTCCTTTTTGGTTTTTCTCTCATCCTTTTCTGCTTTCTTCTTATCCAGATAGGCATGGTACTTATGTCTTGCAGAGAAACCATATGTCATCATTTCATTGCTAATGATGATTTCCAAAGGTCCACCTGCTTTTCTCCTTGTGTCAATGATTAGACTTTTGAACTTTGAGGCTTTCTCTGATGAGGTTCTCACCAAATACCTGTTTGTTGACAGAAAATCCTCTCTCCACTGTTGCCTGCCCATGTGACAACAACATTTTCTGGAGAACATTCTAAAGTTCGACATATTCCTTTGTTTTGGAAAGGACAGAATAAAACACTTCATCAAGTTTAGGCGGTATTTTTCTCCATTTTTATTAAATAAACATTATCTTTAAATCTAGTAATATTTCAAGCACTTCAAAGTACTGGGAAAAACGGGCTCAATTATAGTCTGAAGTCTGTTACTCATGAAATGTGCAGGAGATGGCAGTATTAGTGCCATTCTGGTCACATTCAGGTTAGAAATTATACACCAATGATTCAGTTGACTTAGTTCTGTGCACTTTTTACCATTTAATTATGTTCGTTATTGAAATCGATAGGGGTACAAACGGGGATGTATAGTCAGACTATAGATACACAAATCCATTTCGGCAATGCAATTTAACAAAAAATAACATATCGTTGGGGAAAAGGTCGAGGGTCGGCAATGAGAAACGGGGACAATCCGTCAACTGAAAATACTTTTTTTAAATTTTTATTTTTTTTACTTGCCTAATCAAATGACTTGACTTCCTAACGTTATAGCTTCACAACACACGTTTTTTTTTTATATACTCGCAATTCAAGAAGAACAACTCTTGCTTAACTCTACTATAGTGTACGCATGCGCACTTTGAAACTGTTTATTCGTGAATTTAATTTATTACAATTACAATTATATTAAACCAAGGAACATTATTATGTAGAACAAAATTCTGAATCCTCGAGCGTGTTATACTTTCGCACTTTCTACGTAGAGTGAATTAGTGTAAAGAATATTTTGATTGGCCAAAAGATGGACTCATCCATTCAAATTGAACGGTTCGTCAAAAGAAAGAAGCCAGGAAAACCAGCTACATCTGAAGCTAACGACCTTAGGCAATTTTATTTGTGACTTCCTTTGATGAAGTGTGTAGCCGTTTTGGTTATATATATGTCCCCCCCCCCCAATATACATAGAAAAACACATCTTTGAAGTAATACTACGACTAACTAAAAATAGACACATTTTCTTTGAAGTAAGGTTATTAAGCATTCTCTTTGTAGATTGCTACTAAGAATTTAGCTTATTACATAAATTTTCCTTCAATCTGTGTGGGAATACAAAGAAATACAAAGAAAGCAAATGAAAAATTCCTTTTTTCTTTTTCTTTTATTTTTAGTGCTATGGCACTCTCAAACCTTAAACAATAGAATTTTAATAGGGCTAAGGTCCTATAAAACAACTTAAATACTCTAATAGTTTACTAAAAACTATTCTAAATTATTTTTATAACTATTTTAAAACAGTCTAATCTAGACTATATAATGGTTATTATGTTTACGACTGCTATGTCTATGACAATTCAAATGATCAACGATAAAACATATCACAGATAGACATATATTTATCTAATAAAACCATAGCTTTTAAAAGAAATTCTTAGTAAACAGATATACATAAACTATTTAAATAAAAATGGATTTAATTTTTCTATATCCTTTATTTATTCTTTTATTACAAATTTATTTTAATGATTTAAATATTCCAAATTATTACACCAAAACGTATACAAGAAAAATAACTATTATTTGATATAATTAATGCCTGTCCATACAGAAATACTTTACAACACACAAACTAAAAAATACAAATTGCACACAAAATGGGCAAATGACTTTGACAAAGTCAACTGGGACTTGATATATTTATAATACTATTATAATTTAAAGGAGAGGAAATTGGCCCTGGAACTTGGTAGTTCTAAGGGAAAAGAGTACAATCCTAAGTTTTAGGAACTAGACTATAAAGAAATCAATATTCTCAATAGCTCGAATAGAGATTTGAAAGTATTATCGGTCGAAATTCCTTTATGGGTAATATAACTTTAATAATTTCACAAACAAAACAAAGATTAACCGTCATCAAAATTTATTATTATAAAGAAAAAAGAAAGAAAGAAAAAAAAAATACCGAAATATACACCACAAACTGCACTCATGGGTGGACAGAGATCCACTACACTTCTTACTACATATTCTTTAAAGACGGTGCTCCTCTTATCGACTCAAACCAGCTGTATGTGCTGGGGAGAGTCACGAGGACCAACAACCCCCCCTGGTCTTGCTTTGAGGAAGAGTGGTTATTGAAGTCGCCGCCGAGGCCAACTTTGGATGGCCAAACAAAGCCTCTTTTGTTGTTGCAGCAGCAATGAAACTGAACGGGTCATCAAAAGAAAGAAACCAGGATAACTAGATTACATCCGAACCCAACGACCTCGGATAATTTTTTATTTGTGATTCTGGAAAGAAATTAACATTTTGAGGTTTATTTCAATTTTCAAAGACTTTTAAAGACCTCAGGATAATATGCTCGATTTTCCCAAACTTTCAAGGCCTTGAAAATGCTACCTCAGTTTTCCCAAACTCTCAAAGACCTTCAAAGACTGTACGAACCCTATTATAGTTTGAGAGAGAGAGAGAGAGAGAGAGAGAGAGAGAGAGAGAGAGAGAGAGAGAGAGAGAGTTTATGGTCAGTGGTACTGTTACTAAAGTACTACAGTATGTACGCAACACTTTGTATACATTTTTTTGTAAAAGGAAACTCGTACACACTCGGTCTAGTCTAATATTGCTTAAATAGAATATTTTATTATTATAATTTTGCATAGTACCGGTATATACTGAATAATTTTGTGTGTACTTCTTGTATACACTGCAATCATGTTGCGTTCGTTTTTCCATTCTATGAAATGATTCACTGGACAGGGGGAAATCGTAGTAAGTGAAAATAAGAGGTTGCAAGTATTTTCAAATTATATTGAGATTAAACATTTATTAAAATGACAACAGTAGATATTGCGAGAATACCTAATGTGAAGTAAGAGATCGCGGTATCGAATGGCAATGACATGCCCAAACCGCAATGTGTGTATGTGAGGTGGGTTCACACAAACTGGATGCTGCGCGGAAGCTAGCCAAGATACACACTCATGGCTGGATATGGTTCACAACGTTGGTCTGCTCTTTTGGTTTTAAAATCATGTACGTGAATCAAAATGATAATTTACAGGTGTGTACCTTGTGGACATCAACATTTTGTGTCCACAATGTAAACTGTGTCCACAACGAAGGTCTATACTTTGGATCAGTGTCCACAACATAGTAAATCCGAGTGCGCACACACACACACACACACACACACACACATGCATGCTACATTTATATATGGACATCATAAACAGAAAATATATCACACACACATACAAAGAGAGCACTGATAATAAGCTACATTTAAATATAGACATACACAGAATATTTATCACACACACACACACACACACACACACATAAACACTGATAATAAGCTACATTTATATATGGGCATAATAAACAAAATTTATCACACACACACAAGCACTGATAATAAGCTACATTTATATATGGACATAATAAACAAAATTTATCACACACACACAAGCACTGATAATAAGCTACATTTATATATGGACAAAATAAACAGAAAATTTATCACATACACACACACACAATCGGTTGGCTGAAAGTGAGCTTGAATTTGGAGTGTTGCCTTGTTTTCTAGCATGAAAGAGTTTGTTGATATATAATGTGGCTATTTTGTTTTAATCCTTTTGCAAAAGTCTAGCCCTTCTCAAAAGTATTTGTTCACTTATTTTCATATCATTAATTCAGCTGGGTTGTTTTCATCATTATCTAGGTATGCAATCTATTTTTTCAAAGCAGAATAATTTGTAAATATTCTTGTTAGAAGTGTTTCCCCAGATAGCATTACAGTAGTCTTGGATGAGAGGTAAACATGCTGGACATGCAACTAATAGGATGTGAGTTAAAATCCTACCACCAGATCAGCCTGACAGCTAATGGCATGTCATTGTGATCTGACTCCAATTGCCAAAACATTAAATAACCCATATGTGTTCCTGATACTGCTGAAAAACTCCTAATCAACAACAATAATTATATAGATTTACAAATGTCAGTCACTTTAGCTCAATCCCAGTGGGTATTTTGCTCCAAACGGCCACCTGGGACTTAGCAAGAAGGTTGACATGGGGTTTGTGTAGTAGTATATATTTTATCCATACAGATATCAATGCCAGTTTTAGTATAACAGGATTCTTCTACTTCATACAGGCTAGTCAATAACTCATTGTGGCTTCTATATTAAGTTTACAACAATCTTAAGGTAAAGTGAGTTGAAAACTGAACGAGGAAATATTTACACAAAATTTACATAAATGTATTATTCAAAGAATAAATTGAATAATAATGATCACTTTGTGTCTTTCTCAATTTGATTCTGTCTTGCTTATACTGTGTCATATTCAGGAATTTACATGAAATGTGGAACTTCTCCTCATACCCCTCCCCCGATGGGTGGAATATTACTTGGAAGGAGGTCTTAATCAACAAATTTCCACTAATTTTCCTAATTTACCAATAAATAAAGGTTCTGAGTAAACAGTCTTTTTTCTTTTCTCCCTCTGACAGCTTCCCCAAAATCAAAATATTTTCAAGGGTGACTCTCCCTTGCTCTCCCAAGTCTGACAGCTTGCCCATAATCAAAGGGTTTTGGTAACCACTCTACCTCCTTCTCCCAAGTCTGACAGCTTGCCCAAAATAAGGGTTTTGGTAACCACTCTGCTAAGCATTTGTTGGTTGGACAATCACCCTTAGTTCCTCAGTAACATGAACATGATCTCATATTTGACAACCGCTCCGGTGGCCTAGTGGTTAGAGCATCCGCCCCGGAAGCGGGAGGTCGTAGGTTCGATCCCCGGCCGAGTCATACCAAAGACGTACAAAAATGGTACTAACAGCTGCCTCGCTTGACGCTCAGCATTAAGAGGTTAGTGTTAGGACTGGTCGGCCTGGTGTCAGGATAATGTGACTGGGTGAGACATCATGCTACATGTCTGCGGCATGATGTCTCAGTGCTAGACATCACTATAAACTGCCTCACCGCAGACATCGTAGCGATATGACTGAAAAATTGTTAAAGCTACGTTAAAAATCCTAATCAAACAAACAAACAAAAATCTCATATTTGACTGCTTCAGCTGCACACACACACATACCCCATTAATCATTTCAGTTTCAATAAGATTATTTCAGGACAGTGCTAAAATTGTCTGGAGGGCTGTTATTTCCTCCCCATTCTTAGTGCTCCATTGGCAAGAAATCTCACTGCTCTACTGGAAAAAATCAGTTAACAAGTTACAACACTGATATGCACTAAGAATGGCATCTACATGGTAATATGGTACGAATTTCAGTATCACTCAGGCAAAGTTAAATATGTATGTACTTTGGCTGATTACTTTCATTGAGGAAGCCCAATTCTCATTATACAATGTACTGAAAGGTACTGGCTTAGATGAAGGACATCCCAAGTGAAAATGTGACTGAAATTTCAGTGAAATATCAGTGAAATTACAGTGAAATTCACGTTAAATGTCTTGTTTTCATAAAAATTTTGTATTTCACCAAATATCAGTGAAATGAGAATTAGCCAAAATTTCTGAAAATATCAGTAAGATTTTGTCACTGTAATATCAGTGAAATTTAAGTGAAAAAATATCACTGAGAGACTACTAATATAAAAAAGAACCATTATTACATTTTAATATAATTTAGTTTTTGCTTCTTGTATATTATGACAAATTTTCAGCAAAACTAATATTTCTTATTTCTGATAGTTCTAATTTTAATGCTCATTTTGGGAACAACAACTTCTTTCCATATCTTTCCTTGTTATTTTTCCTCTGTTTTGCTAAAATGAATTAGATTTAACTGCCCTTAGATAACTAGACTGTCTTCCACTTGAAAAAATTCCACTTTTCTCATGACCAGAATCCATATTTCCTCGATATTGAACTTTTATTTTATATTGTCTCTAAAACTTTTTTTTATATAAATAGTATTTCAAGTCCCATTCTACAATGATTCTTATAATAGTATTCATGCCATATATTATTTCGAAGATGATCACTGTAAAGAGCTTTTGCATTGGTCAAAAGTTTGCACTTGCCCCATGAATCTTAGTGTTAATAGGTATTAATGGTAAAGTGCATGCTTTTCAAGCATGGCTTTTCGAATTTTCAAGCAGGACAAGACTTTGAATAATGGTTAAAAAATGTTTGGAATTAAGAATGGCTTGAATAAAATATTTATGGGAATGCAAATGGTAAGAAAACTCAACACCAGTAAGAAAGAGCATTTCATTGAAACTTTAGTGAGATCTTGTCAAACTTCCAGTGAATGTTTTGGAAAAAGTTTTGTGAAATGGTTGTGGTCAAACTTTTTATGAAAATCTAATGCAAGGCTCACAGAGATTGGTCTGATCTTACCAAAATTTCAGTGATATTTTTGTGAGATCTCACCAAAAATTTAAATGAAATCTCAATAATATTTTGACCCAAACTTTCAGTGAAATATCATGAAATACCAGTGAAATTTCAGTCACATTTTCACAAGGGATTGTTGTGTATTTGTATGCAAATGATAGAACTATTCTGAATTTACCACATTTCCATTATTATTGTTTAACATCGTTTAAAAAAACATGAGAAGTTTTTTTCTTCTGTGCAAATTTTCCCCTTCAAACTTGTATTTTTGTGAGAGTTGCTGACAGAATGGAGAGAATTCTGCTATTGTGCAGCCGAGATGCAACACTGTAACTATTGAATGGCATATGATATTGTTCTTACAGCACTGGGCTGGCATGCAATATTTTATTTACAGCACTGTAGTGTACATATTGACTGGTATTTAATATTTTACTTACAGCACTGTAGTGTACATATTGGCTGGTATTTAATATTTTACTAACAGCACTGTATTGTACATATTGACTGGTATTTAATATTTTACTTACAGCACTGTAGTGTACATATTGACTGGTATTAAATATTTTACTTACAGCACTGTAGTGTACATATTGACTGGTATTTAATATTTTACTTACAGCACTGGGCTGGTATGCAATATTTTATTTACAGCACTGTAGTGTACATATTGGCTGTTATTTAATATTTTACTTACAGCACTGTAGTGTACATATTGGCTGGTATTTAATATTTTACTTACAGCACTATAGTTTACATATTGACTGGCATGCAATATTTTATTTACAGCACTGTAGTGTAAATATTGGCTGGTATTTAATATTTTACTAACAGCACTGTAGTGTACATATTGACTGGTATTTAATATTTTACTTACAGCACTGTAGTGTACATATTGACTGGTATTTAATATTTTACTTACAGCACTGTAGTGTACATATTGGCTGGTATTTAATATTTTACTTACAGCGCTGTAGTGTACATATTGACTGGTATTAAATATTTTACTTACAGCACTGGGCTGGCATGCAATATTTTATTTACAGCACTGTAGTGTACATATTGGCTGGTATTTAATATTTTACTTACAGCACTGTAGTGTAAATATTGGCTGGTATTTAATATTTTACTTACAGCACTGGGCTGGCATGTAATATTTTATTTACAGCACTGTAGTGTACATATTGGCTGGTATTTAATATTTTACTTACAGCACTGTAGTGTAAATATTGGCTGGTATTTAATATTTTACTTACAGCACTGGGCTGGCATGCAATATTTTACTTACAGCACTGTAGTGTACATATTGGTTGGTATTTAATATTTTACTTACAGCACTGTAGTGTACATATTGACTGGTATTTAATACTTTACTTACAGCACTGTAGTGTATATATTGACTGGTATTTAATATTTTACTTACAGCACTGTAGTGTACATATTGGCTGGTATTTAATATTTTACTTACAGCACTGTAGTGTACATATTGACTGGTATTTAATATTTTACTTACAGCACTGGGCTGGAATGCAATATTTTATTTACAGCACTGTAGTGTACATATTGGCTGGTATTTAATATTTTACTTACAGCACTGTAGTGTAAATATTGGCTGGTATTTAATATTTTACTTACAGCACTGGGCTGGCATGCAATATTTTACTTACAGCACTGTAGTGTACATATTGGCTGGTATTTAATATTTTACTTACAGCAATGTAGTGTAAATATTGGTTAGTATGCAATATTTTATTTACAGCACGTAGTGTACATATTGACTGGTATTTAATAGTTTACTTACAGCACTGTAGTGTAAATATTGGTTAGTATGCAATATTTTATTTACAACACTGTAGTGTACATATTGGCTGGTATTTAATATTTTACTTACAGCACTGTAGTGTACATATTGGCTGGTATTTAATATTTTACTTACAGCAATGTAGTGTAAATATTGGTTAGTATGCAATATTTTATTTACAGCACGTAGTGTACATATTGACTGGTATTTAATAGTTTACTTACAGCACTGTAGTGTAAATATTGGTTAGTATGCAATATTTTATTTACAACACTGTAGTGTACATATTGGCTGGTATTTAATATTTTACTTACAGCACTGTAGTATAAATATTGGCTGGTATTTAATATTTTACTTACAGCACTGTAGTGTAAATATTGGCTAGTATGCAATATTTTACTTACAACACTGCAGTATAATACTGGCTGACATGTGAAATTTTACCTAAGTGTAGGTCATAATCACTGAGCTTACCAATAGAAAATATCTGTGAGTTCATCAGATGGAAGCTGGACAAAAAGAAGAAGGCAATCTTCCTGGTCTTGTCAAAAAAAAGCAGGAAACCCATAGACAGATCAATTATTAGTCCTCCAATGTGAATGATAAACACATCTATCACTTCATCAGACATGACCAATCTATAAAAAAAAGAGTAACAGCAAAGGACCTGTTATGACAAAACACGTCATGATACAATTATACATCTACATCGCACTGAATAAAATAAGTAACAAACTATTCCCCATTAAGTTAAAAGTAAATTGTGTACTAAATTATGTTTCTCTAAGAACACTTATTTAATCACATTAACATTAGAGAGTAAATTCCACTACTTCTTGAATCAAGCCCTTCCAGAAAAATTAAATTTTCATTCGTCTTGGCAGTAGATAATATAGACAAAGGGACAGAACTCTTACTATTGCCACCCCTAACTACTTCAAGGTGGCCACCCATCAGCTTGACGCTTAACATTTTAAGCTAAGCGATACAACACCAAGATTGCACACATTTGCAGGGAAATTGTTTCTATTGTCTCAAATAAAAACATTTCATTCTAATGCAAGGCTCAGATATCAGTATAATTTTATTAATTGTAATTTTCATAAGACGTATTATAATAATAATAATAATAATAATAATAATAATAATAATAATAATGAGGATTTTGTATTGCACCTAATCTTTAGAAGCTCTAAGCACTTTTCAACATCTATAATGATATAACTACAACAACAAAAAAAACACCCATGAAATTGGAAAACATAAAAAATGCTGAAAATATTTAAGGCAGGAAACATTAGGTCTTTAAGTTTGTTCTTGCAGTCGAAAAAGGTGAGTTTTAAGAGTACTCTTGAAAGAGATCACAGTGTCTTTGTGTCTAACTTCACGTGGCCATTTATTCAATGCTGCTGGGCCCTTGTATGCAAAAGAACGTTGTCTATATGACTTAGCTTTCATAGTGGGAATAATGAGTATACGATTGTCTGAAGAGGAGCGTAAGTATCTTGCTGGTATGTACACATGGGTGAGGCCAGATAGGTATGTTGGACTTAAATCCATCAGTGAAACGTAGCACAGAGAACAATATTTGTGTTTGATTCTGGATCGAATTGATAGCCAGTGTTGGGTACAGAGTAGCAGGGAAGTGTGCTCTGATTGTGGTACTCTAAAGATCATCGCAGCAGCTGTGTTTTGAACTTTTTGAAGTTTCTGGAGTATTTATTGCAGTCTTGAAAGTACTAATGAACACACAAGTGTTTAGTATCAACAACTGAAAGATATTTGTGAATGGAGCTGATGTGTCTCAGCTCAAGATATGCAGCCTTGCATATCTTCATGACAGGTTGGTGTACTGTGCGAGTACTGTCCAGAGTAACACCTAGGTTTCGTACTGACTGTGTGAATATACTGTTGGTGTTGCTGATATTTATTGTTTGAGGAAAAGGTTGTGAATGAGAAAGTCTTTGATTTGTGATCAGAATGGCCTCAGTTTTATCATCATTCATCTGCAGCTTGTTACATGTCATCCATGATTTCACATCAGAAATGCACCTCTCCACTCCTTGGATGGTAGCATCAACTTCAGTTGGGTGGCTAGACTTGTATATTTGGGTGTCATCAGCGTACAATTGGTGAGACACTGGGTGATGATCTATGATACCTGAGAGCAGCTGATTGTATAGAGTGAACAGAACCGGTTCAAGAACAGACCCCTGTGGAACATCACAGCATAGATCAACTGGACTGGAGTGTATTCCATTTGTAGATACAATTATGTCTTGTTGACAAAGTAGGACTTTAACTACAGTAAGGCTGTATTGTGAATGCCAAATATGGCATTTGTAATTAATCAACAGAACATGAGCCGCAATGGCGACCCAGTGGCTAGAGTATCCGCCTCAGATGCAGGAGGTCGTGGTTCAATCCCTGGTCAAGTCATACCAATGACTTATAAAAATGGTACTAACAGCTGCCTTGCTTGGCACTCAGCATTAAGAGGTTAGTGTTAGGACTGGTCAGCCTGGTGTCAGGATAATGTGACTGGGTGGAACATCATGATGCCCCAGAACTAGAGATCACTATAAACTGCCACACTACCGACATGATAGCGATGTGAAAGAAAAATTGTTAAAGCTAAGTTAAAAATCCAAATCACATCACATGGCTCAATTGGGAAGAGTCTGTCATGAAGAAGCCTGTCTGTATTGGCATGACACACCTCTGACTGGCTGCATTGGCGTCACACGCCTTTGACTGGCTGCATTGGCGTGACACACCTTTGACTGGCTGTATTGGCATGACACACCTTTGACTGGCTATATTGGTATTACACACCTTTGACTGGCTGTATTGGTATGACACACCTCTGACTGGCTGTATTGGTATGACACACCTCTGACTGGCTGTATTGGTGTGACACACCTCTGACTGGCTGTATTGGTGTGACACACCTTTGACTGGCTGTATTGGTGTGACACACCTCTGACTGGCTGTATTGGTGTGACACACCTTTGACTGGCTGTATTGGTGTGACACACCTCTGACTGGCTGTTCTGGGGGCATCTATCACTAGATCAAGAATTCATCACTTGTCTTAGCTGTGAAGGACAATCACTATCAGCATGATGGTTGATCTAAAAATGATTATAAAATGGAAAAACCATTTGATAACACGAATCTTATATCAGAGGTTAATAACACTTGATGATTATTTTGATTAATGTTCTTTGTTCCACTGTGTTTTAACAAATTAGGTGTTTTGATTAATAAAGATCTGGTAATTTGCCCAGGTAGACTGCTTTACTCAGCTAGCAGATTGATCTACTGGTTACCTGAATGGATCAAACACCCAGTGCTTCTCTATGCTGGAAACAGAATATCCCTGCACCCAGTCCATATCCAGTTTCTTCAGGCCAGCAATAAAGTACACAATGAATATCTGCAATAATAATACAATGTCAATCAGTGGCAATAACATAATAATGTCTCTATGGTCTTAAAAAAAGTAAGAAGAAAGATCAAAACCAACACATTTTCAATAATTGAAAATATAATTTATTTCCCTAAAATACAAAGTAAAAGAATTAAAAATAACTTACAGAAAGGTTAATGAAATCCTACAGTCCTAAATTTTCGATCAATTCTAAAAGTATGGAGTAATCCAAATGAGTTGAATAGGCTTTCCAAATGGTGGTCATTAATGTAATGATGTACCAACAGTACTGAAAAATCACTATGACATAATCCAAAATTGGCTCTAAATTAATTACAGTAATTCTGTAACAAACAGTCTTTAAACGAATTCACAGTATTTTAGTACAGCTATTATTCCAATTAATCTGAAGTATTTTGAGCACTGAGCACTGTAATTTCAATGAATGATTGAACTTAAACAAATGAATATTTACTCTCAATGAATATGACTAAAAAAAGATTAGTTCTTTATTTCAGGTTACATAATTCATACAATAAAATTAAAATTATTTTAAACATAAAAGATTATAGATATATTATGTACAAGTATACAGACAAATCTAAAACAATATACTGTGTCTGGCATTGTTAAGAATGAATTATGTAGCACATTTAAAGAGTAATTTGTTCCATCTACTATAATACAAGAATTCAAATGACCTTATCAAATGCCTTACTGGAGTCTAAAATGCAAGCAAACACTGGGCTGCACATAATAGCTGAGTTACCTTAAAGGCATAGAGGAATAAATCTGTTGAATGTTGCTTTTTTAAAACCAAAAGTATCATCGAGATTGTGACTTCACATCTTTGTAGTATGATGCATTCAAATATTTGTGAAAGAACTGTTGTAAGAGTTATAGTTATATAGGTCTACAGTTATTTTTGTCCCTCAGGCTACCAATTTTAATTTTCAGTACCGGTTTAATTGTAACTTTTGTGAAATCACCTGGAACAAAGTTATGTACAAGCATACAATTAAATAAAATCATCTAAAGAACATGAATTCTAGAAACTAAAACTAAAATGTTCCAAAAAATCTACTCCTGGACATTTAACTTCTTTTTGTCTTGCTATGTTGGATCTTAGCGTGATTACTCCAATATTCAATGCTGAAAGCACATGCTTCTTATTCAATTTATTTTTTAACACTATTTAGTAAGTCTTAAAAATGATTATTTTACATGTTGCATGTTATTTTGACCATGGTTCCCATCAATGCAAATTGGTAGACAATTGGAATTTGTACTATTTTGTTGAACTTGCTTCCAGAATTCATTCTGACCTAAACTGTAAACATTTTGTGCTAGCGAGTCTGCTCTGTGTTTTAATTCTACCTTGAAGTTCTTACATAATCTGCATACTTAAATTGTGCTCTTGTTTGACCCATATGATTACACTGAGATGGCGACACATGATTACACTGAGATGGTGACACATGATTACACTGAGATGGCGACACATGATTACACTGAGATGGCGACATATGATTACACTGTGATGGCGACACATGATTAAACTGAGATGGCAACACATGATTAAACTGAGATGGCAACACATGATTAAACTGAGATGGCAACACATATGATTAAACTGAGATGGTGATACATATGATTAAACTGAGATGGTGACACATGATTACACTGAGATGGTGACACACATGATTAAACTGAGATGGTGACACATGATTACACTGAGAAGACACAATAAACTGAGATGGCAACACATGATTAAACTGAGATGGCGACACATATGATTAAACTGAGATGGCGACACATGTGATTAAACTGAGATGGTGACACATATGATTAAACTGAGATGGTGACACACATGATTAAACTGAGATGGTGACACATGATTACACTGAGAAGACACAATAAACTGAGATGGCAACACATGATTAAACTGAGATGGCGACACATATGATTAAACTGAGATGGCAACACATGTGATTAAACTGAGATGGTGACACACATGATTAAACTGAGATGGTGACACACATGATTAAACTGAGATGGCAACACATATGATTAAACTTAGATGGCAACACATATGATTAAACTAAGATGGCGACACATATGATTAAACTCAGATGGCAACACATGATTAAACTGAGATGGTGACACACATGATTAAACTGAGATGGTGACACACATGATTAAACTGAGATGGCGACACATATGATTAAACTTAGATGGCAACACATATGATTAAACAGATGGCGACACATATGATTAAACTGAGATGGCAACACATATGATTGAACTGAGATGGCGATACACATGATTAAACTGAGATGGTGACACACATGATTAAACTGAGATGGCAACACATGATTAAACTGAGATGGCAACACATATAATTAAACTGAGATGGCAACACATATGATTAAACTGAGAAGGTGATACATATGACTAAAACACACATGATTAAAATGGCAATGAGAAGGTTTATTCATTCAAGTCTAGTAATAACATGGTGATCAAGGTTGGATTTACTACTAGTTTTTACCAGGGTTAGACAAAGTTTTCACAGAGTATAATTCATTAATCTGTTTCATATGCATGTGATTATTACAGCCTAATTATATTATATAGATTACTAACATGCAACAGAGAGAATGCAATATTAGCATTTTGAAATCACTCCATTAGTAAACTGATCGGCAGTTTTGACAATGACTGACTAATTTGGAATGTTGTTTGCTTGGCCTGTCACTAAAACTCATGTCCTGAAATTGAATCACATGATATTTATTTGAAATAACAGTACATCTCAACCTAGAAACTTATGAATGACTCATCCTACAGTACAATTCCCATTCATTTTGAAAGCCAGTTCTTAAAACTATTATTAATTAAATAAACCTTTCTACCTATAATCATGATTGATACTATATAATACAGATATACATAATACCTCCCTTTCAAAAAAAGGAAATATTTATGCAATAAAACTTTCTTTCACAGCTTAGTCAAACATACAGATATATATAATTAATACTGCATACAAATTTCTTTCATGAATTATACAAGATATATGCAAAATAATGCAGAATAATCCTTCTAATTCTATATACATAAAATGAATCTACATTCAAATTTTCTTTTCCTTTGATGTGCCTAACATGAATATTGAAAGCTTGCAACACCAAACTCCATCTTAATTATTTTATTCAATTCATTTTATTAATGAAAAAACAGGTTTGTGATCACTGAATACAACAATTAGAAAAGTAGCTGAACCAACACACACTTCAATGTGTTACAAGGCCAACATCAAAGTCAAGCATTCATTTTCAATCATGAAATAAATTCTCTGGTGCTAGTTTAATTGTTTACTTAAAAACTGCACACTGGATGATCCACACCAATGTTATCTTCCTGTGTCAATACTCGACAAAGCCCTACATCACTTACATCAACTGACATTTTAAATGACTGAAATTGGTTTCAACCTTTTTCTCATGAAAGTATATCTGAAAGTCACTACTGATGCAATTCTTGAACTTTTCAATCAATATGAATTGTCTGAAGTTATCATAATATGGAGTTGTGTATTTAGTGGGAAAGGGTAATCTACTTGCGAATTTCAATTCATTTCATTTATTTTTCTACAGTACATCATTCACCTATGACATTACAAATGTTGCCATGACAACATCTTGCCATGAGAGCATATTAGGAAATGGCAAAATGGTCAAGGCATCTGAATGTGCTATAGCATTTAGAACTTGTATGAAATGAAAGTTCCTCATGTCATAAATACAATCTCTCATCACATTACTTGATATTGTGAAGAGAACTGAAAAGGGAGGAAACTGGAGGAAAGAAAATGTATTTATAAATCATATAGATGTAGACATTGTCTTCTTATTTGATAATAAGCATCTAATGGGGGTGATTCTTGTGCAGCTTTTGGCAAACGATTGATAATGAATAGGTCTGAATATGCAAAACGTTTCTTAAATAATTCTTTCAATTTGTGGTTTTGGAATTCTGCTATTATTACTTGACAATGACCACAATATACTGTATACAACTTCCCTGATAATTCATGAACTCGCTTATTATATGCGGTCAGGCATGGATCACAATTTCATTGGTATAAAGATTGGCCTTATTTGTTAAACACCAATATAATTATGAAAATATCTTAAATCCTGATATATCGTTTGTTTTTATTGTCAAAAATGGTTAGCACCCTAAAATTTGAATGAACATCACTAAATTCTCATCTTGTAATAAGAAGTCTTATAATGTGTTAAGTTTTCTTTCAAACAATGTTCTCTGTACATTGAAAATAACAAAATTTGATTAAATTTCAATAAATAAAAATGTTTTGTTTGTTTGTTTTTAGGGTTTAACGCCATTTTTCAGCACACGATAGGCTATACATGGTGGCCAGTATTACTGGTGGAGGAAGAACCCCGGAAAACGCCCGGAAAGAACCACGACCCACGAGAAGCTACTGGTAAGCTTTATCACATAATTACATTAGCCGAATCTTAAGACTCAAACCCACGCAGACTGAGGTGAGACAGCAGAGATCCGTAACGGAAAGCACTTTAGACCACTCGGGGCCCCTAAATAAAAAAAATGTCACTAAAGCTTACAGGTGGCAATACGTTAAAAAATAATTACCAATGAAATAAATGTTTTCGAGTGAAAATCATGTTTTAATTCTATGTTCCATGTTTTAATTCTATGTTCTAATTCAGTTTCAGTGTAATCATGTGTAATTCAGTAGTGACCGTGTTTTGATCTCTGACTTATTAAAGCATTTATTTTATTGCTACACTCAAACAAAAGCAGACCTACTTTGCAATCTCACTTTAATTACATCTGTGAATCAAATGAAGTAAAGAGGGTGAAATAAAGGAAACATTCAAAGGCTTGCAAATCCTACCTGCGTACCAGATAGTGACCATGGTGTCAGGTCATGTCATTTAAACTAATTAAACTGAACTCCATTATAAATAGTATTATGTGAGTAATGTAATTAATCTACCTTAAATTGTCTACCTATTCACAAATGTGATCAAAGATAGCATGACAACCAAACATACTTGGTGTACTTGGTGAATAAAAAGCTTTCCATCACATATATGGTTCTTTAAGGATAAGAGAGTTCCCAAGTTTGCAATGAACTTAAAATCCCTGAACTGGTACCCCAATACTTTCTCCAAGATAAGAAGTTTTATTTTTACTTGCAATCAAATCATGGCATCAATGTTAGAACAAAGAAACAAAATTGAGTTTCCACACTAATAATTGTTTCATGTGATCAATGTCCTTAGCTTTTGAAAAAAAATCTTGCATTGTTGTAAATCAACAATAAAAAGCAGTGAGTTAATACACATTTTCATATACACATGTAGGTTGTTGCCTTGGAGTATTGTTCTTAATGACCCTTTTGAGTTGAGCCATCTTGAAATAAAAAATAAAACAATTTAAAAAAGCTTTTAACTGACAATTATTTCTAACATGATAATAAAATGAGAAATCAGACATTAAACAGTCCTATGACCATCCCACTCCCATTTTCTTAGAAGCTATGGCACCTCATTACCTTGCACCCTTACCAAAAGTGTGGTCTATGCTTTCGGACACTGTCATGTGCAAGTAACGTACATGTATTTGGCTTTGCTTACTCATGTTTGACCATAACTAACTTTGCATTTAAGTATTTTAACCTCATTTTTACTTTATCGTTGCTTTGGATGACTTATTAGGAATGCCAAAAGTTCCTCATCACTGCATAGTCAGGATTTGGTTTATGTGCCATTAAACCTTCTGAATACATATATACCTCAAAGACTAACAAATGTCTCACCTGAAACCTGAATAGCATGTAGTTCCACAGTGGTACATGTGCATGTCTCTTTCTTGGGAACAGCAGTCCATCTACTGACCTATAAGGAGAAAACACCATTAGTGTCTGGCTGTATTAAAAATTAATATCATTGGCTTTTATCACCTGTTATGTATATTCAATTTGCATAGCTTGTTATTTTTATATTTTTTTATATTTTATTATGTGCAATGGATATTTTATGGTGGATTTGACCTTGTCCAAAATAAAGTTCATTTTCTACCTTACCTGTCTAATTTGTTTAAATTCTGAAAACAACTAATTTATAGCAAATAGTTTTATATGAGTATGGTTTAACTATTATGATTATTATCTTTGTCTGAGCCAAAGACACTGTGATTACCTCATATTATATTCTAATTATAACTAAGAAGGTTATTTTCCATTGGGTAATATACGTTTTTCTAAAAGAATGCTAATGTGACCCGAGGTCAGGAAGAGGTCCATACATTCTTGTTTTTCTAGAAATTATTCATTTGTGCTTTAACATCTGAACCAAACTGGTTGCATTACTGTTGTGTCCAGTAGTTTGTTACCCAAACCAAAATGCATGCTTTCCACAAGCTTGCAGCAAGCTAGCTGAAGTTGTACAAGCTAGAAAGGTAGCTTGCGCAAGCTTGCAAAAGGAATTTTTCCAAGTCTGCAAGCTTGCGCAAGCTTGCAAAAGGAATTTTTCCAAGTATTTTGTCAATGATGAAGGGAAAGGAAGTCAGTGATCAGCACATATTTCAAAAGCAGATAACGTGCTGAGATGATTCTATGTGAGCTGTCGTTGAGCACAGCCTACTGTCGTTGAGCACGGAATACAAGTTTTCCCAGATTCCAAAATTGCAGAAGATATTTAGAAACAATCTCTCTCTCAGTATGTCGTGCAATAGTAAATAATGATAATTATAGTATATTTATGTGTCTACTATTTGTTATCGAGGGACTCGTGTATTTGGTCCAATTGCTGTTTCAATTGGTACATTTGTATTTACATGAGATTATTCTGAATATAGTTGAATTCCAGGAGATTTGTGAATCTTAAACTTACAGTGCAGAACATTTGAAATTTATTTGAATACCTTGAGATTGTTTGAATCTCAATCCTAGGCAGTACATGAAATTATGTGAATATCGGATAGTGTATACTATTTTTTTAAACTGAGGTGTTTTGAATCTGTATATCAGATATATTTTTTTTCTTCAATGTGTGAATGTTAGTATAGAGTAATTGGATCAATTGTATGTTGAGAGCATGTGAGAATCATTGTATTTTTACATTATATTTTTTATTAACTAATTAAGTTAATGAATTGCCATCTTTCACACATTGTGTTTGAGTTATTCATTTAATACAAAATCCACTCTGTTTCAATTCTGCGACATACATTGTAGCATATATCAACATTTTACTTTAATATTTGATATAAATGGTCATTTCCACACATCAAGGGCTAGAATGGTGGCAGTACACGCCATGTAAGTTTGCTGTATATATATATATATATATATATATATATATATATATATATATATATATATATATAGTTTAAAATCTAAGCTTGCCATGCACAACCTTAAAAATAAGCTTGCCACAACCTTAAAAATAAGCTTGCACTAGCTTGCGTTAAGCTTGCGGCAAGTTTCCCACAACCTTAAAAATAAGCTTGCGCGAGCTTGTGGCATGCTTGCCGTGGTTTCAAATCTAAGCTTGCTGCAAGCTTAAATAACAAGCTTGCAGCAAGCTTGCCGCAACCTTAAAAATAAGCTTGCGATTTTGGTTTGGGTAGGGCTGGAATTTTATTTATTCAAATTATTCATCCAATAAAAATACAAAGTGCCCATCTGAAACTAATATTCTTGGACTTGAATTTATATGCAAATTTCAAATAAGGATTTAATTATTGGTTTGTATTCTAATCCAATAAAAGAATGTTGGCACATCACCATTACATGGGCCACTACAGGCACATCAACACTTTCAGCATTTGGCTTAATTTGGATTTACCCTAAAGTTTCTTCAAAACATTAATCATTAGGATTCGTGTCAGTAATTCTAGGATTATATGGAATTAAAATACCAATACTATTAGGTTTTTTACATTTAAAAAAAGCATTTTCACTTTATAGAATACATGTAGAATAATGTTGCTACCTTAAATATTTGTTTATGTTTTCTAATTTCATGGGTCTTTTTTGGGTAATAATATCATTATATGTTTTTTATGCTGTAGGTGTTTTCTAATGTAGTAAAGCACTTAGAGCTTCTAAAGATAAGGTGCTATACAAAGTCCTCATTATTATTATCAGTATTATTATTATTATTATTATTATTATTATTATTATTATTATTATTATTATTATTATGTTGACACTCACTTATAAAAATTTGTTTGTTACAAATAATTACATAATTGTATGAAGGATAAAAATAATTCTTTCTTATACATCTAGAAAATAATCCCCAATAGAAATGGCCACACCAAACAAAATTCAGTGGCAATGACATTAGTCTGAGTAAATCTGGATATTTCACTGTTGTAAACTTTCAATTTCTAACTGATCCATCCTGATCCGATGATGACTCTGCATACAAGCAGACATGCAAAAAATGTGAACAGACATACCAGCATCTGTTGGCATCTGTGATGAGGAGAAGTATGCCCATCAGCCCATACAGATATGAGTGATTGTTCCAGGCTGTCTTGTTCAACAGGAATAGGTACCAGTAGCAGATGACAAATATCAGACAGTTGATCCGGTACATCAGACCAAGACAAATACCCAAGGCACCTGTTGTAATTACAACAACAATCAATATTAACTGAAATTATCTCCTTGGTGTATCAGTACTATAAACACTCCAATTTCTCAATCAATTGCACTGACTTATAATATGCACAAAAACCAATTCTGAGCAAAAAAAATTTTGAGTAAAATATTTCTTGATAAAACTTACCGGATCATAAAACATTTGCAGAACATCCACTAGTTCAAAAATTAAGTCTGCAAAAGCTAACAGGTGATGTCAATCATGTCTTTTGGAATGTTTTAGCAAAAAAGTGCTCTAAAAGTCACCTGTTTCCCCAAGATGGAAGTCAGACATGAATCGTCTCCAATTGGACAGAGGATTTGGCACCAAATTTGTCAATTGTCCATTACTACCGGCATGGAAGTACAAGCTTTTCACGGGAGATAACTTTTAGAAGGTTGTGATGAGAGTTCCAAAAATACATTTAGGCAAGTATTATCAAAGAAACTTATTTTACTTAAAAATTGGTTTCTTCTTTAAATACATTACCTGATAATACTATGTTAGGAGAATAGGTAAGAGGTGTAGAGGGAGCTACATTCTCTTAACCCACAGTTGCCCTTTCTTCCAGTTCAATGCTTATGTTTTCATAACTGGGAGTGGCAAAACAGTTGGGAACCTGGCAAAAACTCTCCTTCTCTAATCACATCTTGTCATCACTTGCTTTGGGAAACCGGGTCATGACTGAGAAGTAAGGTCTGGAGGATTTTCCCCATATGTAATACTTTGGATGGTTCCTTCCAACTTTTATGGTCACTCATGAGAATGAAGTCTGGGGACTAGCCTGCAAGAGGTTTGCTTTTCTGGCATCTTGTTTCATGACTTCCTTAGGATGATCATGGATGGGGAGGCTGGAGAACAGAGGTCAGGGTGACCTTGACATGATGTTAAAGCAGTATGGACATGGATGGCAATACATCCTCCTCCACAAACTGTGAGAGTTCTGAAAGAGGCCATTCATGGAATAAAAGGAGTTGGGAAGAATATGGAGATAGAAGCCTGAAGACTTTTCCAATGGAACGCAGTCTTTCAAGGACATGATCAGAGAGTCATTAGGATTATGAGTTTGTTAGCATTTTCGTTTAAATCAGAAGTATAGAGCAGCAGATAAGCCTGCTTCAATGTATTTATAAATGAATGAGATAGCAAAACTGTTAGCTAGGGATGATTAACAAAGCTGAAAGTCTGTCTATGTTTAGACATGGTGATCAGTCATTCCCTTTGGTTGTTATCAAAAGCCTGCAGTGGATAGCAATGTCTGGGAAATACAATAATACAAATGAAGAGACAAATTTTGTGGAAGTACATCTGTGTTTTGTAAAACATATATGCCTCCAGAACAGATAACAGAATAGTCCCTCAAATGGATTGATACTCAACTGGATGAAAAGAGATCCATTCCTCTTTTTAAATCCAGGGTTGAAATCATCCCTGATAGTATTGAGTACTGACTTTCAACTCAGCCACTTTGACAGCCATACTGCATGTCAGATCTGTATCATTTTCAATTAGATCTAACTGGACATCTGTTGATATGGCCTTCCATTCATGAGAATTAGTGAGAACTATTAACAAAATGTTCAAGATATTCTTTGTGATAATAATATTTGAGGACAGATCAACAACATCTTCATTCATGACTGACGGTATAACTAGTCTTCTGATCAAAATGACCTTTGACCTTCCATATAATGAGGATTAGCAATATATCAAAAGATTTTAGGCTGCCTCTGTGGATATAACAGATGTCAAATCAATACCATTTTCATTTAATGCCAGCTAAACAACATAAGAAATATTGTAGTGAAAACCCAATGCTAATATAACTTTTCATTTAGAAGCAATTGCCTTTTAAAGATTATCGCACTGCATATCAGTTCGACACAAGTTTTTATATAGGACCAGTTCTTAAGAAATCTTCAAGTGAAAAACCGGTGCTGACACAGCAATTCATTCACAATGAGTTATGATCACAAGGTTTTCAAGACATCTGCTATGGTGGCAATATTGGATAACCAAGGAGCACTATTATCCTTTAGAAATAATATGATTGTGTAAAGAATTTTGGCTGAATAGTTTAGCAGAAGTAGAAATAACAAACTTGTGCTAAATAAGAAATGGACAAAAGCTATAAAATAAACTCCAAAAATGAAGATTAATGTAAAAATACTATATTGGCACCAAACTCAAATCAGATAATTTATACAGGGATACAAAATAACATAAAATTTCATTTGTCTGTCTTAAGTGTTTTTTGTTGATCTGTGCTAAATAAGTTTTGTGAAAAAAGTCAAAGTCCAAAATGTTACATTTTTAAAATACAAAAATTGGAAAATTCCTTTGATTGTCTGAAAATCTAATCTGGCTATTTTCTATCTACACAAATATGCCTTTTTAATTTATCTATATTAAATGATTTATGCTCAAATGTGTTAAGAAACATTTTAAAAGAAAGTCCAAAGATTAAAAGAATTATAAACTGAAACATTGCTGTGATCATTTTAAAATCCAAATAGACTTAAGAGAAATGTCTTGGCTAAGAGTTTAATAGATTTTCTAAAACAGATTTGAGACATGTCAAAATGATGTGCCTCCTTTCATACAAATAATACATTCCTAAATATTTATCGTAAGGCATACAACTACACACTAAGAACGAAAAGCATTTCGAATATCATTTCAAATCAATCAAGGACAGTTTTGTGCAGTGACTGATCTTCAAAAATTAAATTTTTTATTTGTCTCAAGTTCTGTCAGTGTGACCATAAATCACCAATGAAAAAAACACATCCTTGATAATGTGCTACAAGATAGTTACATCCATCTTGACCAAGTCATGGGGTCATAAACCAAGCCACAACTTTCAGAAACAAAAACATAATGTGTGGTACATTATAAACCAATTTTGACAGAGCTGGAGGTTAAAGTCATGTCTGAATGCATATGTATGTTACAGCCCCAACAAAGAAAGGGTTCAGACTTTTGCAGGATGTATGTTACAGTCCAAACAATGGAAAGAATTCAGTCTTTTGTAGGATGTATTTAAAGTCCAAACAAGGAAGTGTTCAGCCTTTTGCAGGATGTATGTTACAGCCCAAACAATGGAAAGGGTTGAGTCTTTTGTAGGATTTATATTACAGCCCAAACAATGGAATGGGTGCACCGTCTTTTGTGGGAGGAGCAACTGTGGGATTCAGGCCAATGTTTAGAATATTATGCTGAAAATCAAATGATTGTGCAAAATTTCAAAACATATTAACAAACCCCACCTTGTTTATTGTTGTTAAATATCTTCAATATTTAGAAAATTACTCCTTTTCCAATGGGGTGGGGATGGAGTTTAGACTTCAGTCATATTGTGTATAGGGCAAGGAATTATAAAATATCTCCTGTAACACAAATGTTACAGTGAAGATAAGGAAACAGGTCAATAAGTTGTGTATGTATATATATATATATATATATATATATATATATATATGTTTGTTTGTGTTAGGGTTTAACACCATTTTTCAGCACAAGATAGGCTATACATGGTGGCCAGTAATTTTGGTAGAGGATAACCTGGGAAAACCCCCAGAAAGAACCACCGACCCACGAGAAGCTACTGGCAAGCTCTCTCACATAACTACATTAGCCGAATCTTAGACTCGAACCCACGCAGACAGAGGTGAGATGGTAGTGATCTGTAACGGAGAGCGCTTTAGACCACTCGGGGCCCCTATATATACATGTATACTGAAGCACATAACATACAGTGTAGTCATTATGCATTTCCAGACATAATAATTTCATTCTTGCAAAAGTGCTGTGCTTTTGTGACGGTTAACACACTAAGGCGCGCATAAGTCTAGGAAATATAAAGGTTAATTTTTAGTCAAATCTCTACAAAGTTTCAAAAGTTATGGAGCAGTTATTAACAATTATAAAGGAGAGGTGATGTGGACCATTTGAAAACATAGCAAGCGTGATGGGCATATATACATTTACAAGGCAGATAAATACCCTTAAGTTAAACCTAACAACAATACTACAATGTATTCCACCTTTAAGCATGTAATTAGGGGAGCAGCATTTATATTTAAGCTACAGTGATGGGAATTGGTCAGAAATTCATAATTGATAATCGGTTCCCCATAACCAACTGATCATCGATTATAATCGGTTACTAAGAGGAAATTTTAATTTTTGTTACACAGTTATATCTTTGATCAAGAGTTCATCATCTTTAGAAATGTACAGGAGTAATCTCTTTTAATGACATGTATACTTTAATCTGACAATAATATTAAATTTTGTGTTACTTTTGTTCTATAACTTTGTTAAATGAATGCAACTTTTTATGGCTGATCAGTCATATGTAACTGAAATGCTGCTACAATCCCCCAAAATTCTTTCGTTCATATGTGATGTGTCTATAATTTAAACTATAGAAGGACATGATTTTCTTGTCTGTCATTGTTTATAAATACTACAAAATATGTTGCAATTTAACTGAAACAAATCAACAAAATGTGTTTAAATTTATGAACTCAACAATTTAACAACTTGACCATGTAATAATGACAATATGTTCCTAATTATGAATTGTAAGGTTTTTTATTTGTACTTGTGAAGGAATTAGTAAAGTTCAGGTCAACTTTAGTGGCTGGGACTAACCTTTGTGCTTTGCATACACCTAAAAAGTAGTCTCCCTTTATACACAATTGATTATGGAGTTCACAATTGATTATCTTATTGGTTTGTTCAACCAACTGATGATCGATTATAATCGATAATCGGAACAACACTAATTTAAGCACAAGTCAATGGATAGAGAATTTCTGTGAAGAGAGGTATTGATGTTGGAAAATGGGTGTATAGTATAGTAGATAAATGATGGCAGGTGTCTTACTTAATATTAAGCTGAGGTAGACCATACACATCCATTCAACAGGCAAGGGTTTCAGAAAGTCAAAGAGAGGAAACTGGCACTGGTCTGGATCTCCCCATATCTCTGAGACTCGGTGCAGGCCACGCTCATGCATTGTGTCCATCACCATAAGGATTCCTACAAAACAAATCCACACCAATAAACTTGGCTACCTAACTAAATGAATCAACTACTAACATACAGTCACAGACACACACACACACACACGCACACACACATCTGTACATGTCAATATTTTAATTAGCCTTTCTATCTATACCAGACTTGTTAGTGGTAGGCTAGCTAATTGCCAATTAATGTTTAAATCAGTCTTTCTATCTACATCAGATTTGTTAATGGTAAACTAGCTGACTGCGAATTAATGTTTTAATCAGCCTTTCCCTCTATATCAGATTTGTTAATGGTAAACTAGCTGACTGCGAATTAATGTTTTAATCAGCCTTTCTCTCTATATCAGATTTGTTAATGGTAAACTAGCTAACTGCGAATTAATGTTTTAATCACCCTTCTCTCTATATCAAATTTGTTAATGGTAAACTAGCTAACTGCTAATTAATGTTTTAATCAGCTTTTCTCTCTATATCAGATTTTGTTAATGGTAAACTAGCTAAATGCGAATTAATGTTTTAATCAGCTTTTCTCTCTATATCAGATTTGTTAATGGTAAACTAGCTAAATACGAACTAATGTTTTAATCAGCCTTTCTATTCATATCAGATTTGTTAATGGTAAACTAGCTAACTGCGAATTAATGTTTTAATCAGCCTTTCTATCCATATCAGATTTGTTAATGGTAAACTAGCTAACTGCGAATTAATATTTTAATCAGCCTTTCTCTCTATATCAGATTTGTTAATGGTAAACTAGCTAACTGCGAATTAATGTTTAAATCAGACTTTCTATCCATATCAGATTTGTTAATGGTAAACTAGCTAACTGCGAATTAATGTTTTAATCAGCCTTTCTCTCTATATCAGATTTGTTAATGGTAAACTAGGTAACTGCGAATTAATGTTTTAATCAGCCTTTCTCTCTATATCAGATTTGTTAATGGTAAACTAGCTAACTGCCAATTAATGTTTTAATCAGCCTTTCTCTCTATATCAGATTTGTTAATGGTAAACTAGCTAACTGCAAAGTAATGTTTTAATCAGCCTTTCTATCCATATCTGATTTGTTAATGGTAAACTAGCTAACTGTGAATTAATGTTTTAATCAGCCTTTCTCTCTATATCAGATTTGTTAATGGTAAACTAGCTCACTGAGAATTAATGTTTTAATCAGCCTTTCTATCCATATCAGATTTGTTAATGGTAAACTAGCTAACTGCGAATTAATGTTTTAATCAGCCTTTCTCTCTATATCAGATTTGTTAATGGTAAACTAGCTAAAGTTCTGCGAATTAATGTTTTAATCAGCCTTTCTATCCATATCAGATTTGTTAATGGTAAACTAGCTAACTGCGAATTAATGTTTTAATCAGCCTTTCTCTCTATATCAGATTTGTTAATGGTAAACTAGCTAACTGGGAATTAATGTTTTAATCAGCCTTTCTCTCTATATCAGATTTGTTAATGGTAAACTAGCTAACTGTGAAATAATGTTTTAATTAACCTTTCTCTCTATAAATTCCAAAAATGTAGATTAATGTGAAAATACTATAATGGTACCAAACTCAAATCAGATAATTCAAACCAGGATACAAAATAACATACATAAAATTTAATTTGTCTGTCTTAAGTGTTTTTTTTATCTGTGCTAAATAGGTCAGTGGTAGACTAGCTAATTGCCAATTAATGTTTTAATCATCCTTTCTATGTAAACAATAGTTGTTGATGGTAGACTAGCTTTCTGCCAATTAATGTTTTAATCAGCCTTTCTATCTATGCCAGACTTGTTAGTGGTACACTAGCTAACTGCCAATTAATGTTTTAATCAGCCTTTCTATCTATGCCAGACTTGTTAGTGGTACACTAGTTAACTGCCAGTTAATGTTTTAATCAGTCTTTCTATCTATGCCAGAATTGTTAGAGGTAGGCTAGCTAACTGCCAATTAATGTTTTAATCAGTCTTTCTATCTTTGCTATACTTGTTAGCGGTAGACTAGCAAACTGCCAATTAACAGTAAAAAGATTTTAAGTCTGATATTTTTCTAAGTGGTTCAACAAGTCATCACTAAATAACACAATATCTTAATTATATTTTCAAGAAATAAAGCACATCTATATCATTATTCCAAATTCTTTCCTGCATGAGTGAAAATAAATGTATAATTATACAAGTAGGGCAACAACAAAAAAACCAGTAACATTTGTCAACTTTTAAGCAATACATTATGTTACCATCACATTATGTACATTTTACACAAGTTTACATTGTTGTTTGATATCTTGTACTTCACATGTACATTTGCAAGGGCTTATCTTGCACGAGTCTTCGTGCAACCCATTTGTATGTTTTTCAAACATTTTCCATTAGTCGTCACCATAATCACTATTGTGCTGAGGTGCTATAAAACACTACTACACACATGCATGTTGATGTAAAGCCTCAACGATCAATGTGTGTCTTTTTGAATCATGTTCAGCAGAAACTGAGTTTGGTGATATTTAGGAAAACATGCAAGTAAACAATGAAATACATATAAATAAATATCATAAACAGGTCTTACCAAAAAAAAACCTTAGTAATGCAAGTGATGCAGGATCCTCGGGTCGAAATAAAAGACGGATTACTGCCTCCCAACTAGACAAATCAGACAGAGAAAATCCAAACAGTTCCCTGAAACGATCCTTTTTAATCTTGTTTGTATCTGTTGACACACTTCTCTGTACACCTAGAATTGTCCTTCCTTGCATGATTACAAATTTTGCTGGTCACTATCACAGTCTGAAATACATGCAAAATCATTATTCACTAAAGACCAACATGAGCATTAGTGATGTCATCATTCATTAATGACCAGTGTGTGTATTAGTGACATCATCATTTACCAAGGACCAATGTGGGTATTGATGACAATATCACACCAAGAACCAATGAGTGTATTGATGACATCATCAATCACCAAGGACCAATGTGTGTATTAGAGATATCATCATTCACTTCAGATTAATATAGGGGCCCCCGAGTGGCCGAGTGGTATAAAGCGCTTTCTGTTACAGATCACTGCTGCCATCTCAACTCTGTCTGCGTGGGTTTGAGTCTAAGATTCAGCTAAATTAGTGATGTGAGAAAGTTTGCCAGTAGCTTCTCGTGGGTCGGTGGTTCTTTCCAGAGGTTTTCCCGGGTTCTTCCTCCACCAATAATATCGTGTGATGAAAAATGGCATTAAACCCTAAAATCAAAATCAACCAGATTAATATGTTTTCCAGACATAATGGAATTTTTAAAAATGTAACCCAAAACCTCATTTGAATAAAAGCCTTAACTTTACATAGAAAATTCACACATCAACGTGACTACGCAAAATAAGAGGTTGCATAAAAATGTTTAAAAACATATGCAAATAAAAAGTTAGCTAATAAAGTGGGAGTAAACAATAATATTCATGATGATGTCTTTAATGACCAATCAGAAACTATCTGGATGAATATACCTGATTATGGCAAACACAGGGCCACCTGATTTTGGCAAGCAGAGGGTAAAGTGATCATGGCAAGTACAGGGTCACTTGATTATGACAAGTACAGGGGCATCCTAGGTGATACAATATGCCCAGCATAAATTCCATTCTTTAAAGGTACAAAGCAAATTTACAGGTATAGTCCCATCTTGAAGATTTGATGATGATGATGATCATGGCATCCAAACTTGCCTAATTCTCAAGTAAGACACCACTGTGCTTGATGAGACTTCTATTGTCAGCAAGCACAGTGTCAATCCATAATACAAATGACACAATTTAAAATTAAAAGGTCTCACTGATTTTCTGTAGTTCTGTTAAGCATATACCATTCAAAAATATGAAGAACTACAATACACAAGAATCAAGCATTAATGTAGACACTGTCTTATCACACCATCAGTCAACAAGCTGGAATCCAATTCTTACCACACCAATAGATATAAAGTAAGAATCCAAGTCTTACCACAACTACAGACATTAAGTAAGAATCCAAGTCTTACAACACCTACAGACATCAAGTCAGAATTCAAGTCTTACAACACCTACAGATATCAGATCAAAATCCAAGTCTTAGCAAACCTAGTTATCAAGGCAGAATCCAAGTCTTAAAAACCTACAGATGTCAAGTCAAAATCCAAGTCTTAACAACACCTACATATATCAGATCAAAATCCAAGTCTTAGCAAACCTAGTTATCAAGGCAGAATCCAAGTCTTACAACACCCACAGATCTTAATTCAGAATCTAAGTCTTACAACACCAACAGATGTCAAGTTTGAATCTAAGTCTTACAACACCTACATATATCAGATCAAAATCCAAGTCTTGGCAAACCTAGTTATCAAGGCAGAATCCAAGTCTTACAACACACACAGATGTCAAGTCAGAATCTAAGTCTTACAACACCCACAGATGTCAAGTTAGAATCTAAGTCTTACAACACCTACAGATGTCAATTCAAAATCCAAGTCTTAACAACACCTACATATATCAGGTCAAAATCCAAGTCTTAGCAAACCTAGCTATCAAGGCAGAATCCAAGTCTTACAACACCCACAGATGTCAAGTCAAAATTCAAGTCTTACAACACCTACAGATGTCAAGGCAGAATCCAAATCTTACAACACCCACAGATGTCAAGTCAGAATCCAAGTCTTACAACACCCACAGATGTTAAGCCAGAATCCAAGTCTTAAAACACCTACAGATGTCAAGTCAAAATCAAAGTCTTAACAACACCTACATATAACAGATCAAAATCCAAGTCTCAGCAAACCTAGTTATCAAGGCAGAATCTAAGTCTTACAATGCCCACAGATGTCAAGTCAAAATCCAAGTCTTACAACACCTACAAATGTAAAGTCCATGACTACAGGCAACAAAATAAAGTCACATACATCAAATCTAAAATGCAATTATTTTTTGGCAGTTGGAATGGTATGAGCAATCTGGAATTATAACTTTTTAAAAAAGCAAATGTTGACATGCAGCTGTGGTCCAGGAAAGGATGAGTGATCTGCCAAACAAAGACCAGAAAATAGAATGTGCAAATACTGCAAACACCTTACAGACATCACAGAGTAAATGACATATGTCAACATAGTATCAACAACCTGCATCAATACACCATTGCAAAGCTTTGTGTATTTTTTAAATTTAATGTCTGACAGTGGTGACTATGTAAGTGTGCATACATGTGAGATGATATCTAGCATCGCCTTATGTCTGTTTAAGTATATTAAATGCCTCAAAGAAAACATATTTTCTTTTCTTTTATTCAAATTAAAATTACCAATCATTTTCCACAGTTTTATAAGCAAGCACATGTAACTTTTTCTCTATTATACATCCCTTATTTTGGGTTAAATGCATCGACTCAACTGACACGCTCTTTGAGTGTTAAATAAACATCACTGTCTGAAGAAACGTTGGTGGCAAAGAAACTTGCATGATATTTTACGGGTAAAATAATTTTAGTCTCAATACATAAAATCCAGACTCATCTGCCAGAAACTAGTTCTGGTGAAGCCTTTGGTTTTCTGAAACAACTATCAGATTTGGATCCTTTCTATCAAAACCATTAAAGAGCAAGGTTTAAACATACATGTGTGGTGATATTGACTGATCAATACAAGAAAATGATGAAGCCATGTAAGTGGCAATACAACATCAAAAATGGACTGATTCTAGAAACTTTTTACAGTGAGAGGCCATTTATGGTGGATTAATTATTGTTGGTTTTGATGACAGTGTCATTAATCATACCAATGCTGATGCATCTAATCACAGCAGTGCCAATCCTTATAATGTGTTTGCTCAAATATTTTCCATCATTCTCAAAAGCATAGATTTAGATCTGTAGTCAGATTGTCATCTACAATATTCACCATCAGATTATCATCTACAATGATCATCTGATTATCATCTATACTGTTCACCATCAGATTATCTACAATATTTACCATCAGACTATCATTTATAATGTTCACCATCAGAATAACATCACTACTGTTCACCATTAGATTATCATCTAGACTGTTCACCATCAGATTATCATCTACAATATTTACCATCAGACTATCATTTATAATGTTCATCATCAGAATAACATCACCACTGTTCATCATCATATTACAATGTACACTTTTTACCATCAGATTATCATCTATACTGTTCACCATCAGATTATCATATACACTATTTACCATCAGATCATCATGTACACTTTTTACCATCAGATTATCATCTATACTGTTCACCATCAGATCGTTATGTACACTATTTACCATCAGATTATCATCTAGACTGTTCACCATCAGATTATCATCTAGACTGTTCACCATCAGATTCTCATATACACTATTTACCATCAGATTATCATCTAGACTGTTCACCATCAGATTATCATATACACTATTTACCATCAGATTATCATGTACACTATTTACCATCAGATTATCATCTAGACTGTTCACCATCAGATCATCATGTACACTATTTACCATCAATATTATCATCTAGACTGTTCACCATCAGATCATCATGTACACTTTTTACCATCAGAATATCATCTAGACTTTTTACCATCAGATTATCATGTACACTGATATCTATTCCATCAATGGGGTATAGTTAACAGTATATATGTCAAGGGCTCTTATTCAATGCATGCCTAAATACTGACATTGGAAAGTAATCTGAGTGATATACAATTTGTATGCCTACTTGGGTCTGGTGATAACGGATGTTGATTTCTCAGATTATGTTAATTTTGATAGTTACAGTCACTTCTCTGATACCAGCAACGTAGTGTGAAATTATATATATCCATTAAGTGATTGATTTTTCTATTGCAAGAAGTGATAAGGGCGATGAATAATAATACCGGTCACTGTAGCCAGAAATGTTCTCGATAGCCATATATAACCAGTTTGAAAAAGTAACTATAAAAATCCTAGTCCTCTGTGAAATGTTAAAAACAACGTTTACTGTGTGTACAATTCAGTAACAGGCAAGATAGATGCATGAAAAAAATGAACAAATGTACTTATGGTCAGATTAATCACAAAAACTAAATGTTTATATAAAAAACATGGAAATAATAACTATATCAATGTGAAAGCATTAACATTCACTCAAATGTTGTAACACTGTAGACTGTCGTCATGGCAACTATTTATCATATCATACAATAAAATATCATTAGTATTATTACCAAAGCATCAAATACATACTTTTTTCTCTCCTGTGTACAACTAAGCGTGCCGATCTCAACAACTGTCACTGTCAATTCTCTGCTGAGTGAAATGAAGGAGGATCCAGAAGATTCTTATTCAGTGAACCCAATCTCAACAACTGTTACTGTTCGCAATTCTCTGTTGAGTTTAAATACTGGAGAATCAACAGGCATAAGGCATCACCATCAGCTTCAAAGATCAATGGTTTTGACCCCCCCACATACCTTATAACTCTTTGTTGTTTATCCACTGACAACTTATATACCGGTAAAGCTTTTTCAAGCAAAAGTCTTCACTATTTATGTAACCCCACACTTAAACCCTATTGTGATATCCTTTGATACATCCAAGAAACAGACCATCTGTCTATCAAAGAGACCATCTGTATAAATAGACTTTCAAACAGAACATCTGTCTATCAAATAGACCACCTGTCTATCGAATAGACCATCAGATAGATCACCTGTCTATCAAATACACCACCTGTCTATCAAATAAAACATCAGTCTACCAAAAGACCATATGCCTATTAAAAAAACCATGTCTTCTATCAAATAGACCACCTGTCTATCAAACAGACCATCTATTTAAATAATTCTAACACAGAGTAATAATAATAATAATAATAATGAGGACTTTTTATAGTGCCTAATCTTTAGAAGCTCTAAGCGCTTTACAACATCTATAATGATATGACTAGACTACAAAAAAACAAAAAACAAAAGTCATGAAATTGGAAAACATAAAAATATGCAGAAAACATATAAGGTACAAAACATTATTAGGTATCATAGCTTGTTCCTGCAGTCGAAAAAAAGTGAGTTTAAGAGCACTTAAAAGGGATCACTGTCTTTGTGTCTTATTTATTTTAAAGGCAATTCGTTCCACATCACCGGGCCTTGGCATGCAAAAAAAATGTTGTCCATATGATTTTGTTTTCATAGTGGAAACAATGAGTATAAAATAGTCAGAAGAGGAACGTAAGTATCTTGCTGGTGTATACACATGGGTGAGGCCTTTTAGGTATGTTGGACTGGAGTCAGTGAAAGGTGGCACAGAGAACAAATAACCATAAGGTGATATGCTTTGACTCATATGGACATCAAAATGAGGGAGTACTGAATTATGCATTTCATTATAAGGCAGTCTCACCAAAATCCAAAAAAGAAAATGAGGATTGTACCTCTCACACTTGGCACATGGAATGAACACACCTTAATGGACAGATATGATGCGGAAAGACCACAGAGGAGAACTGCCCTAATAGGAAAGGAACTCGCCAGATACAACGTAGACATTGCTGCCTTGAGCAAGACCTCTCTGTGAAAGGGGCTCCGGATACACTTTCTTTAGGAGCAGCGGCTTTGCAGTGAAGACAGAACTTATTGGCAAATTAGCTAGACCTACCAAGAGAGAAAATAAGACTCATGAACATGAATCTCCCCCTCTTGTTTGGAAGAAAGCACCTTACCATCACCAGTTGCTATGCTCCAACCATGACCAACCCAGATGAAGTGAAGGTCATGCTCGATGAGGATCTTCACGCCATCATTATGACATTCCTATGGCAGATAAGCTCATCATTCTTGGCGATTTCAATCCAAGAGTAGGCTGTGATCATGTTGCCTGGGATGGAGGGCTAGGAAAGCACAGAGTGGGTCACTGTAACAGCAACTGTCTCCTTTTACTCCAGACTTGTGTCGAGCATGAACTGCTGATCACCAATACAGTCTTCTGCCTCCATACAATTAAATGGATGTCATGGATGCACCCACGCTATAAGCACTGGCACCTCATCGACGTCATTGTCAGGAAAAAGGACAGGCACAATGTGTATGTGACCAAGTCCTTGTGAGGTGCTGAAATGCACCTGAACCAAACAGTCTCTCATGGATGCCCTGGAAGAACGTCTGAAATCTACCCTTCTTGACAATCTGAATAAGGACTGACTGGGCAGTATTCAGAGAGCTGGTCTACAACACAGCTTCGGAAATCCTAAGACTCTCAACCAGAAAGCATCAAGACTGGATTGATGAGAACTGCGACGAGATCAAGCAGTTGCTGGATGAGAAATACCGCCTCCTTCAAGCCTACCTCAACAATGCCAAGTCCACCTCTAGGAAAGATGCGTACAATAACATATGCAGAACTGTACAGCAGAAGATTTCTTATTTGCTGATGACTGCACCCTCATTGCTGGCTCAGAAGATGACCTGCAATGCAGCATTGATAAGATCTTCTCTAGCTCCTGCACAAGCCTTGGTCTCACCATCAATACCAAGAAGACTGAAGTCCTGCATCAGCCGGCCCCTGGAAATCCTTATAATGTGCCCAACATCACTGTCAATTGCCAAAAGCTCAACGTTATGAACCACTTCACCTGCCTTGGCAGCACACTATCACAGAGCGTACCTATTGATGACAAGGTGAATCTTGGCATTGCCAGAGCCAGCGCAACCTTTGGCAGATTGTATGCCAACGTCTAGAATAGAAGAGGCATCAGCTTCCAGCCCCTCCAACCCTCAGATGACTAGAGATATCCTTGTCGAATTGTAGGATGAACAACACACAAACACACATCAAAGCATCATTTTGGTTTAAATCACCCCGCCTAACACTATCAGATTATCTTATCTCCCTCAATAATTCTCGAATAACTGGGACAACAAACATTGACCACACTATAAGCAAGGGTGTGAGTTACAGTGGGACCCCAAAAAACTGAAAAACATTCGCATATCATTAAGAAAATGGGCAGAGGGGGAGTCATTAGGGAACTGAGCTATTTAATGACTGAATCTTTATTTTACAAAAACGTCGATAATTTTAAAAAACATGCTTTTTCAAATCAAATTGTTCGTTATTCTACTTAAAGGCATACAACCTAAGATTTTCGACATTTTTGTTCTTGCAAATGCATGATATTATGAAAAGTATAGTAGAAATAATGAGTAATTACAGGTAATTCAGTTTCAAAAAATGTACATCTGTAAGTTTAATCAATGAAAATATAACGATTTTCTGTACGGATTGCTAATTAATTATGCAGAAACAGAATTTACCGATATTCTCCGAAGTCGCAGTGTCAAGTGACGCGCGTCAACAAATAATGGAAGTCGAGGTAAGCCTGTGATTCTCTTTTAATGTAATTATTGCCTTATTCTTCGTCTGTCCTTCTCCTTAGTTCTTTATAGTCACCCACAATATATGTATTGCTTATAGATTTCTCATTATATATGATAAATTACAAGAAGTAGGCAAAAAAGTCAATATGATGGAAACTCCTGACAATAAGGGGTTCCTAAGGGGCCATTCTTGAAAGTGTTGACTTCTCGTGTTTGTGTGATTCTGTTACGTAAGATAAACCAACCAAAAATTTGATAATTTGTATCATTGTAATCAGAACCGCTATTAAAAGGTCTCGCTAAAGTCGCTTCTTTGGCTCAGAATAAAGTTGATTTTCTTGGGCAGTTGCATTACCACATCACGTTCACGTATCCGATAGTCAATGTGATTTGTGCATTTGTTTGTATATTTACACGTTTGCTTCATTGCATAACACAAAAATTAATATTTTCCCACATAATATTTAATGGATTTATTTTATTTGGAATTTTTTTTACTGACAATTTTTTAAAAAAATTCTGCAGGACTTCGACCTGGTTGTTTTAGATGAAGTCGTGCTCCTTGTTGCACAGAGGTATATTCAAGATGTCCTGGCAGCAGAAGACAATGATTATAACCAAGGGAAAAAGCATACTGCTAATAGGCAGTTTATATTATGGACCTAACGGATACCTAAGTACTGGCAACAGACATGTCATTCCAAGCTGTTGTGAATGGGGTATAATGGATAAATAATTTTGGCCAGTACCATGGCTTTACACAAGGAAGACTTGGATGATCTATCCAAATATATAATGTGTGAATAATATAATTTATGTTGATTTTCTGTTGTATAAAACATTTCTTTTGTAGTATGCAATTTTTATTTTGCATGAACAAGTTATGTTAAACATTTTTTTGTTACCTACCCACTAAAGAATGATTATATGTATGGCTATGTTTTGAAAGCAACTGTGAGGAGACTATTTATTAAAAACATAGGATGAATTGAAGTTGACTAGCATTGTCTTGGGATGCAAACAATATAAAAAACAAAAGCACACTGGTGAACATGATTTTAATCGTGCATATATAGTAACACATTAAGTTAAATGATAAATAACGCATATTCATATTGAGTTGAGAAAGCAAAACTTGTTGCAATGTTTCATGAATACAGATTGGCTTGCAAATATCAACAGAACTACAAACACTAGGATACTATTCTATCCAGACACTGCTCATTAATTACAATATCATGTAATACAAAATGGCTCTGGAAACAGAATAAGGTTTTTAAGACTAAAATACTAGTTCATCTAAAGCAACCTTGAATGCTTATATCACATATGTGCATCATCAGCCATCTTATTACAACTAAATCAAATATACTCTACACCATTTAAAAGCATCAAATTTTCAGTTTTTTAAAATGTGTTCATTTACCATAGAAATAATTATACCCTTTATATGAATACCCAGATGAATGTACACAACTGCATACACTGTAAAACTAACTATTATATATTATGAAATGTACAAAACTTATATAAGTACAAATGTGCATGTACAGGTATAACTTTAATTCAAGAGTACATGTACAGTCAGGCATAAAAAACTGAAGGATATCATTTAAAAATAATTATGGCATATATAGAGGTTTTCCATGTTATTTAGGTTGGGTGGGGTGCTCCCAATATTATTTAAATTATTACAAAAGACCCCTTTGGCATGTTTTTGTGAGGAATTGAAGTAGTGATAGATGCATTGCTCAGAGCCCCCAGTCAGTGGTGCCAACAGTTAAATTAATGAATACACAAAATTTAATCTCATTAAATAACAGTCATCTCTCAAATGAAATTCAAATTAAAATCCTATCACTCGGCTTTAACTCAACCAAGTTATGGCCAATATTGTCATCTGACTTAGTGTAATAGATTTTCCTCTTGTCCTGTGTTCCTACTCGTCTGTATGATCTTTCTCTGGACTGGTAGTCCAATTCCATTCAGTCCATCACACTTCTGCCTCCATTCTTCCTTTTTCTTTGTCTCCCATAGACTTTTATATGATAAACTAGTGTACCATTACTATAAAAGATTGATTACAGACATCCTATTCCAAAATACTAGACATATCTATAGAAATTACATTGATGTTTTATTATCCTGTGCTTGGTTTCTATGCTTTTGACACAAGTGATTACCATTTACTCAATGCCAAACTTTAGTACATCACCTAAACAAACTACTGCAGAGAAACAAATATTGAAATTAAGCCCACCCCCATGTATGTTTCCTATTGCATTTCTTTTAAAATTAGGGTAGCTAGGTACTCACTCACACACACACACACACACACATATATATATATATATACTGAATAGTATATATAATGTACTAAGTACAAAGCAAAACTGGCTCAGATATACATATCAAATTCAGGAATGCAGGGGTCATGTTATCAGGCCAGGAGACTTTGACCTCTTGATTTTTTAAACGTAAAATGACTGGTTGTACTTTATACCTTCCTTGATGTACCCATTAAGTTCTGGCAGTGTTGTAATCCAAGGCATCATGTATTTATGCAGTGTTGATACCAATTAGCCTATGCAGACAAACTCTTACACATTCACAGGGGTGTTTTAATTGCTAACTGACCTTTAACCCTGTTTGCAGCAATATATCACTTCTGAGTTCATGAAATTGGGCCTACTGTACAGTGATGAAAATATACCAAATTCTGTTTCAAAATTGTAACAGTGTGTGTGATTTGGATTTTTAAGATACCTTGAACAATTTTTCAGTCATATTGCTATGATGTTTGCAGTGTGGCAGTTTATAGTGATATCTAGCACTGAGGCATCATGCCGCAGTCATGTAGCATGACATAACACCCAGTTACATTATCCTGACAGTAGGACGACCAGTCCATACACTAACCTCTTAATGCTGAGCACCAAATGAGGCAGCTGTTAATACCATTTTTATGTCTTTGGTATGACCTTGCCAGGGATCAAGGCCTCCACAACCTCTTGCATCTGAGGTGGATGCTCCTACCACTAGGCCACTGGAACGGTCAACACCAGTATGTAAATAGTAATTTGTTGTTAACAAATATAATCAGTAAAGATCATTTCTAATTGATTTCTTTTTTATAAAAAAAACCAGAAGTTAACAGCATTTTTTTCTTTATAAAATTAGTTTGAAACTGTATGTGAACCAGTAATGGCAGACATCACTGCAGCTGTGATAAACCACTTCATTACATTGTATTCTTAAAAAATTGGGCAAATAAATTCAGGAAAATATGTAATTTAATTAAAACAAAGTCTAAATATTTTGTGTTAGAAAATGTAGCCTAAATATTTAATGAAATAAGAAATATGGGACAATACTATGTTGTAGAATTCGAAACAATGTTGTTAAGCTCAATGCTGTTTTCTGATTTAATTCATTTTCATGAAAATACATACATACATACATACATGCATGCATACATACATACATACATACATACATACATACATACATACATTGAAGTCATTTGCTCCTATGTACCTTTTTTCTACTTCAAAGTATGCTAGAAATCTTTCTGACTGCAATTTTACACAAAACATGTAGAAAATAAAATTATTAAAAGGTACTTTATTATGCAATAATACCGACTTGCAATTACACTATTTTAATCTTGTTACTCCTATAAGATTAAATGAATTACAACGAATAGTTTCTGCTGTTCTTTTTTTTAATACATCATATGGCCAAAATACACTGCATTTACCTCAATCTAAACATACATATAAGACAAGTATAAATGCAATTGGTATGAAAAGTTTAAAAAGGTCCTACATCTTGTGGTTCAAATGCATGTTTTTTTAAAAACTTTAAGAACATAATCAACAGTGGTCTGAAGATAAACTGAATCTTGGAAATCAAACAGTTGCTGGACTTTGGCTCATAGTAGACACTTCAAGAAAGACAGTCAAAGTCTATATGGCTCCATGGTAGGGATCATTTGTTATCATACAATCACTAGAATAGTCTCTCCATAACAATTTGATATCAATAGGTGTTATCTGACTAAAAGGCCTAAATCATTTTAACTTAAAATGAGATTTCTGCTTTGTAACAATCTCTTCTGTAGGTGGTGGAGGTATTGGAGCAAGTACATCAGATATTCACCTATGATCATTTATGACCAAAACAACTGGCTGGTTCATTCCAACTCTATCATCTAACCTCATTTTCAATATTTTTATAATTATTTCCAGCATATACAGGTACTGTTGATCAACTTTCTTTGGGTTTGCAGACCATCTCTCACTTTTTTGTTGAATGACCTTTGGTATCTGACAAGAAAATGCAAACATTTCACTGACAATGTCATTTTATATTGTTTTAATTCTCAAAAGTCCAAATAAAAACTGCATACAATTACATGCAACAAATCATTTTGCTACAGATGAAAATGTAAATATAGCAAACCTGTATCTAACCCATATATCATAAAAATGTTTAGATTATTTACAGAATTTTCTAATTACATTAGACTAATTCTAACCAAAATTGGTTTATGAAATTTATTTTAAAAAATTTCTTCTGTAAAAGATTAAATTGTACCACAAACAGATGGTTTATCAACTTTCAGGTAAAGCATTAATATTTTAACGAAAATTAATCATTATGTTAACAAACAAGAATAAAGTTTATTACCTTATTTTTCCATCTGTGTTTACAATCACATCTCTGTCAATATGATTGTTATGATCAAGAGTTGCCAACAGATTCCTAGCTCTGAAAGCTGATGGCTTATATGAATGTTCTTTGGAGGCATACAATAAAATCAAACTTCTGGAAATTCTCCAGTTCTGCTGTACTTCTGAAACAATGTAAAATAACTAAATAAATAAATTGATTCAGATGCAAAGAACTATTTCAAAATTATAAATCCCAATTAATCTGTTTTGATGAAAATGCCAATGTACAGTAGCATTATACAGGCAGAGAATAATCAACTCATTTCACCCCTACAAATTTTTTCCCTTGTCACCTGAAATGGGGGTAGGGAATGCATTTGTGGGCTAATTTTGAATACATTGAAATACATCTGCTTCCAAGAATTTTTTGCTTAGATATATGCCTAGGTGTGCTAGAAACATCATTCGGCATCTGCATAAGGGTAAAAGTTGGAGTTTTTTCTTCTTCTGACCCATCATTTTCCTCCTGGCCACTTTTTACTTCCAATCTCCAATTTATCCTACTTCTGCAAATGTTTATCTGTCTGTGTATAGCTCAGACCGATATGAATTAGACTGCAAGCAAAAATGTAAAAATTCTGTAAACAAAATCTGATTCCAACAATGGGCATGTGCACAAAAATCGGGTAAAGCTTGACCCCTCCCTCCCTGTACACATGCATACTTTATTTTTTTACACACACCCCATCTGCGTACATGCAATTGCCCTCCCCATTCTGTAGAACAGCCTATATTTAATCCACACAGAAAAGACCAAGGATTAATAATATTATGTATTTAATATAACAGATAGTCCACCAATGTTGAATGTCTGGCTGCATCAAATAAATAAGCTGTGTAACTTTAAAAAGTTTGTCGATTGTCCACTAAAACTCAAACACCAACTGAACCCAGTCAAGCAGGTTACATATTAGACAAATTACTATCGAGGTATATGTGTACATACATAATCAGCAGACCTCCCACCCCCATACACAAGCATATGCATTTGGGTAAACACCCCCTTGCCCTCTCCATGTGTACTAAACGGACAAACCATAACTATGGCCTTAGTGTGGTTTGTGTTTATAATACAATGTATTCATATTCTTACAATGATAACCAGTATATCTTCATTTTTTCAATTACGCATCAATACTATATTTAAAGATATATTGTAATTACACATTTTTAACTTGTATGTTCATACACTGCAAAGAAAGCTTTTGTTGGAGCAACTTTCTGGTTTATACACAAATACAATCCACAAATACCAATACAATACTATACATGAATATATATGGTTATTTTTTAGTATACTTAACACGAATATTCTCCTTTTTTGTATGTATCACAATTATTTTTGTTAGTATACTTTCTCAAATGGGTTGATAAAAACTTTTAGACTTTTCCATCATAACACTTTCCTTCTCCTTAAGTTTTTCAACTTCAGACAAGACTGAATCCCTTAAAATAAAATTTTGAAATGTGTAAATACTAATGTTGAACTTGGAAATCTTTAGTTTTGTATCAAAAGAAAGCATTATCATTTATCTTGGTTATTATTGTCACAGAATTAGGCGAAAATTAAATTTATTGTCTTCTTAATTGCAAGCGAATTTCACCATTTTCTTTGTTTCGTCGTACATGCATTACCTGGGGTGAATAAGTTGTTTTCTCCAAGATAAGCGGCGTGTAACGATTTGCATGTGCCTAATGTTTATTTACATGAAATCCGGAACATTAGTTTCACGGGGTGCACGGTAATCTTGCCGTGATTTCTGCTCTCCTATTTTAGAGTATATAAGGCAGGATATTTATGATAAATTTTTACGGGACCTAAAGTATCTAGTCACAGGATAGATAAGCTCGTCTTTTCAATCTCCAGCCAAAGGGGTGAGTGTTAAATTTACATTTCGTTTTATTGTGAATTTTATTCAGTTTATCATTTCGTATAATGATGCCTTTATTGCAATGCAGATTTAAACGTGGAATATTTGGAATTACTAGTCACTATTAGGCTTTAAATGCAATAGCGTAATCTACGGTTTAGATTATTTTTTGAGACAACTATTATTAATCTGGTTTTGTTTATTGTAGCTGATAACGCATCTGAAAACATCACTGATAGCGCATCTAATAACATCGTTGATACCGTAGCTGTTAATGCATCTGATAACGTAGCTGATAGCATCTCTGAGAACATCTTTGATAACGTCTTTGATATCGTCTGATTTGTTGTGGAACATCTATGATTTGTTGCGGAACATCTCTGTATAATAGCTGAATGTGATTGATTGTGCCGTTTAATTGTGCAAACGGAATTGAAGTATCTGACTGTCTGTCTGTCGAACTGTCTGTTCGTCTACATCTGTCGTGACGTGTAAATATCCGGAAAGCTAGAAGTCCGAGTGTCGGAGCTGTCTATTGTTATAAACATCCGGGTCGACATCTAGGGTATTGAGGAACCGTTGGTTCTAGTAGATGTTGTATGCTGTCTGTGCGTATAACTGTGGTGGATCCGTGAAGGGCAAGTGACCAATAAAAGTATTGAGTCAACCCTAGGTCTTCGGGGAAACTGGGCGGCGATTCAACTGTGGATGAATCGTACGGTTATACAGGGTCGAGACACATAGGTGTATTGAAATTGTAGTACAATTTAATACATTGTTGTATTTACATGCTTATGTCAAATCACATTAGTATTTGTAGGGATTGCATGAATATCAATAAAAGCTAGCAACTTGATTGAATACAAGTATATGTTCGTGCTAGTTGTCGCAGTCCATACGTGCGATAATATAGTTTAATGTTTTGTGTTTGTCATCGTAATATATACTTGCATTAATATAACTATCATAAAGGTTCCTTGGATCTGTGTATAGTCCAAGAGATCCCTTTACATCTGAGTTTTATCTTGTATTGATATTTCAATTATTCATGTATTGTGAATGGTTGTGAGTGTAATTGTGGGTTGAACGCATGAGTTATTGTGTTGATACATCTTTTTTTTTCATTAATAATTTATTTCATAAATTTACATTATCTTTCACACTTGTGTTTGTGTTGTTCATTTAATCCACCATCCACTCGGTAACAATTCTGTTACAATGGTGTCAGAAGTGGGATCGCTGGATTAAGTGAACTGTCAATCATTTTTGTGAAGTATAAACGTATTTAAAACATTGGTTTGGTTACCTTTATCAGGAAGATAAGGTCAGCCTGTGGTATATATATATATTTATATTTTTATATTACAAATTTGTCATGTCATCCCTTAAGGACTTGGTTGCCTTAGGCAAAGAATTTGGTTATGAAGGCGAAAGTTTAAGGAAATTTATTCAAGAAGAACAAGCCCGGGAAAGGGACGAAAGGGTAAGAGCAAGGGAATTAGAAACGGAAGCCGAAGAAAGGAAAAGGGAATTACATAGGGAATTAGAAAAGGAAAAGGGGGAGGCCGAAGAAAGGAAACGGGCATTAGAAAGGGAATCTGATGAAAGGAAACGGGAATTAGAAAGGGAATCCGATGAAAGGAAATGGGCTTTTGAGAAGGAAAAGATAGGATTAGAGAAGGAAAAAATAGAGTTAGATAAACTAGCAAAAGTAGAAATGTTAGGGTTAGAAGAAATAGCAAAGCAACGTGATCATGAGCGTAAGGTAGAATTAGCAACATCTGGAAGAGAACACGATTCTGCCTTTAGCAAATTAAGGGGCCCCAAATTACCTCCCTTTGACGATGAAAAAGATAACATGGATAGTTATCTTCATCGGTTTGAGCGGTATGCCGAAAACCAGAAGTGGAGTCAAAATGACTGGGCATTGCATCTTAGTGCTTTATTAAAAGGTAAAGCGCTGGATGTATACTCGCGACTTCCTAGGGACGATGTGTTTAAGTACGACGTCCTAAAGGAAGCACTTCTAAAAAGGTACGAGCTTACTGAACAGGGTTTTCGTAAAAAGTTCAGGTATAGCAAGCCCGATAAGGGAGAAACCTTTGGTCAGTTCACCGTCAGAATTGCGAACTATTTTGAGCGGTGGATTGAATGCGGCAAAGCGGTGAAGACGTTTGAAGGGTTGACTGATTTCTTGCTCAGAGATCAATTATTTAATACAGTTGGGCGAGAATTAGATCAATTTCTGAAGGAGAAAGTCTTCACAAACGTAAAAGATATGGCTAAGCAAGCCGATTTCTTTGCCGAAGCTCATGGGGGAACCCAGAATGTGGTTTTAAAAGATTTTAAGTCTGGAAACCAGTCTGCAAGACCTATGCCAAGGGAGCTTGTAAAATCAGCCGAGGTAAAAAGGTCAGTTAGGAATCCAGTTATTCAGCGTGTGCAATGTTTCTTGTGTAATGCATGGGGTCATGTTCAAAAAGAATGTCCTAAAAGAAAGGGACTTGTACATAAGGTAGCAGTGGCTATACAAAGTAAAGGTATATCCGATAACAACGTACATGTAGAACCTTGTATTCATTCGCTTGGCACGTGTCTATTTCCCGAAGCGCGTGTACCAACCGCGAGAGGGTTTGTCAACGGTCGAGAAGTCGTAGTATTACGTGACACTGGTTGCACTGGCGTAGTGATCAAACGTAGTCTCGTGCAGGATAACCAAATGCTCGGGTGGGAGTCCCCATGTATGCTACTTGATCAGACGATCGGTCGCATTCCCGCAGCAAGGATCACAGTAAAAACACCTTTCCTAACGGGAACTGTTGATGCCCTTTGTATGGAGAACCCTATTTACGATCTGACGATCGGTAATGTTGAAGGTTCCTGTCTTCCAACCATGGCCGATTTTAAAATACCTTTGGCTCAGGCAGTCGAAACGCGAGCGCAAACACAGCGAGAGAAAACCGCGTTTCATAAATTAATAGTCCCTGAATCGATCTCCGGAATTTCGCGTGATGATTTCAAACAAGAGCAAGAACATGATGAATCCATTAAATCAATTGTTGAGAAAATCACGTCCGGCGCGATTAAACACTGCAAGCGTGGGGGTAGCTCTAGATTCGTACGCAAGAACGGATTAATTCAAAGGGAGTTTAGCGCTCGGGAGGGTAAGAAGTATTGGCAAGTGGTCGTACCCCAGAGATATAGATCTCAAGTACTTAGGGTGGCGCATGAGTCAAGCATGGCAGGACACCTAGGTAAGGCTAAGACCACTAGCAGGGTAGTCGCTGAATTCTACTGGCCCGGTGTTAATGGCGATGTCACACGGTTCTGCAGGTCGTGCGACGTATGTCAGAAAACCGTGTGTAAGGGAAGGGTCACAAGGGTGCCCTTAGGACAAATGCCATTAATAGATACACCGTTTAAAAGAGTTGCAGTAGATATTGTAGGACCAATACACCCGGTTACCGAAAGAAAGAATCGGTATATTCTTACTCTGGTTGGCTACGCAACCAGATACCCTGAAGCCGTAGCGTTACCAACTATTGAAACGGAAAGGGTAGCTGAAGCATTAGTTGATATCTTCAGTAGGGTAGGGGTGCCAGAAGAAATCCTCACTGATTGTGGTGCCCAATTCACCTATGACCTCATGGGTGAAATAAGTAGGCTGTTATCCATCAAACAGCTAAACACTACCCCATACCATCCGATGTGCAATGGACTGGTAGAGAAGTTTAATGGTACCCTGAAAAGCATGCTGAGAAAGATGTGCGTGGAACGTCCGCAAGACTGGGACCGTTATTTAAACGCTGTTCTGCTCGCGTACCGTGAAGTACCGCAGGAAAGTTTAGGGTTTTCACCCTTCGAACTGTTGTACGGTAGAACGGTTCGAGGCCCGATGCGGGTACTACGCGAACTATGGACTGGTGATGTCGCGAACGAGGAAATAAAAACAACTTACCAGTACGTTTTAGATCTAAGAAATAAACTTGAGAGTACATGCCAGATGGCACGTGACGAATTGATTAAATCGGGGCGCAGATATGCCAAGTATTACAACCGCAGAGCGCGAAATAGGAAATTTCTTGTAGGAGATCAGGTGCTATTGCTTCTTCCAACGAGCTCAAATAAGTTATTAGTCCAGTGGAAAGGACCATATGAAGTTAAGGAGGTTAAAGGTGACATGGACTATAAAATTGACATGGACGGTAATGTAAAGACATTCCATGCAAACATGCTCAAATTGTATATCAAGAGACAGAGCGACAATGTTGAAAAGGGGGTCTTAAATGTCGTTTGTACGGCAGTCGTAGACGATGATAAAGCATTTTGTGCTCTGAAAGAGAAACTGGTTAGTGCACCTATATTAAAATTGCCAGATGTCAGCAAACCTTTTATTCTAAGAACAGATGCTTCTGAAACTGGGTTTGGGGGCAGTTTTACTGCAGGAGCAAGACGACAGTAAGTTACCCGTAGCTTACTCGAGTAGGAAATTGCTACCCAGGGAGAAGAATTATTCCGTCATAGAAAAGGAATGTTTGGCCGTAGTATGGGGAATTGGGAAGTATCACGCATATCTATTTGGGAGAGATTTCGTTCTCGAGACTGATCACCAACCCCTACTGTATTTAAACAAGGCCAAGGTCGCTAACGCTCGGTTGATGCGTTGGGCGCTAACACTACAACCTTATCGTTTCCGTGTAGAAGCAATAAGGGGAGTTGAAAATATAGGCGCAGACTACTTGAGTAGGGCATGATGGGAAATTTATATGAATTTGCCCAGTATTAAAATCCAGTTTGTAGTATAACCAGTGTAAATGTTGTAAGATATCATCAGTAGTTATTTTTCTTATATTCTGTGTTAGTTTTAAAAATGTGTACATTTTTATTCTTAGGAGGGAGGTATTGTCACAGAATTAGGCGAAAATTAAATTTATTGTCTTATTAATTGCAAGCGAATTTCACCATTTTCTTTGTTTCGTCGTACATGCATTACCTGGGGTGAATAAGTTGTTTTCTCCAAGATAAGCGGCGTGTAACGATTTGCATGTGCCTAATGTTTATTTACATGAAATCCGGAACATTAGTTTCACGGGGTGCACGGTAATCTTGCCGTGATTTCTGCTCTCCTATTTTAGAGTATATAAGGCAGGATATTTATGATAAATTTTTACGGGACCTAAAGTATCTAGTCACAGGATAGATAAGCTCGTCTTTTCAATCTCCAGCCAAAGGGGTGAGTGTTAAATTTACATTTCGTTTTATTGTGAATTTTATTCAGTTTATCATTTCGTATAATGATGCCTTTATTGCAATGCAGATTTAAACGTGGAATATTTGGAATTACTAGTCACTATTAGGCTTTAAATGCAATAGCGTAATCTACGGTTTAGATTATTTTTTGAGACAACTATTATTAATCTGGTTTTGTTTATTGTAGCTGATAACGCATCTGAAAACATCACTGATAGCGCATATAATAACATCGTTGATACCGTAGCTGTTAATGCATCTGATAACGTAGCTGATAGCATCTCTGAGAACATCTTTGATAACGTCTTTGATATCGTCTGATTTGTTGTGGAACATCTATGATTTGTTGCGGAACATCTCTGTATAATAGCTGAATGTGATTGATTGTGCCGTTTAATTGTGCAAACGGAATTGAAGTATCTGACTGTCTGTCTGTCGAACTGTCTGTTCGTCTACATCTGTCGTGACGTGTAAATATCCGGAAAGCTAGAAGTCCGAGTGTCGGAGCTGTCTATTGTTATAAACATCCGGGTCGACATCTAGGGTATTGAGGAACCGTTGGTTCTAGTAGATGTTGTATGCTGTCTGTACGTATAACTGTGGTGGATCCGTGAAGGGCAAGTGACCAATAAAAGTATTGAGTCAACCCTAGGTCTTCGGGGAAACTGGGCGGCGATTCAACTGTGGATGAATCGTACGGTTATACAGGGTCGAGACACATAGGTGTATTGAAATTGTAGTACAATTTAATACATTGTTGTATTTACATGCTTATGTCAAATCACATTAGTATTTGTAGGGATTGCATGAATATCAATAAAAGCTAGCAACTTGATTGAATACAAGTATATGTTCGTGCTAGTTGTCGCAGTCCATACGTGCGATAATATAGTTTAATGTTTTGAGTTTGTCATCGTAATATATACTTGCATTAATATAACTATCGTAAAGGTTCCTTGGATCTGTGTATAGTCCAAGAGATCCCTTTACATCTAAGTTTTATCTTGTATTGATATTTCAATTATTCATGTATTGTGAATGGTTGTGAGTGTAATTGTGGGTTGAACGCATGAGTTATTGTGTTGATACATCTTTTTTTTTCATTAATAATTTATTTCATAAATTTACATTATCTTTCACACTTGTGTTTGTGTTGTTCATTTAATCCACCATCCACTCGGTAACAATTCTGTTACAATTATAATGGGAATGATAATGCTTCAAGAAATAATAATAATAATAATAATAATAATAATTTATTTAAAGGGGTGACTCATTTAGTCAAAGACTATTCTCACTTGAGACTAACTAAAATACAAACAGCATGATGAGGAACATTTCAATAACAAAAATGACATGTGCCAACAATTTACAACAAAAATATTATTCTAAATAAACCAAATTATATTTTAACAAAATGTACAATCTTTTCCAACTGCAAAATATTAAACTAGTATAGAATGATACATTTCCAGGTGCATCAACCAAAATATTTGTAAACAAGTAAATATACATAAAATTTAATAAAATGTAGTAATACTTACATAGATGTCATATCTGATTCTGATGTGGTTATATCAGAGACAGCAGGAATTTGTATCCTATGAATTGTTGGCCCAGGTGTAGAAGTTGTGGCCAAGTCTTCTTTGACAATCCTCTGTTTCTGATGTTTTCCTTGCACTGGCATTAAATTCATAACTAATATAGCAAGGGAAAATAAATATTTCATTAGACACAAAAATTATATATATTTTACAAATAATAGTGAATGAATGAATGTTAACTTAAAGTGAACCGGCCTTGGTGGGTCATTATTCACTGTTTTATCTTTTAAAAGAAAGTTATTTAATTTTTCCCGTGGGGTAAGGAATGATGCCACATCCCCTCGGGCGTTTATGCACACATAGTGTGCTATTTAATTTGGTCATGCATAAAATATACTTAAATGTATTGCATTAATTTTATTTACAGCCATCACTATTTACATTATAAATAATTTGTATTAAAAAAAAAAACAACAGTAGTGACTGTTTGCCTCTAAATAGTCTTATGTTTGCGTGCGAAAATGAAGATGATCATTAATGGTAGCCTCAAAAAAAAGCTACTATGTTATGTACATGCGGATTTCAGCGATATTGTTGCAGGGCTGTGGCATTTTATTTCAAGCTAAATGGAATAATGCCAGTTTATATAAAATATGTTATTTTAAGAGTTTTGATAAAGAGTTAACAATACAGAAATAAAACAGCGGTATAAAAACTTGACTGTACATTGCAAAATTGAGACTCACCAGTATCCAGCAAGAATTTGGCGACCTCTGGATTATTTTCCAGGCTCAAAGTGGACTTCTTTTTATTCCATCGTTCATGCTGGTCACCAATACATATGCGTGTGCTGCCATAATTTGCCCAAACAACTTTTTTTCCCTCCTCCTTTCAGAATCTAAGTGTTGCTTTCGATCTAGTTGCGGACACGCCATTATTTTTGTAAACACGTGTTTGCGCATGGCTAAAATTCTTAATCTTCGGGAGAGGTCAACACAGAGGTTACATGAATATAGGCGTGGCGAATAGTGAATTATTGTCTGCAGACAATAATTAAAAATCGCGTATTTTATCACAAAATTACCGATACTAGCCTGATTTCGGCCTCAGTAACAGCCTGAATCGTAATTTTTCAACTAAATAAGTAATCACGAACTGAAAAAAGAACAAAATAATTTTATTCGTTTTTACTTAGGTTGTATGCCTTTAAATAACAGGTTTCAACAATGATCACAAGTATGCACAAAATCTGTGTATTACATCACTGTTTTTTGTTTTCTTGATGAGTTTGGTTGATGGAGAGGTGTTGAATACTATCCTGCTAAATCGGACGTCCACAGAACAGGAAACTAGAATAACTGTTGATACACCACCAAACAAGATTCATTTTTTCTTCAAAAACATTATTTTCATGAGAAAATCATCTACTTCAAAACTAAATTTCTGTACTGTTCAATTAGTACAATACTGATGTTGTAATTTCATTAGAAGTAATAATGAAACTTCTTATCATCCGTTAGGATTTCTCTAAGTTCCAGTTAAAAAATTCTCTGAAACTGACTTGACCACAATGGTCTGTATTTGTGAAATCAAGCTCTTTATTTTACAAAGTATTCATTTTGCTTGGCTGCCTTGCTAATTTTGACCACAGCTATGAAAGAGTTGGTTAATTTAAACACAATAACATTTATAACAGTATTCAACTGACATATGACATAGACCCACTAGATTTAAAGTTTGAAGGACTTTCTTGCCTTTTAACTTTTCTTCTATTCTACATCTGTTATTTGATTTTAAAAAATATAATTAACATGATAATACAAAGGAGGTCAGCTTTTAATGCAGTGCAACAACACAACAAATACTTTCAAAAGTCAGTTATCAAAACATGGCCGGGCATGAATTAGTCAGCTGATAGCAGTTGGATTAGGCCACACATATACTTCCATTAATGAAGAAGATAAATGCAGCTAATTCAAAAGCAACTATCACTTGTAGTCGAGCAAGAGTAAAAGTTGAGAAAAAATGATTTCACAGTAATGATAAAGGAATGGATATATAATAGTCTAAAAATGATTTCACAGTAATGATAAAGGAATGGATATACAATAGTCTAAAAATGATCTGAAAGTAATGATAAAGGAATGGATATACAATAGTCTAAAAATGAAGAACAGATGATAAACAATAGCTTGTGTTGGAAAATTCAAGCTGATAAGGTCATTAAGAAGGTTGATTCACTGCCTTATCTTGTAAACAGAATAAAATCTTATCTCACTCAAGAATAGAGAAAGATAATTATATAATGCATATATCATGCCACATCGAGAATATTATAGTTCTATATGGGATAATAGTGGAACAGAAAATCAGGAAAAATTACTGAAATTTCAAAACAGTAGCTAGAGTTATTCTTGATGCAAATTTAAATACATCAACAAATCTGTACAAAACCCTAAAATAGCTTCTATTTCAGCAAAGAAGTCAGTTTCAGAAGAGTCTACAAGACTATAAATCCTTCCATGGTTTGGCTCCTGATCATCTTAAATGTAATTTTAAATGTGTTAAAAATGTTATATTTACCTAAACCAAATTCAGTGTTTTATAAGAAGATGTTTGCTTTTTCTATAGTCAAACTATAGAATTCCATACCATCTTAGATAAAGTCAGCTGACATATGCTAAGCTTTTAAAAAGTCTCTTAGTCAACATCACAGAAACAATCATTTGTATGATTTTGTTTCTACAACATTGTTATCATGCACCCACCTACATGTATATTGTTTTACAGTCACGTTTTTACTACTATTTCTGTGAATCCTCTTTGTACTTGTCCTTGTACATATTTTGAATTTAGTCATAGATCACCTGACTAGTTTTTAACAGCATTCGTATAATGACAATGCATCTTGCATTTTAAAAAATGTGCATTTTATATACATCTATAGTGATCAGGTGTCTGGAATTGATTATGGTAAATGCAAAATAATACTGACAAAGAACAGTGATTAAGTAACTAGCCTGGGCGCTTCTGACACTTAATGAATCTTTTTCAAGGCAAACACAAAACACAGACAAGACAAATTAATAATAAATAAAACAATAAAACTGTTGTTTTTGTAAACTTTACATGACTATTTCTACCGGAATGAAGCTTAAAGTTTATATTTGAACTAGCTGCAAAATATTTAATATTGACCAAGAAATCGATGAGCCATAACAACATCTGTTGTTTTATGTAAATTTATGTAAGAGCAAATTATATCTTGGATATTTCATTGTTATAGTAGTAATTATAGGTTATTATTAATTTGCTTATCAGTCAGCTAATAACCTCTAATTACAACTCAGTAAACTACTGATTACAGAAATATATTCAAGCTGACAATGGTACAAAACAGCTAATTAAGATTAGTTCCCCAATATCTTCAAACTGACAAAGGTACAAAACAGCTAATTAAGATTAGTTCCCCAATATCTTCAAACTGACAAAGGTACATAACTGTGACAAAAATCAGTTCCCCAACATCTTCGAGCTGACAAAGGTACATACCAGCATTAAAGATCAGTTCCCCCCAACATCTTCGAGCTGACAAAGGTACATGTACATAACATAAAGATCAGTTCTCCAATACCTTCAAGCTGACAAAGGTAGGTATACATATGACTTCAGAAGGAAGTACAGAAAAATATTCATACACAGATAAGGAACAGAAATAATGAACAGATCAATACTTTTACTTATCTGTAAGAGCTCTTAAAAAAGTGGAGCAGGAAGAAAGAGAGGCATATATTGAAGTGTTAGGTAAAAATTGAACTTTTTATGCAGAGATATTTAACCAGTGAATGAAGGTGCTGATGGAATAAATAAAATTGACAAACAATTGGCAAGGTGGCAGATTTTAAATTGCTTAAGTTTATTAACTTGCACAATCTTTTTTAAAAAGATATACAATAAGACTGGGTTTTGTAAATAGTTTTCCTAATTCACTAACAAATAAATATACATGTGGCCACAGCAGTATTTTGCATCTACAGGAAGTTAAATGTAATAGATTTATTAGGTATTCATCCTCATTTCCAGATTTATACTAGATCAGATTTTCTTTGCACAAGGAAATTGCTTTATTTTTTTCTGTTCTAAAGATAACATCGTAATGCCTTCCAAGTTTAAGTGAGACATGAAATTGGTAATAAGATGTTTTCAAAGCATTCCATGCTGTGCAAAATAGAGGGCCTGGTAGCTAAAGTCAGTTAAATGAAGCCACCATTAAAATGACCTAAAACGCTGATTAAAACTCACTGACATCCAAAAGGTTTGATAGTTTTTTTAAATAAATATTTCCTTTTAATTCTTGAGATTTGCATTTAAATATATGATAAGTATATATATATATATGATAAGTATATGTCTCTCTATAATATGCATCCTGGAAATAAAACCAGCAAGTCAACATGCATAAAGGGACACCACCTACCTTCCAAAGATGGAAAGACCATCAAGTTCATATGTGTATCAATATGTATCGTACCGCAGGCTGTGTATCATGAATCACACTGATATTCGGCACAGGTGTATCAGTTCACCCCTATATATGAGGGACCATATGACATACAATCACTGATAAATGAGGGACCGTATAACAAACAATCACTGATATATATATATATATATATAAATATATATATATATATATATATATATATATATATATATATATATATATATATATATATATATATATATATATATATATATATATATATATACACACACATGTATATGAGGGATCATTTAACCTATAGTCACTGATATACCAGGGACCATATCATACAGTTACTGGTATATGAGGGACCATATAATATAGTCAAGGGACCATTAACATAGTCACTAATATACATATACGAGGCACCATATAATGTATAGTCACTGATATATGAAGGTTCAATTCATAAAAAAATGTTAATACAGGTTAATACAGCACCTCCTATTTTAACATTGTACACATGGGAATAACATATGTCAATATGTTGTTTGCAGCATGTGCAAGGAATTAAATGCCCCACTCCCCCTTTGCCCATGGGCTTCACAAAGTAAAACATGACAAGCTCCAGGGGTTCTGAAATGTATTTCTTCTGGGCTTTGCTGATAACTAATTGCTTCCTAAATTGCTTTGTGATGAAGTTGATTTTCTTTCTATTTTTCAAAATTACGAAAAACTTTTTTTTTTTAAAAACGCAACCATGTCAGAGGGTTCAGGATTTTGAAAAAGTCATTATTTTGGCATGACACATGTTATGGTAGGTTTATCATTATCTTGAAAATAAATTTCTGTATTTTTTCAGCTTCATCGAAGTTTTCACAGGCAAACTAGATTTGTTTATTATTCTGACGGGTGCCTCATTTAGAATATAATAGGAGGGGCCCAATCTGAAATTAAGAAGGCACCTGGGCATCAGACTATCAGATCCCTTTATGACATTTACAACTGAGTACCTTTCTAGATGTTTCACCTTGAGATGTCATCACTGATATTTATAAGCTGCTCTTTGCTACTAAAATATGCGCATATTTGAATAATTATCCAAGTATTAGTCTTTTTTGCTGGGAATGCAAATTTGCAATTTCACTTTAACAATATAAAAAATTCATATCCTTTAACTGAATTACCTTAATTTGTACCTTGTTATGAATGATAATAAATCGAAAATGTGCTATCAATACTACTCTGGGGGTTGATTTTAATTATCACAGCTGAACAACTGTGTAATATAATCATAAGGAGATTAATTTGAAGAGCATAAAAACAAGTGATGGAATACACAAAACTTTTGAAAATAGGTCATCTGGTTGTAATCAGGCCAAGAAGAGTATATGAAAAAACCTGATTAATTTCACCTGACAAGTCTGTACAAGCTGGGGCACACGCATACATTGTTTTGGTGGTGGCAAACATGTAGTGGTCAGATATAGTTTTACGGATGTTTGCCAGATGTTTTAGGGTGAAATCGGGAGAGGGGGGGGGGGGCTATATGCGGACGCACATGTGTACAAGCTCATAACAAGATATTATTTTTTTTTTTTTTATAGATACCCGAATTCACAAATGTGTACATGATGATATCCGAACGTCGTTTTATGACACAAAAGTGACGCTTATTGGCGTCTCTAATGTTATAATTTTCAAAACAAATGTGTATTATATTAAACAGTTTCATCCAATTTATGTAAAAGATGTGGTCAAGAATATTTTTTTTTTAGATTTTCCACTTACCTTGAAAGAAAGGAGAACGTGAACGTGTCTACTGCTACAGATTTCTAGCTCTACTTCATAGACAACAATTGGTATTTATTTCAGTGCCCACGTGCGGGAGATCTATATGCAATACGTCATTTTTAACAATAATAACAACATAAAGTCTAAAAGATATAATTCATAGACATATAAATATCTGTAATTATTAAACAACAATACCGGAAAATTCACACAACAGTCTGAAAATAAAGAATTTGGTGCCAATTTACTAGGCTACCTATTTTTGAAATTAGACTGGTCCTCAGATGAATCAATAGACTGGTCGCTTGTTGTAGGTAGTGTCCTGAACTAATTCAACTTCCATATTAAAACACAATCATATTCAAAATGTATGGGTGCTAATGATCAGACCTATATTTCTCCATGCACAACTATCCATGGCGCAATCTTCTGTGTGCAGAACACCATATGAGCCGCGGCATTTTTTTTTTGTTACATATGCATGAAAACACATGTTATTGATTCTGCACCAAATGAATAAGGTGCTACTTTCATTTTTGAGTACTCCTAAGTCAAGCCTGTAAAAATACTACAACTGCATCAATAGAATATTGTCTATATTTTAAATAAAAGTACCGATAGCGTAATCTCTCAAAAGATAATTTTACTAAAATTTTACTTTTCAATATTAACCAATCATGGACTACCAAACCCGTATATACTCAATTATTTCTGCACCATTTCTAGACTGGTTCACAGTTCTTTCATATAATTAGTACCGTGTGTCCTGTAGCTCTTACTACTACTACTACTACTACTACTACTACTAATAATAATAATAATAATAATAATGATAATAATAATAATAATGAGGACTTTGTATAGCGCCTAATCTTTCGAAGCGCTAAGCGCTTTACACCATCAATAATGATATGACTACACTACAGAACAACAAATGACAAAAACAATGAAATTGGAAAGCATCTGGGAAACTGCAACAACTGGCGAGGAATCACATTGCTATCCCTCTCCAGTAAGATCTTTAGCCGCATCATTCTTCAACGCATCACAACAGCTGTGGACGGCATCCTACGCCAGGAACAGGCAGGCTTCAGGAATTGGATCAAGTTCACAAGACTTTGGTGCACTTTTCATCACGATTGTATGTACTAAATCAATAGAAACAGGTTCAAATGCTCCTAATCGGTTGTCGCTGAAATTCTGCATCATAACTGTATGGTGACGAATCAGTTGAAATTGTGCTGTCAAGTGAATCTCTAATGGTGTGTACTTTATTATCGAAGAAATTTGCAAATTGGTCTGGTAGGTCTAGTGGAGAAAAGGTTGTTGTAAGTGGTGTACATTTGTTCCTTGACATTAGTTTGTTAGTTATCTCGAAGAGCTCTTTGCAGCTGGAACTCTCCATGATCTTAGTACTGTAGTGGGATGATTTGGCTAAATGGACTATGTTTATGACGGTCTTCTTAGCGGCTTCATTGATTTGTTTATGAATAGTGAGTCTGGTGGAAAGCCAAAGCCTCTCTGCTTTTCGGCCATTCTTAGGGCTCATAAGAGGTCAAATAGGCGACCATATGTTTACATTGAGATGACACTTGGTGATAATAATAATAATAATAATAATAATAATAATAATAATGATAATAATAATAATGTATTGGCTTTTCAATTAAAATTCCATACCCATACCATTTGATCCCCATAAACCTTATTTTTTTCATTAATTATCAACCCTTTCCTAAGTTAAATCTATGGAGAAAATTAACATAGCATTTCACATACTTTAGCAATTGTATCACTTATTGAGGTCACCTGCAACACTGTTATAAGTCACCCACTGAGATTAGCCACTTGCAGTAGTCACTATGTTTTCCAGTCCATGTTACATTCCCCTTGTTCACGAGGGGTCTCTTCTGTCTATATAGGACCTCATATTACTATTATGGTATGTTGATGATATAGCGTTGTTTGTTGAATTGTAGATGACGGCGCATTTGCAACTGCATATTTTAATTAAAAAGCAGTTACTGGATTGTGTATATATGGTGCGCTTGGATACCATATACGATGTGCTGGATGTAAATGTGTGTGTGTGTTAAGACTGTATATAACAAATCGTAACATTACCACTTCATTATTACTCCATAAAGCTGTTGCCATTATAAACACATTTGACCCTTTTTTACCACCCCCATGTAAAACACGCCATGGACGCTCACATCAGATCTAAAAAGAAGAATTCAAACCTTCGAAATGAGAGGCGAATGCAAGATCTTGGTCATGTCATGCGTTGGTCATGTAACCAACGAAGAAGTCCACAACATGATCAAACGAGCCATCGGATCCTATGAAAACCTCTTGACCACTGTAAAAAGGCGCAAACTGAAGTGGTACGATCCTGTCTCAAGATCATCTGGACTGGCAAAAGCAATCTTGCAAGGTACAGTGTGAGGGTGTAGAAAGAGAGATGGGACGAGAACATTAAGGAGAGGACATGGCGTGGGATTTGGAGTTTCTCAAACGGCAGGAGAACAGGATATAATGAATAAATTGGTTTCAAAGTCAACTGTGGTGCACCAAAAAAACTCTTGGGTTAAAGGATTGATGATGATGATGATTACAGTACTAATACAACGGATAGTTCAAGATGCAAAGAGGTATTCGAGATTACTATAAAACTAATGTCAAGAACAAATGTACACCACATCCAACTACCTTCTCACAAGTAGACCTTCCTGACCTGTTTGCATTTTGTTTTCCGTGACAAGGTATAACCCATTAGAGATAAGCTTGACAACACGATTTAAATTCACCCGTCATCACCATTCAGTTGCGATACAGAATTTCAGCGACAACTTTTAGCAGCAATTGAACCTGTCTCTATGTATTTAGTACGGACAATCGTGATGAAGAGTGCACCAAAGTAATGTGAACCTGATCCAATTCCAATATCACTGCTGTTTGAGTGCTTAGATCCAATATTGTCTTCACTAACTGATGTTATGAATACCCCTCTCTTTCATTTGGGGAATTCCCATCATTTTCCAAAACTGCCGCTGTAAAGCTTCTGCTGAAGAAACCAACACTCGACCATAACGATTGAACGAACTACCGCCCAGATACTAATCTCCAGTTCTTATAAAAAGTCTTAGAAAAAGTTATTCTAACTCATCTTGAATCTCATCTGAATTCAAAAAGTCTTTTTAGCAAATGTACAGTCTGCATATCGCCCTTGCCACTATACTGAAACTACTCTTCTGAAAGTAGGAAATCAGATTCTCTCTGCTTTGGATAGCGGAAGGATTACAGTCATCACCCTCCTGGATTTATCTGCAGCATTTGACACAATACACCATGATATATTACTTCACCGTCTCCAGCATGTATTTGGCATTCACAATACAGCCTTATTGTGGTTCAAGTCCTACTTAGTCAATAGGACACAAATTGTGTCTGCAAATGGAATACACTTCAGCACAGTTATCTATGTTGTGGTGTTTAACAGGGGTCTGTTCTTGGACCGGATCTCTTCACTCTATACATTCAGCCGCTCTCAAGTGTCATTGCTCATCATCCAGTGTCTCACAAATTGTGCGCCGATGACACTCGAATATACAAACCTAGCCACCCAACTGAAGTTGATGTTACCATCCAAGTAGTAGAGAGGTGCATTACTGATTTGAAATCATGGATGACATGTAACTAGCTGCTTATGAATGTTGATAAAACTGAGACCATTCTGATCACAACACAAAGACATTCTCATTCCCATCCTTTAGCTCAGACACTAAATATCAGCAGCACTAACATTAAATTCACATATTCAGTAGAAAACCTAGGTTTTACTCTGGACAGTACTCTCACATTGTACCAATTTTCATGAACACATGCAAGGGTGCATATCTTGAGCTGAGACGCATCAGCTCCATTCGCAAATATGTTTCATTTGATGCCACTAAAACACTTGTGTTCATTAGTACTTTCAAAACTGGACTATTAGAGTACCACTATCAGGGCACACCTACCCGCTGCTCTGTACATTACACTGTCTATCCATTCGATCCAGAACCAAACACAACAGTTGCTCTCTGTGCTAAGTTTCACTGACGGACTCCAATCCAACAAGTCTATCTAGCCTCACCCATGTCTATACACCAGAAAGATACTAACGCTCCTCTTCTGACAATCATATACTCATTATTCCCACTATGAAAACGAAATCAAATGGACAACGTCATTTTGCATTCCAGGGTCCAGCAACGGGGAACGAATTGCCCACAGAAATTAGACACAATTGCAAGTACGAATTTAATGTTTCCTACCTTAAATGTTTTCATCAATTTTTCGTTTTCTAATTTCATGGTGTTTGTTTTGTTTTCCTTTCTTGTAGTCATATCATTATATATGTTGTAAAGCGCTTAGAGCTTCTAAAGATTAGGCGCTATACAAAGTCCTCATTATTATTATTATTATTATTATTATTATTGTTGTTGTTGTTGTTGTTGTTGTTAGTGTTGTTGTTGTATACGATTTTGCTTAATGTTACGTTTTGTATTGATGTTTAAAGAATAGAGAAGTATTAGAGGAATACATTTTGACATTTGTTTTATATCTTTGCATGCAAAACATATATGTATGTCACTACAATAGTTCCTCTGGTCATTTGCTTTCATATCATTCTTAATGGAAACGAGATTGTAGTGCCAGACGGAGGAGATCATACGTATATGTATATGTCATTTTTGTATGTCTTTGTATAATCTGGTACTAGACATGAAAATATCGTACCCCTTTCAAGATGGATTTTCTAAAGATGTGTAAAAAGTAAGGCCCATATCTTACAGTCAACGTTCCGTCTAAGCTGTGCGCGTGTGCGCGCGCACAGTTGCTCAGGCATCCACGCGCAGCTGAATTATCAATTTTTGCTCAATCCAACGTTAAATTTTGCTCGTCTCCGTAATGCTTACGCAGTGCATCCAGTGGATCCAGTTACATACCAACAAAATACTGGACCCCGCCAAGGTAAATTTTCAAAGTGAAAATCGTGGACAAGAGATGTTTTGAATCGGCAATTTTATCGGCAGCTAGTGATCACAAAGATATGCATCGAAAATATGATCAACACCTCGGTGAACTCAACTTTGGTGATGTTGAATTTCGCATTCAGGTTATCAAAAGCACAAGTAAAAATTTGAAACAAGTAACCCCATTATTCCTATTAATGTTTTCACTTATGACAAACGTTTTTAACCACTGGCATTATCTCCTCATTGACCGAACGGACGAACCCAAATTGATTTATTGTTGCTGGGTGAAATGAAAGAAACAGAACTAATATCGCACTACGTATGGATAAAGAGTCTCGCTGGGTTACATAACCGGCACAGCAAGTACAAGAGTGAAATATACATGCATAACGTACATGCATGAATTTAATATTCACGATTTGCTAACCAGTCATGTATTTTACTGCGGTGGTATCAGTGAAAAACCACAGCGCAGAATTATGCCAGAATGTGTTAAAACAATGTCAGATTTACTATAGTAGGACGAAAGATGAAAGTCCCACATATCATCTACGCGGAGTTTGAATGCCTGAATGTTTCAGTCCAGAGTTCGTCGTCAAGCTCTGTTAACAAATACACAAATGCGCCTGATCTAAACCAAAAAAGATAATTCGCTGAACAAATTATATGTGGTTTTTGTTATGTAATAGTTCGTCGTGATGCCAAAACAGAGCTAGCAAACTTTATCGTTCCCAGAGCGCCAGCTCTCTAAATACAGCTGAGGTATATCTCGGATCGAACAAAGTTACGACGAAAGTGATTTGGCAGAAGCGTTACAAACAGTCACTCATAATTATGAATGAATTTGTCGAAAAGCTTTTACTGAAGAGCAAAGTCATTTCGCCGATAAAGAGCAAGGTCCTGGTTCTAAAGTTCGTGATCTCTTTCACATTTATGGTGCGTACATAGATGGCGCACCTAATTCATGGAATTTGCAGTTGAAAATTCACCCCAACGAATAAAAAAAATCCATGTAGTGCTTAATAACATTTGTGTTTGTGATGCCCATTTAATAATGCAAGCAGTAGTCACGGTATCAAAATCACCAATAAGCGTGATCCCCAACAACATGGCAAAAGACATGAAGTTTCAATGAGTCTATTGTAGTTTAATGATTTGATACAACTTACGCATATGTCATTGGACAAGTTAGCAATTATCCGATGGAGTAAAACTTTAAAATTATTCGTCAACACTGTCCAACCAGTAGAGACTGGCGGCCAAAAGAAGGTGAGTATACATACAAGTATACAAGCAACAGTAACACATTCACAGAAATTCAGTTGCCATCGATCAAAGGTTTTTATTGATCGTCAGCACTGGAAGATCTTTCAGACAAAAATTACGAACAAGCTAAAAACAATTTTTCAACTTGCTAGTGCGATTACATTGGCGACTGCAACAGTAATCACAGACACATCTTTGAAGTTGATCTGGAATATCCTGAGCATTTACATGGAGCACATAACGATTATCCACTAGCACCAGAAGATTTTGGATGATGAATCTGGCCTCAAATACACTGAATGCACCAAACGTTATGTTACTGATAAATAATGTGCTGCAACGGATGTTTGACAAACTATGTTCAAGCAACCCTGTGAATGGCTGAACTGGTTAACTATTCCACCGCGGCTTCACCTCAGTACTCACGCTGACTGTAGTATATTTTGGATGATGTCTTGTTCTTTGTATCCATTGCTTATATTGGCGTAGTTTTAGTTTTTAATGAGTAGTTTTGCCTCCCAATGCACCTTTGGATTTCATATCTCGTTTGGAGACCCATCCTGCTATTTCTTCTCTCAAGTCTTGAATCAAATCGAAATCGACACGTTGACACCCATGGATATCATTGGATTTTTACAAGAAAGATCATATAGGTAACACGCAGCATCAACGCGGTTGTTAGGTGTTTCACCAAGCTTTGGTTGGTTATTAGAAATGAGTCTTATATCAAACATAAAACTCCAGTAATTTCAAGGTGTATGATGGACATTAGCATTTACCGCGAACTTATTGATGAACTCGTTGATGGTTATCACAGTGACTAGTTGTCTGATTAGATATATAGATAACAAAAAAGATTACATCAACGACACCTGTAACAGGTAATGGTCCGAGTAACACATTTCACGATTACTAGCCTATAAAGCATACTTACGGGTATGGTCTTAGTAATGTTATTCAAAGGTTATTTGCAAGAATAGCTCCCCAAAAAGCTCCAATCGTATAACAATTATCAATGAAAGCTATTAGTTCTATTAGAAAAAAAGCTACTGTTGCTATTCGTAATATTGCCGGAAAGGTTTTCTGCAGCCAAGAATAGACTAGGACGATTGATACGACGAACACCACCGTCAGTAAATGTACCATCAACTGAAATTATGCCCGCGAATGTCGGTAAAAATAATAAACGAAGCCGCGGATAAGAAAGACCCAAAACAACTAGCAGTCTTGATGAATGGTAAAACAGAACAAGTCTAAATACTAGCTTTACCTGAGGTACACTACGTAATTTAATCGAGACATATAGAATCTATGTTGGGGCTTGGACCGACACAATGAAATCCCAGCCATGGTGTTATATTATTTGTCTCCCCACGAGGCTTGTCTTAGTGGGGAGACATATAATGTAACCTTGCGGCTGAGATTTCATTGTCTCGGTCCAAACCCCAACGTAGATTATTTTTCTCACCCAATATTATCCTTTAAAGTAAAAATAGCTCTTTAAAAGTGTGCATCTCGCAATGTTTACATGTGGCGTATGAGTACAAATAAGCTAACGAGGGCTGTAGTGTGACCGTTGCGTCCGAAGTACACAGTTCATACGCGTGAGCAAAGAAAAATAACAACATAAAACGCCGCATAGTAATGAGGTATTATCACATTTAATATATGGATGTTATATGAAATTACCAAAAAATAGTTAAAATTTATTAGAAAGAAACTGTTTCCTTTCATCATTTCCAATTTTGAGTACCCCACACTCCCGTATAAAAGACCCTCGTCACCCTCCAAATATGCGGACCCCAGAGAATAACAATGTGCAAAACTTTCAAGCTCACGGATTCTTTGAAAATTTATATTTCTGTCTTGGAAATATGGCAAGTGATGCAGTGAAATTTGCTTATGGATTAGTGTGTTGAGGGATAAATGATTCCTTCTGGCTGGTAAGTCTATTATTTGTCAATAAATATTGCAGGTATATTCAGCTGGAGCACAACGAAGATGCTTAACAAAATTATAATACAGCATGTTTAACATAACACATTTCTGGCTGTTGCTAAGTTTTCCGTTGTTGTTTAGAGAGTTGGGATGCTATGAAGTGTATAGGTATATAGTCTTATGTGCAGTGTTTTCTGACATAGTTCATTTCAAACACCATTGAAAATTTTATCCTATCTGTAGCACAGTAAATGTTCAGGTCAGCTTCATTAAATGTAGCTAACAGTATATACAATATTTCACGCGAAGTCTTTACAACTAATTCAGTTGCTTTAGCTACATTTAATGATCTGAAAATGTACTGAGCTAGTCCTGCATATAGGATAAGCTTGACCATGCTAGTTTGAACGAACTAACATAATATCAAAATAGTATGCGTTTGTGTATTTGTCTCTATCAAAATGTTTTTGTTTTGATGTGTTTTTAAGACAGATTGACCTAAAGTAACTATGTTTTGGTTATATACTATTTGTTGTTGTTGTTGCTGTTGTTGTTTTATTTGAGAACAACTATGGCACAGCAGAAGACAAAAAGGTTTTTTTTTGTTGTTGTTAAATGTAGTTCTCAGCGCGTGGACATAATGACTGAGACGATTGGTCTGAGATGACTAGACTGAGATAAGAAAAGTAAGGTTAGCAAAACAGCTAGAATTCTCTGTCGCTTGGGTGAGAAATAGATAATAAAATGTTTAAACGTGTATCTGACCCAGCATTTGACATAGACTCACCGGTTCTCAAAGATGAATCTATACGCGATTATTAATTTTATTCCTATGACGCAAGACAGCCAAAATTGCAGAATTGAACTACAAGTTCAGGATACAAGTGTATATTTTCTACCCGCTGAAGCATTTATTGAAGTAAAAGGTGAATTTATAAAAACAGATTCCACAGAAATCGGGGGTGATGTCAAAGTCGGTTTTGTTAACAACGGGATTATGACACTGTTTGATTGAGTTTTGATGATAATGATGCTATATGGTATTGCTGGTAAGTAGTATTGTCAAAACTTTTTTGTGGATGCCAGTAATGACTCCATCAATCACTGAATAAAATAAAGTACTATCATTTATGGATACAGGTGGTAGATCATTACTATGATGGCTAACAACAGCAATGGATAGTATTCAGAGAAATATTAACTGTATATTTACATGGCAATTAACATCAAAGCAAGGCGTTTCTGCGTCACGACATATTTATTGTGTTACAAGATTATACACGATTAAATTCTCAAGAGCGGAGTCATATGATTTTTGACAATCTCTGCATTTCTGTTATTTTCTTAAGAATAAACGTCCAACAAGAACAATATGAAGATATTTTACTTAATTTTGGACAAAAGCTAGTAGTAGCACGTGCATATCCTTTTATGACATTTACGGAACGTGATCAGAATGTAGATACCGCTCTGCAAATAACACAACTAGTTTTTACGATTTATTACTTTTCAATAGAACATCTTGATTTAACACAACAAACTGTCGTTGATATATACTTCCGAGCTCGTGTAACTCTCACGGTTGCTCCAGACCCCCTTATCCCTAATTAAAGGGCGATTTCTGTTATTCTCAGTGATAAAGCTATGCTACTTGATGGAAATTGTGAACGTATGAGAGTCATTGATGCACCAGTAGAAAAATTGTAAAACAGTTTGATCACTCGTAATATTATAAATGTCATATCATCATGTGAATGTTAGTCTGACTGCGAGTCAGATTTAAACACTACAAATTGCATCAGTGAAAAAAATCCGGTACTACAATAACGCTAAAACACACTACGATTACAGGTGGTGAAAATAAAATATCGTTGACAGAACTCCAGCGTAAAAAGTTAAATGATGTTAAACATGACAAAACCGGAATAAAACTTACTCTATCCGCGGATACTATTTCAGATATAACTACTCCTCGCGGAAATATCAGCATTAATCTCAGCTGCTGTCCCTGCTAACGAGCAAGCGGACGCGTCAGAGGACAGCAGAAGGATTCCCATTAAAGAAAGCACCCGGAAAAGGATATAAAAAAGCGAAAGGCTACCAGGGACTCCACACTCATGGTTCGGAAAAAAGTCTCAGTCTGACAGGGATGGTTTAATAACGCTAATGTCAATTTTGATTTAATTGATGCTTCTAAAAATCTTTAGAGGTGTTTTCATGCGGGACCAGTTACCTTCCAGACCAAACAATATTTAAACCGGTATCATTAATCTCGATAATTCCACCGGACATGGACCGCATACGCGATTGATCCATGTGAAATATTTTATTTTGATTCGTACGGGTTAGCCCCGCCAAAAGAGTTTATCGAGTATGTTAGCCCTCACAAAGTGAGGATCTGGTATTCAACATTATTAACGCAGACAATAACCGACCCACCAATGTGCGGCCGGGGAGTAATTGCTGTACGTGACGCTGCATAAAAATCAGCCAAATAACCTCATACAATTGTATACGAAAATACGAGTAATTGCTATCATTTTGATTGATCTTAATTTATAATGGTATACATTTACCGGAGATCTCTCTTGAAAAACAAATACCACTGACATAATATCAAAAGAGTGTAAAAAGATGATTAACGACGAATTATATGAATTACTAAATCTTGCAAATGTAGATCCAAACAAAATGGTTGTATTTCAGGATAAGCAAGGGAACATACCACTGACGGAATATCAAAAGAGAGTGTAAAAATCATTAACGACGAATTATACGAATTACTAAATCTTGCAAATGTAGATCCAAACGAAATGGTTGTATTTCAGGATTAGCAAGGGAAATTAAAAACGAGTAATCTTTAATTAAATCATATTATCGTCAGAATTAATGGAATAGCCGAAAACACCATAGCCCAGTTTGATAATAATGGAAACATTAAACGCGATGATGTTAGTATGATGTCAACGATATAGGATAATATTCACTCGCGAATATAAAATCCAGTGATACAATGAACTCAGCATGAACGGGAGAAAATAGCTGTACTTGGAGATCTACATCTGACAAGGACGCGGCAACAACATATTATGTTGATATTAACTACAGCACCGTAGACAATAAGATATTAACATTGCGGGTCGAGTATGATGTTCATATAAGCGCGTTTGCAAATCTCCGTGCAATTTATAAAAACAATTTGATGAAATCACAAATAATTTCTTTGGTACTCCGTTGAACATTGTTATGAAACTTTCTGATATCAAGACAAACATTGACACGTTTAAACGAATACAGGATAATATTATTAGCGATTTTCCTGCCATCGCTGAAAGGCTTGATAAGGTTAAAATACTACATAGACAAAATATCGATACCGAGTACTCGATACAGTGGGGATCTTTCACCTGGACACCTCCAAATAACACCGTTCAAGTTACCGCATCTGTTCGAAGTGTATACAGATTAACGGTGATTTCACCTGTACAGTTTAAAATATCATCGAGTATATCCACCGGCATTAATAATATCAGTGAAATACTAGAAAATTTATCCACTGAAACATTTATAATTGACCCAAGCAGTGGTAATTTAGTATCAGCGTCAGGAACATCGTATGCAGAATTGGTAATTAATTTCAGCTCGTAATATAATGAGCTGTCCAATCAACGTGCAACATTATAGATACAATCAAATGCGTGAATTGCAGACTAAACTAAAATATTCCATTGACATGTACACGGTAAAATAAAAAGATTCGCAGACGTGTAGTCGTTGTTGATATAATTGGATCTTTAGTTTCAGCTGTTATTGCTGGAACTGGTGTATTGCTATCAACTATAACAATGGCGTCATCTGTATTTGTCACCATTTGTGTTTCAGCTGTAACAACAATTACTTGTGTTCTTCATATAATTGCCAAAAAAATATCCACGTGCAGCCAGAATAAACTATACGAGTATATAATAACGTTACATACCTCGATGGCCGCATATTCTCAGCTATCATCGCTGATATCATCAGGCTTTAATACGGAATAATATCAGACAGCGAGTTCACAGAAATGAATAGGATTTATGATGAGGAAACGACGTCTAATTAAAAAAAAAAACCAATGTCGCAAGAACTACTGCGACATATCGTAACTAATACAACTCCACCAAAGACAATAATGATATCAATAAATTCCTATAACCCTGAATTTAGTGCAAACTTTCCAACTGCTTTTCCAGTAACAGAAATCACACTATCACAATTACGAGTATACTACAGTTGGCCAAATACCCGCAAAATCATTCGGGGGTCTACAGTCAAATAATTTACTAGAACAGTATTTGCAGACAAACGTAAACCAGATGGAACACCTGATTGGATGGTTATTGGGATTCCAACAGGGAATTATAAAATCGAACAGATCAATGATGAATTTTAGCGTATGATTATATCTATTACTTGAAAATAACCACAAATAGCTATTACTGTTTACGAAACAACATTATCAGCCGCAAAAGAAAAATATTCGCAAGATTATCCCATTGATATTTATCAATTGCCAATTAGATCTATTTGAGGTCGGCCTGAAGTTGTCCCGGATGCACCACCACTGATACCAGAACCAAAACGGTCTCATATTACGACGGATAAACAATCACGTTGGGATATTACCCCATCATACAAAGAACGTTTACTTAATATAAAAAAAAATGAAATGTTGGTCAGTGATTTTGTCTTCAGTAGTAAGGAACATGTGTGTTGGAATTTTATTTTTGAACCGCTCGCGAGAGGAGGAACTAAGTCTACGATTCGCCTAGATCAAATTACTGATTATTATAAAATCATTAATATTTTTTAAAAACCCCACGTGAAAAACTACTGCAAAGTTTTCCTGAATATCTTTTTGATATAGCAAGTTCACGCAATGAAATCATTAAACAAATTAAATTTTAAATCAGCTTGTATTCGACATGGAATTTATTAACCAGCGAGTAATTCAGGTAATAACTGATTATACTGACGACATAAATCGCTATAAGCAAAACATTGTAAATGCATATTCGATATCAGAAGCTGATCTACCGAATTTTCATTTTCACGGGTATAACGCAGACATACTTGCCGAGTGGAAAAAAACTCTACCGCAAGCAACGCTTTAGATGGTTATTAAGAACGAAAGACTGATGATACCCGACGATATAAACTTTGGCGGAATAGTACAGAAACATACATGAAAGATGTAATGACGAAAGTAAAATTGAAGCAATAAATCAGTTATTTTATAGTATGTATATCAGGGATGTTTTGTAATTTTCTTTGCTGTCATCAGTACCGATCACAATGCCCTTTCAATATGGAGAGCGTGAGTCAGAAGGTTACAGGCATGCGTGTAATATGACTGTCAAACCACGGACTGGGTTGAATGGAAAGAGATATATATGGCAACCGCCGTTGCTTGACATCGTGATGTATGTCACGTACATTGCACGCAAGTTCCAATGTATATGAAAAATGTAACGTACATTACATCTTGCTTAATCTTCATGCAGCACGATTACTACAGTGCAATAACTCAATACTATCACCATGCTGTTATCTATTTCACTTTCATATTGCTTCTTTTAACTCAGACACATTTTTCGTCACAAATTGTATCTGTAAATTTAAATGGCAGTTTTTTTTTAATGTTAATAATATATAACGTTAAATTCAGTAGTAGCAGCAGAGGGGACGAACTGTACAACTTTTTAGAGGCGTCAATTTGGCAAACCAAGGCTTCCTCGAAATCGTAAAAAAGCGTCTCTTTGGTAAAACAGAATCAAAAAAGGACGCCAAACGTCATTGTGGCCCACGCCCCATCTGCTGCTATGGGTTTAACAATCTTTTCTACGATGAAAGTCCTTTACGATTTCACAAACTGACTAATTTGTAAAACCACATCTTGTAAATCAATCAGATTATTGGACTGGTCAGTGAGTTTGAAATTAATTCTCGTTAACGAATCATTATGACATTGCATATAGACCGGATTAATTGAAGACTCAATTATTAGAAACCCTGGAGGAACTGTTGGTGCAAATAAATATAAAATATATCCTTGTTGAGCTTGATTCGATCGCTCGAGATTTATTTGGTAACTCCCTTCGATAACATCACATACTAAATTCAATGCAATCACCGAGGATATATTCACATTTTGAGGAGCGATATGTCTACCACCGCCGTCTGGGTCATTATTATGTTTGAGAATTGTTGTTGTTTGTGATTGTGATATTTTCTTCTATGTGTCGTAAATCTTTTTGAACCCATCATCGATGGCATCATTGAGAGATATTTTTAGTTCTGGTGTATTATATCCTGGCAACTTAAATGTGGCAATTACCTTTACGCGTATATTATGCTTTGCTGCAAAATTTGTTCTCGTTTCAGGTGATCCAGCCAATATAAGTTGAATCATTCGCAAATTATACTCATCCATGTCTGCGATAATTTTATTACATACTTCTATGTATTCGATGACTTTATCTCGTTCAGGTTGGATTGTATTAATTGCCGTTACTATATAATCTCTAAATCGCTCAAAATCGCTATTCATTTTTATAAATTGATCAGTTGCAATTGATTAATCTATTATAAAACCCCAGTAGTATGTTCTGTTCTTGCTCTTACAATATCAAAAATTCTACCTATTCCTAACTCATATGTTAATTTAGAAATACCATCAGAATGAATACTACTACCTACAAAACCATAGGGACGACTATCATGAGGTGCTTTAACATAATTTTTATCACAACCATGATAATCATCCTTCGTTGAAATATAATCAGATTTTTGTGGTTCAGGTGGAGGTATTTTTTTCAGGCCACCCTAGTATTGTTCTTATAGAACTCTGATAGATATCTACGACATAACTGGGTGAGTTTATCTCAATCGCGGATGATAACGTTGGCTTGTGAACCGTTGTATCGATTTTCGATTCTGCTTTACAAACACCAAGGAATTATTCGGTTGTTGACCACCAAAATGCTACCGACATAATATTAGGCCAACTGTGATACACTCGTAACTTTTCTAACGCTATCGCCTTCACGGGAATCGGAGTAGAGAAACTCACACTGAATTCAGGATTCGTTGAGGTTATTGAGATCATGCTGGTTTTCACTGGGTTTGTGTTCTCCGCTACTCGTTGAAGTAGTTCTTGCGTTGTTGCCATTGTTATTATACTCATGTTGTTTTTCTGATTTTGACATCGCGGAATCATAAACACGTACCATCGCTGAAAACTCATCATCGGATATTAATGTATCATCGAGTGACGACGATATCATAGAGGATAATTGCGAGTACGCGGTTGACACATGAAATTTAACTACGTAATCCTGTAATTTGTGCTGGTTGCATGATGATATTTTTTTGTTATTATTGAAATAATTCCCAGGATTGTTGTTGCCGCTGATATTCAAATTGGAACAGCTATCGGAGCAATCATTGTCACCGAGGAGAGCATTATACCAGCTCCGGTGATTACACCACTCACCAAGTACACGGTAACATCAACTGCGGTGATTCTTCGTCGGTATTTTTTTATTCTCTGACCTGATCATAGCGGTATTGAGATACCGAAGGTATCGTCGGTGATGAAAGCATTAGTGATGACATTTTATTTATTACAATAGATTTCAATTTAGTTATTTACTTAAATCGGCTACGAATTCCACATACCATGTTGATGATGCCCTAGCTAGATTACCATCGATTGCTATTATCATGGAATGTTAAATTGTTTCCTTGTCGATGATTGTTGATATTGTATTGTTGACCACAGATAAACTCGTTGATAAGATATTAAATTGAGTTGGTGATACTAGTGTTAATCGAAAAATACCTTTGACGGCCGCGGTGATATTTAATATGTTAATGGATTGTGTCCACGCAAATGATCCGTGTTGGATCGCGTACACGTTATTTATGATACTTATTTGTTCGTGAGGAATTTTTGTTTTTTCAATGATTGTTATCATCCTCGGCAGATCAACTTTGATGGCATCAGTGATCACTTTAATATCCGTGATTATCAAGTTTCGTGATGATAATAGTTACTTCTCTCTAACAAGCGACTGCTCGTATATTCGTGTACGGTTTCATGGGGTGGTTTTCTCCATGATGAAATAGCGTCTAGGACATTTAATACTTCTATGCCGCATATTGGTGGGTCATTAAATTTCTGTGTTGGTAGCGTGGAATACCAAGTCTTCATTTTATGAAAAGTGTTTAAGCGGTTTATATAACGCATAAATTCTTTAGACGGCGCTAATCCATATGAATCGAAATAAACGATTACACGCGGATCAATCACGTATGCGACCCAATTGGTTCCGGGTCCCGTTCTGTTATCGAGATTAATGATACAAGTTTCAACATTTTTTAGTTGTGCCGGCAACTGATATTTCATAAAGACACCTCTGAAGTTTTTAATCCCTTGTTTTTTTTTAGCAGCATCGAGTAAATCAAAATTTGACAACGGTGTTAATAAACTGTTCCTGGTATTCTCAGGCCCTTTCCCGTGTACCATGAATATGGGGTTCCTGGTAGTCTTAGACCCTTTCCCTTTTTTGTATCTCTATCCAGTTGCTTTTTTTAATGCCATCCCTGCCGCTGTACCAACGGCTAGTAACGCTGCCGCTTTAGCTACCGCTGGGGTTGCTGATGCAATTAGCGCTGGTAACGCAGCTAACAACGGAAATATACCACCTGATTTTATCATGTTTTTGATCGCGGCTGCAGAGAGAGTGATCTGAACACCCTTTTTATCTTTGAAAGCATCATTAAAGTGTTTTATTTGACGAGTTGTCAGCGACAATTTATTCTGACCACCAGACATCTGATTGTGTTTCAGCGTTATCGTGGTTCCACATTTTTTAGCTAATTCCGATTGCAATTTTTTAATTTGACCAGAAGTTATCGTAACACTAATATGACTATATGACATTATATTAATAATTGATTGATCTAATTGTTACATTGGAAAAATTTGAAAGATTTTCAATCATAGATTTTCAATTATATATTTTCCACCGGCGCATCAATTACTCTCATTCGTCCACCAACCCTTTCAAGTAGCATTGATTTATCACTGAGAATGACAGCAACCGCTCTATAACCACCAGCAGGAGGATCGGTTACACGAGCTCTAAAATGTATATCAACAACAGATTGTCTTGTTCAATCAAGATGTTCCAGCAAAAAGTAGTAGATGGGATATAAATTTTTAAAATCCAACTGTGATATTTGCAGACCAGTATCAACATTTTGATCTCGTCCCATATATGACAACAGACGATGATACACACGTGCTATTTGGTTGGTAGTATAATCAAGTAATATATTATCGGATGGTTTCTGTTGTCCGTTTATTCTCAGCGAGACTTCATTAACACCTATCTTATCAAATATCATATGGCTGCGTTCCTGAGAGTTAAATCGATCTCTATGCTGTAGCGCAACAAATATATGACGTTGAGCTGAAACACCTTGTTTTGCTGCCAAGTGCCACGTAAATATACCACCAATATTAGAATCCATGGTATCTGTTGTTGTTGATAGCCAACTTAACAATGATTTTCCTCCATGATCCATAAATGATAGTAGCCGCTCTTCTGTTGTGATTGATTAAGTCATTACTGGCATCCACAATGATAGTTTTGTTAAAATGACTTTACCAGGATCAACACCATCACCGTGCCAGATTGCACCATTATCATCGCCCTTTCTCACGAGTACTACTGTATGTTTCGCTCCATAAATAACTTTTCTAACATTTCTACGGAAACCAAATATATGATGCAGTGGAATCGCACATGAAAATTGTCGACGTGGTCTTTTCAACATTGATACACGTGTTGCAAATCCTAGATTATAATTAAGATTAGTACTTTTTATAATATCAAAAGCAGCAGCTGGTCTTGCTTCGTGTACAAGAGAACCAACTGTTTGTGGGTTAACTGCAGTAGCATTTGCTGCCTTTACTCTAGAATATGGACGTGTTCAGCGTTATCAGTAATATCCTTAGAAAACATCATAGATGGACCAGCTGATCTTGTATAATCATCAGAATATCTTGCTAACCATATTATTGTTGTGGCAACATCAACATCACGCTCTATAGATTCAATTTCTCTTCCATCAATCATATATCTAGCACTATCAAATCACGCCATGATACCATTATTAACAAAACCAACTCGGATAGTTGGGTTATTGTTATATGGTGGATCATCATGAGCAGCATCATTTGTTACGAGTTCTCCTTCTACTTCGATAAATGCTTCACACGGTAGAAAGTATTTACTGGTATCCTGGACTTGAAGTTAGATTCTTGATCGAAGATTTGGTTGTACTGCATGATAAGAACAAAATTGATAATTGCGTACAGAATCATCTTTGCGTACTGGGGCTTCAATATCAAACGCTGGATCAAGTGTCCGTTTGAACATTTTATTATATATCCCTCGATCTAAATCGTGATCTCAAGCCACTTCCCGCTATCATATTTGCGGTAATATTATCTTGGTCACTTGCTGTTAATGATGAAGTCACCAACGATGCTAATTTCTGATCCACTGCGTTATTAATTATTTCACTAACACTTGCAGGCATCACTTCCGTAGATGGCAGCGATGACTTCATCACTAGTTTTCTTCGTCGAACTAACGACATTAGTTTATCCTTTGCAGCGGAAAATGCTTTCCCGGCAATATCTCCAACAACACTAATACCCTTATAACGAGTAACATCAATGGCTTTCATCGATAATTCTTTTGCGATTGGTGCTATATTTGGAGCCATTCTTGCAAATAACCCTGCAATGGTATTACCGAGATCATCACCATAGAACGCTCTATAAACAGGCAATCGTGAATTTACTAAAAAGACACTGGTTGGTTTATCATGGTTGTAGTGTATGATCATCTTATTATAAAAACACTAGTGTATTCTAAATGAATATTTATCTAATCGCAAAAAATCCCTTGGATTTTCATCGTAAACGATTTCTAATCCTACGAATTTTCATTGCTAGCAATTTCGGTGATTAATCACTGTAATAACCATGATTTTCGACTAACTCATCAAGAAATCTCGATATGTTTTGATATTCATGATGCCGCCTTGAAATAACTGCATGCAGATATCAGCTGCTTCATTATTTATTTCCTGTGGGTTATTTCCAGCTCGTTTTCCTCCTATGAGAACTTCTAATCTTGATATATCGCTGAGAATATTACTAGGATCACGAATAAGACCACTACCTGAAATTCCACTCTGAGAAAATCCCTTTCCTTTTGTTTTTTTAGTTGTACCTTTTTCAGAATCAGCTTCTGCCATTATTTCTATTTCACCTGGGATTGAGTCTGCTGTGTATACTGGTGGTGGTTGTGTGACACCTCTTACCATAGCTAGAAAATTATTAAAATCATCACGTATCTTTTTTGTGATTTTATTTTTACCACGGTTTGCTAAAAATACTTTATTTGCCCAGGTGTCTTTGTCTTTTATATCTTCGTCAAATTCATCATTTAAATATTGTTTCCTTGTTTTAAAATGCATTCTAGTAAAATCAGTTAATTCAGAGTCTGTGCTGATTCCTCTAATTCTGTTTAACGCATCAACTGTAAATATATTTTCGGGTGAATAGTCTTTTCTTGCAACAGTGCCTTGTTGTTCAAGCGGTTCAGGTGGTGGGGAGCTAATATCAATATCACCTAGTCGTTCAACTTCTTCTTGAAGTTGTAGTTCTTGTTGTTCTCGAAGTCGTGCAGCAGCTATTATATCACCAGGAAGTGTTTTTAAAGATTTTTTTTGTTTGTTTAGATCTCTTTGCTTTTTTTCAAGTACAGGAAGAAGAGGCGTTTCTTTCCTTTTCCCTTCCTCGGAAATTTCTCCGTATATTGGTCTTTCAGTGGCTGGTATTGCTCTTTCAGTGGCTGATTTTACATCTTTTGTTGCCGTGGTTATTGGTGTAAACAATTCTTTAGTCCCTGTTATAAAATCAGTCTGAAGACTCTGTCAAGCTTGTAGTTTTTCTCTAACAGAATCACGGATTGGTATAAATTTCTTAATCGCAACTAATCTTTCACGTGCTAATCTAGTCGTTAGTGCTTCGTTTACCATTATTAAAATTGTAAAACAATTTCCAATTAATGTACGATCTAAATGCAGTGACGAAGTTACCATAAATGATCGATTTTCGAGAAATTCTCTAAGTGATTCATGAGGCATAATAATAATGAGACAGCAAAAATAATTTTGAATGAGAAATCTCTACGAGAAATCCCATGCAAATTCGACTACTTTACTCGATTTTTTTTATCAACAGCAGGAGAAAACGGACCAAAAAAGACTCAAATAACTAAAAATGACTAAAAATGACAAAAATTACTAGCAATTTCAATAATTACCTGCTATGATGATGAAATTCCATATATGGAGTGTTAATAATTAATTCATCTGATACTGAAAATCTTCGATTTTTTTAACTCAGATTGATAAAATAATAGCTCTATGTTAGATGAGGGAACTTCGAAATTCCCTAATAATAATAATAATCTTTCGAAGTTCCCTCATCATTTTTCATTGACCACCCCGATTGATTATTTAATTCTACTTGTTGTTTGGAGTGTTAATAATTAATTCATCTGATTGATACTGAAAATCTTCGATTTTTAAACTCAGATTAATAATCTGATAGCTCTATGTTAGCTGGCGAAAATATCAATTTCCCCATAAATAATAATTTTCGACACTTGCGACATCATCTTTTATTGACAACCGTGATTGATGATTTAATTATATTTATTGTTTGGAGTGTTAATAATTAATTTATCTGATTAATACTGAAAATCTTTGATTATTAAATTAAAATTAATAATCTGATAGCTCTATATTAGCTGGCGAAAGTATCAATTTCCCTATAAATAATAATTTTTGACACTTGCGACATCATTTTTCATTGACAACCGTGATTGATGATTTAATTCTATTTATTTTTTGGAGTGTTAATAATTAATTTAACTGATTAATACTGAAAATCTCCGATTTTTAAACTCTGATTGATAAAATAATAGCTCTATGTTAGTTAGGGAAAGTGCAGAATTCCCTATATAATATATAATTTTCGCACTTTCTCCACTTTTTTCATGACAAAAATGACTAAAAATAACTTAAAATCAATTTTTAAAAAATGACTAAAAATCAATAAAAATTTCAACATTTTAATAAAATAAATTAAAATCCGAAAACACTTACTCTCACCCACCGTTATTTACATTAAGAAGTAGAACATATTCTGTTGATTTAACCAAAGGCGAATTTTCGGTTTGGCGGATAATATCCCTTATTGTTTTAACCCTCAAATTGATTGTGCGTTTGATTTCATATTGCTGCCCCAATTTCTGATTTTTTCGACAACAGTAAATAACGGGACAAACTTACTGACCTCGTTACAGAATGCAAGGGAGTCGCGAATAGCATTCTGTATTCCTTTTATAAACGCATATCGTTTTGGTAACACATATTTATTATTCCTAGCGCTGTATTCAATATCTTGAAAATCAGAAAGAATCTGATCACAATTTAATTTATCTGATAATTGAATTCCTTGACTTTTCAAATTTGAAATCTCAGTTATGATCTCATTGATATTTTCAGAATTCATATATAATAAATATTATATCTCTAATATGTGATATAAAATATAATAATATATATTTTTCAAAAATAAACATTACCACGCTGAGCTATATATAATAGTACCAAATAGAATTCAAATATAAATGAATTTAATTTTATTTTTAAAACGCTTCGAAAGGGCAGATTGAGTTTTATTCTCTACAACAAATCGTACAGAGGCTCTATAAATATCGAAATACCTACTGGCCTCAGTCATTAATTGGAATATTTTCTCTTCGTTAGTTTTTGTATTAAATGATTTTATACATTTTGCATTTTTTATGTTTCCCAGTCTCTCCTCGTTTTAAATTCTCACTCGAGAAATAGCTTGCAAATTCAGTAAAGAATTGTTCTCAGGATTGGAATCAATATGATCAATAACAAGACCATCCTTGATCAATCCATGAAAACACTCATACACGAAGATATGTTTTCCCTCCAGTACTAAATATCAAATACCCAAGATTATTCAGAACACCAACTGGATTCTTCAGTCTGCGGTTTCTGATAATACCGTCACGAGACGTTTCATATTTGGTAGTCATTGATGGAGTTTTTGATTCGTTTATCATAATAGCGCTTCAACTCTCTATATCGCTTACCACCACAACTAAGACACAACTGCGATTTTCCTCTCACACCGACACCATATCCTATGCAAGGTAAGGGCCCATAACTCCCGTTACGAATACTTTGTGAATGATAGCCGCAGAATTCATTTCTGCATGATTTGTTACATGCGGTTACTGATCCTATCATAAGCCATTTGCAATGGTTCATTATAAAATAAATTCTTTATTTAAATACTTGTTTTAATTATAATATGGAGGAGTTTGAGAGATTATCGAAAATTAAGCCTTGGAAAAATGTTAAATTCAATCTTGATAGAGTCTCCGTAGATGTACCAAAGAGTCTAATAAGTGATAAAAGTATGATAAGTAAAATCCGTGATTGTTTCAATGAATTCAAGCGCGATGGAGCATCTCACTGTTGGTCAACATTTCGAATTGATGGTGACGTTGATGCTACCATGAACGGCGAAAAAGCAGCCGCGATAATCTCAAATCTTGACCAGAACAAATTTTTTTTTAGAGTGAAATTCATTATCCGCTCAGAAACGGGGAATCGGATTATTCGAGACAAATTCGAACCAATTTTGAAAGATAAAAGAACTATCACTGTGAGTCATGATTCCAAACCAGGAATTCTGACTGGGATTGACAAACCGTATTACGAAAGGTGTTATCCTGTAACAGCAGTTCTTTATGGAATCTATTCGTTAAATGATAAATCGAGTACTGAAAAACTAAAACCAATGAAACTATCGTTGCTAAATTGTGTAGCAGAACGAATAATAGAACACTTCACAAATGCGTTGCATGGAAACAAATTGACTGATCTAAGACGTAAAAAAATAAATAAATGGGAATTAACAGTAAGGAAGAACGGAGCAACGATTCAAGATATAACCAAATTAGAAACATCATCAATATTCGCAATATCAGTAACGACGATAACAGGTGAAGTATTATATGAACCCAAATATAAGTTGAGAGGAGCTCCAATCAAAATTATTGATCATAATGAACACGCGTGGACACCTGCGGTATCAATATTACCGCGGGATAGAACCGTAAAATATATAAACGAGGAATGTTTCCCAGAATTCCCTGAGAAGAAATTGTTCGATTTTATTTCTCAGTCAAGTTAAACGATCCTGTGTCAGTGTGGTTACTTCACAGTTTTGAAGACGAAGAGGGTAAATTCAATCAATTTGTAAGACCCAATGGCGAATTATGCCGTACTGAAGCCTTGCACAACGAGATGAAAAAGCTAGCTAGTGGTTTTTCAACGGAAGACAACGAACAATTATTAACAAATTGTTTTACAATTCCGTCGGTTGCAGCTCATTTTGCGAGAAAGAAAAATATGTGGAAACCAACAAGAGCTGAATTTCTATCAGATATCAAATCAAGCTGCGTTGAATATAACCATGGAGGATTATGGAATACAAAATATGACCCTGAAAATATTATTTCTGTTGATATAGTTGCGTGTTATCCCGGGAGTTTTCTCGGGTACGGAGAATGTGCTGAGTATATTAAACGATTTGGGCATACCACACATGAAATGACTCCTGTTGCGATTAATGGACCACTACCCGATTTTGATTTAACTGGATTTGCTCATGAGGTATCATTTGAATTGGCTAAAGGACTTCATCAGTGTCGTTATGTTTGGATTGGTAGACACATCTCTGAAAATCACTGGATGCTAATAGTGTTATTACGGTATATCATTGATTCTAAAATGATGATATCGCTAATTGTCAGTGAAGCAATTATATCATATCGCAAACAAACAGGTTTGGTTACCACAACGTGATAGTCTTGATAGTATAAATAGCGATTACAAAAAACAATTCCCCGATCTCGACGAAGAATGTATCTTGAAATGGTCCAAAACAGATATTTGAAGTTAGAAATAAACAAGCAAAAGATCTTGTAGAAGAATAATTGGTAAATTCACTGAGGGTGGAAACAAATACGACAAAAACAGATATTCTTCGCGGTTGATTATAGATAATGTTGAATACGATTTTATAATCGCGGATGTAACATCTAAAGGTATATATGTAAATCGTAAAGACGCTTTCTTGTCCGATGGAACCAAATTAGGTACAATTGTTACTTACAACGATGGAAATAATCTCCAATATGCACATTTGAGGGAGTCTATGCTTGGTTACGCTTCTATTAAGTTTTTTTCAATGATAAATATATTTCCTGAATCCGCAGTTAGGGTAGTCACTGATTCATTTTATATAGACGTAAAACATAAAGAAGCAGTAGCTGAATTTACAAATTCTGACGAGAGTTGGGGATCATGGAGAATTAAAAAGGAAATACCGTGTGATTATTCCAAATCAGCAGATTTTACGATTGATGGTAAATATTTGAAAAATAATCAGATATCAGAACTATCTAATGCACCGTCGATATCTGATTCAAGATGTAGATATAAAACCAGTTATTTAAACGACTGTGATGGGTCAGGAAAGACGACTCGTGCGATTGAATTATTTCGAGGGAAATCAAACATGATTGTGCTAACACCGACCCACAGACTTGCAAGAGAGATGAAACAACGAGGAAATAATGCAAGCACTTATCACAGTTTCTTTCCATGGAAAGGTGACGAATGGACTCCTGATCGAAATGGGTGAGAAATTTATTCCTGAAGTCATAATTTGGGATGAGATATGCATGGTGTCGTTAGATGTATTGCAAAGATTTATCGATTGGTTATTGCTAGCGAATACAAAAGTAATAATGTGATGCGATCATGGCCAACAACCACCATTTGTCGGTTTATTCCCGCATGATTGGCTAAAGAATTTTGTAGACTATTATAAAGAAATTAATACTGATCATAGAGCACTTGATGAACAATTACGCGAGTTCAAGAAACTAATAAGATTACAACCGGATAAAATCCAATGTGAAATAGCGCGTGAAATAATTTCGGAAACACCATTAATTGATTTTTGTTAAGCGTGGAGACCAAACGATTTGATAGTAGCAAGTAGAAAAATAAACAGAGACACTTCAGATGAAGTTATTTGAATTGCATAAAGAAAAATTTGCAACACTTCCAACGCCGCTGTGTTATAGACCCAAGGATACACGAAAACAAAATATCGAAGTTGATATTCCAGGCTTGACAGGGAAGCAAATTCTCGTATTAAATGATATTGTGCTGGTTGATATCAATGTCGTCGAAGATGCATTACGCGCTGATAAATCCCCATGGATGCTAGGTTACGCAGCGACGATACATTCTTCACAGAGATTGACTATATCAGATACAATTGTTTGGATTATAGATAATCGCATCGAGTGGTCAAATTTGGTTTATCTCGCAGTGTCCAGAGTACGACGAATAAATCAGCTTCGAAGAGTTGTTTTAGATGCTAATGACACAATAATCAATGATATTGTCAGCGATGACATAATCAGAAAAAAACTCTCTAGTTATAAACAACAGGATAAAAAAAATAATAGAGAATTTGACATTGATGCTGAATTAATAATTACACTGAAACAACAACAGAATAATCACTGCGCGAGTTGTAATTGTATAATGAGTTAAAGTTGGTCGGATAAAGACTCTCGACAATTTACCGTAGACAGAAAGAATAGCAGCGTAGGTCATACCAGAGATAATGTGATGCTGACTTGTCTTGAATGCAACAGACAAAGATGTGCTAGTTAAGACCACGCGGCGGTAATTGAGTATCATCGGGTATCACTTGTAGTTGTTCACGAGTAAACCCTCGCGGAGGAGTAGTTGAATCCTATGTATAGATTGCTGGTCTGCCCGTGAATTGTGTTATGCTAGATATTTTATGCGTGGTAACACACCAAATAGGATCAGTAGCCCTTTTTTTGCCACCTTCGAGCTCTCCAGGTTCATATAAATATCTAACAGTGATATTGCCGAGTATTGTTTGTTTTGAAAAATCTTTTTACGGTTTTACAGGTATATACTTCTTTTTAATAGCGTTGTTAGGTTTCATGTTGATTGTCCGAGTAATCTCATTATTCAGCGCGGTAATTACACCTGGTAATATCTTGACCCATTCACGAGATCGATTATCCTGGATGAATTTCTTCGCGTATTGATATCCAAATAACCGCTCAGCAAGTGTGCGATTAAATCGTTCAACAATTGCCTGATCGCGATGTAGTGCAGTATGTCCTCGTCTGATGGTGACATTATGATGCTTTATTGTTCATAACACTGCAAATTCCTTGCCAGGATCAACTTGTAATAGATTTGGCCTATGCAGAGGACCTTCGATAAATCCTTTCAAACGTAGAAGCCACTTCAGTTGATGATTTTGTTTTTAATGGCTTTGCTTGTTTACATCGACTCGCAACATCAACTACGTTAACGCGTATTTATATACACCATCAAGCGGCAGAAATAATATATCAACTTGATGAACCTCATTAGGTGAGCTGACATAAAATGCGAGAAGTTAATTTGTTTAGGTGATGGTAGATAAATTTGCCATATCGCCTGTTTGGATAACCAATCCGCTGCAGTGGTATTTTTCACCCTTGCGCTAGCGAGTTTACCAATTGCTGATTTACCCCTCCAGTATCCTCTTAGAGAATAATAAATAGACTCCATGCTTAGAGAATAATAAATAGACTCCATGTTGTTATTAATTACCAGCACCCAACATTAATTTACCCTTCATCGCCGATTTTATCAACCATGAAGCCAATTTTTCCTTGAAGGATCTATCAGTGATAGAATTCAACGCATGAATTAATTTCACATCTGCGATATGTCTGTGTCGCAGATTGCTGCTTTTATAAGCAACATCATGAGCATGACACGCTTTATCAATGGCGTTTATTGGATTTTTATCAGGTCGGGGTTGATTTTGATCATCGAGTCTGATATCGTGTCTGGTTCCGGGTCCACAATAATTATACCCTGGAAGGTATTTTTCTCCTGGGTATTTTGCCCATGGTGTTCCCGGAAGTTTAGCTAGCTTGGCTGCAATATCACTTCCTCGTTTTCTTTTAAAAACATCTCCAGATTTCATTGAAACAAATCTAATAAATTTTGTACTACATTGTACACACTTACCAGAAAGTGCTGATCTGTTTTTTTTAGTTGTAATCGTCGTCAAGTCATCTGTGCCAGTACGCTTCTTATATTTCACACAATATAGATCCATAATATATTTATAATAACATGAATGTAATTGATTTTTCGGCGACAAAAACAAGATAATCAGTTAAGCATCATGCAGCGCTACCAAATTCTATTCGTATGATTATAATCGGACCATCTGGATGTGACAAGACACAATTGTTACTTAATTTGATAACGAGATGGATGAAATGGGATATATTGTATTTAATAGCCCCGAGTGTAGATCATCAGCGATGCTACGACGTGTTAAAGGATTACAACGAAAAGGCATCAGAAATCACCGGCGAGGGTATTATTGAATTTATAACCGATATCGAAGAAGCACCGAGCATTGATGATATTGATGGAAGTATTAACAATTTAGTCGTATATGATGATGTGATGTTAGACAATCAAAAGAATCCTGCAAGGATATTTTCCAGAGGCAGACATAAAAACACCGACGTGATATATGTCACTCAACGATACACACAAATACCAAAAGTTATCAGAAAAAAACTGCAATATTCTTGCTGTATTTAGACTTGGTGCGGCGGTGATATGGATTATAATGTCTTTAGAAATTTCTTTAGTCACGCTCAGTCTATTCCACATGGATTTGTAACGACAAATTTGCATGATCCTAGATCAAGATATCGTATCGGAATTGATCAAATATTCGGTTAAAAAAGATTGTTAAACCCATAGCAGCAGAGAGTTGTGGGGGTGCGACAACGACTTTGGCGACCTTTTTTTAATTCTGTTTTACCAAATAGACGCTTTTTTACGATTTCGAGGAAGCCTTGGTTTGCCAGATTGACGCCTCTAAAAAGTTGTACAGTTCGCTCCCTCTGCTGCTGTAGTATCGTACTCGATATTTGATTATACCACACCCACCCACCCGTTAAACTTACTCGTATTACCTATAACCCTTAATATATACTACTCTTATATGGTGTTACGTTTTTCAGGCAGATCTATTCATGTAGAATCATTAGTATAACACGTGTTCTGTTTATTGGTCACAGCACTCCACGGTTTTGGCACATTTATAGACAGCCTACATGGTAAAACACCACGAGCACACTTGCAAATTTCTAAATCATCACATCTCATAAAACACCCCACAGTTGCCCCGAGTTGCCGAGTGGTCTAAAGCGTGGCTGTTACGAGGGTTCGAGTTTAGGATTCGACCAATGTGGTTATGTGAGAAGGCTTGTCAGTAGCTTATCGTGGGTCGGTGGTTTTTTCTGGGGTTTTCCTGGTTCTTCCTCGCCCATTAATACTGGCCACCATGTATAGCCTATCTTGTGCTGAAAAATGGCGTCAAACCATAAACTAAAACAAACAAACACCCCACAAGCACACTTCGTGTATGGTATTAGAACAACCGTGGCACACTAGTAATGTGTTGTACGGGGACTAGGAACATATGGGTACTCGTTTATCATTGCCCACATGTTTAAGGAATAACACCCAGAACACGCATGCAAACTATTAATTATAACCATCTCGTGTATGGGTACTATGACACCTATATCATACCTAACCGTTTCTAAATCATCATCACTTTGTATATCTACGCTAGAGCACACAAAAGCACACTTGCACATTTAAAATAGCACAATCTTAATACATGTTCAATAAATGATCCTGCTGAAATATTAAAGATATATCTACCCTAGCTTACAAGCTGTGCATGCACAGCGAGAAAAAATAATTTTAAGAAACGTTTCTATAAGATACGGACGATGTACTAACTGAAAATAATTTCCAAGAATTGGAGCTAAGACCATTTCTTTCTTTTAACTATCGAGGATTGAACATTAACCGTTGATATTCTTCAGCGTTATTAAGAGTTTCAAATTAGCTGCTCTTGTGGACATTCTAGAAGTCAAAGTGGAACCATTTTCATTTATGACCAACAAGATAACATAATTGGTCGAAACCCAATTTTGATACGACTTTCATGATGCCTGCCTGGATGGCTCGGTACACAATTAGACTCGCAACATTTTATTTGGTAACATAAGAAGTATTTTTGTATATTCTCGATATGAACAGCTTTCTAGGAAACGTAGTGATAGTCATCGTGGCATATATTCATCGTGGCATTCATTATTGCACGACTTTCATTTACAACCAATTAATAAGAAGTCTTTTTGGGAAAACTCCATATTGATAGGTCAGCAACATTTTATTATAGGAACAAATAGACATCACGAGAAGTATTTTGGTGCAAATCCGATGTCAGAAATTCAATGCAGCAGCAATAGAATAGTTTTAAGATGACCATTGTAGTAGCCATATCGGACAACTGATCATTTTCTTTAGGCCTAACTATATATTTTAAGTTAAATCACATGTATTGATATGACCATACAATCAGAAGTGTAGATATCAAGATTTTCAAAATGACCATAATGGACACCAGATTGGCATCAGTTTCCTTATAGGACCAACTCTAACTCGACATCATGAGGCGTATTTTGGTGCAAAGCCCCTATTGATGCGATAACCCCGATATTGTTCAAGATGAGCAGCGAATTACAAATTTTATTGGCGGCAATACTGGATATAAAAACTGCACCATTTTTGTTTAGGGCAAATTAGACCATGGGATAAATGTGTGTATGACTTTTCAAATTTTGAATAAGCATTGAACCTTAACGTTGAATACATTGAGCATTAAGATTTTATCACATTTAAACCATAGAAGTCTTTGTGAAGGGTAACTATGACCGTTTCCATATATCTCTTCCATCTCAGTGTTAAAATTTCAAAGAGACCAGTGTTCCGATTCAATGAAATTGACCGGATATCTTAACACGGTTTTGAGAAAGAGACATTTGAACTTCTGATCCGTGTCAAATAGTCATTCTTTAAAGGGAACAGTTATATAACGTATTTCAGAGATTTCGACTGCTGAAATAAGGGATTCTCTTTTGAAAATATTTAGAAACCACTGCTTATGATTGGCCAGAGCGAATATAAGCCGCATACATTGGAAGTAATGTGAATTTAAAGTGTCAACCTTGGTCAAAATTCTTTAGTCCGAACGTTAATGAGAAAGGAGAAGTTTGACTCTGAAGAAGCATAGAAAATGAATTGTGCTTACCTCGTTAAACAAGAAAGAGGCCAGGTATCTGTTATGTGTAAAAGGATAGGCTTTAGTGCTAGGACGCACAATTTCTAAAGATAACAGCATTAATAAGGTACGGATGTTTAATTTATGGTAATATTATAATTTTCTTTGCTTGCTTTAAGCAATAATGTTTGACATAACTAGGTTCCATATTAGGTATAGTTTATTCAATTTCATGGAAATGTGTTGAACATAGAGTTTTTTTTTTTGCAATTTATCTGATCCAATTTCATGGAAATGTGTTGATGCTAGATTTGTTATGCAATTTATCTTTTTATTTTTACAGTTATTTGTAATTACAACGAGGACAATATACTACCATATTATGTCAGAGTTTACGCAGTGTCCGGATAGGTAGTGTGTTTTGAGTAACGTAACTGAAGGAATTGATTGTATGTCTAGAAAGTGGTACATATAGAAATTTAGGGACAATATTGTCCTTTAAGGAACAGCTTTCCGAGAGAGACAGAGAGAGGGAAGGAAGTCCCGAAAAAAGAGACGTTACAAGTGAAGTTTGAAAGACGAAAAGTGACGAGTTTTGAGTAAAGGACTAGGAAGTCCACGAAAGGTGATGCAGTTGGAATAGGAAGACTCGATGAAAAAGGAAACGTTAGAACACGGTCGAGAGGAAGATGGTGCAATCAATTGTAGAAATTGCGCTCCTTCACCACTCTTTATGCTGATGAAATAAATCCAAATTAGACACTGCTATTAAATCTCGTCGAGTTAACTTAAGTTAAATTGAAATTACCACTATTAACTTGTTTAAGTTTGTTATGTATCTTTTGTATGGGGGCTCGTAATGCATTATTTCTTCCAAATAATCTTGCCATGCTCTCTGTTGATATTCTATCCAGTCACTCACACCAGGTCATAACATCGAGGGATGTGATTCTCTAGATAACGTAGCTAAATCCATTTAACTAACCCCTCTTACTAAAAGGGAGGCAATTCCTTCTACAGTCGACGGACAAAGGACCATATAATAAGCTTTATTGCAATCCCTCCTACAGACGACGGACGACGCAAAACAGACCATTGTATAAGCCTTTTAGATCTATGGTCAGCAGAGCTATGAGCAAAGACAAGAAATAAATACATGCATATCTTCCTGTGCAAAACGAGAAATCCAACATTTTTGAGGAAATCGAAGTTGTTTTTAACTTTGCGATTAATAATGTCCCAAGGGTATCATATCATAAAATATGGGATCATTGACGTCTACTTCACCTATATGTCGACAACGTCTTAGCATATGTGTTTATCCACGTTTATAGTTAAGTAAGGAAGAAAACGGCACACTAGGATTAAAACTTCTGTGAAAAGAGGATCTAGAAATATAGCGTAAGTGACATTTCTCTTTTCTTAGATAAGAAGTTACGCTTAATACCTAAGGGAGTCTTTCTGCCACTGTGATAGAGACCATTATATCTAAGGAACTGTTTTTTCTAACACTGTGATAGAGACCATTATATCTAAGGAACTGTTTTTTCTAACACTGTGATAGAGACCATTATACACGAGGGACTGTCTTTTCTATCACGGTTATAGAGACTATTAGGCCCGAGGGACTGTCTTTTCTAACTCGGTTATAGAGACTATTAGGTCCGATGGACTGTCTTTTCTAACACGGTAATTGAGACCATTATACCTAAGATACCGTCTTTTCCAACAATGTGCTAGAGACTATAATGTCGGAGGGACTGTCTTTTATAACACTCTAACTGAGACCATTATACCTAAGAGACTGTCTTTTATAACACTCTAACTGAGACCATTATACCTAAGTGACTGTCTTTTATAACACTCTAACTGAGACCATTATACCTAAGAGACTGTCTTTTATAACACTCTGAGACCATTATACCTAATAGCTTAATGTTAATGCTTAGATTTTCTAAGACGAACCATACGATATCTACATATATGGCATCATGAGAGGCATACGATATCTACACGTATGGCATTATGAGAGGCATACGATATCTACATGTATAGATATATGAGAGGCATACGATATATACATGATGTATGGCATTATGAGAGGCATGCGATATCTACATGTATGACATGCTGAAAGCATACGATATCTGACATATGGGAGACATACGATATCTACATGTATGCCATTATGAGAGGCATGCGATACCTACATTTATGACATTATGAGAGGCATGCGATATCTACAGTTATGGCATTATGAGAGGCATGAGATATCTACATGTATGACATGCTGAAAGCATACGATATCTAATATCTAACCTTATGGGAGAGATACGATATCTATACATATGGCATTATGAGAGGCATGCGATATCTATACATATGGCATTATGAGAGGCATACAAAATCGACACGTATGACATAATGAGAGGCATACGATATCACCATGTATGTCATTATGAAAGGCATGCGATACTTACATGTATGACATGCTGAAAAGCACACGATATCTGACCTTACGGGAGACATAGGATATATACGTGTATAACATGCTGAAAAGCAGAAACATCATTTTGCAGGGGCGGTGGAGGGTGAATTTTCATGTGCGAACCTATATAATAAAATTAACAAGCCCGTCAAGTTTTGCCCATCTTCCCCCAAAAAAATGAAATGTCCCTGCTGAAAAGATAAGGATATATAATATCTGAACGGAGTCACGTGCTGTAATTTACATTTAGGATTTAGGCCATATCACACAATCTTTATTATATATCGAAAGCGTACTAGTGGCAATACATGTATGTCACAGTGTTAGGTATTACGGAGTAATACATACTGTTACACGCACAGGGGTATTCACTTGACCGAGCGGTGTCAAAACCCTGGCGCGAGTCACGCTGGAAGTCATATGTTTTCCCCAAATTTCCAAAGACTTCCATACAAATTGAGTTGTAAAATGGAAAGAAAGACGTGTCTGCCATAATTAGTAATCTTTGCTGTAATCAATGGGCGACCCAGAGGAGACAACTTGCCCAAGAGTCCATTAACCGCACTTTAGCATGGTTTTTCTTCATTATCATCCTATTTCCGTACCGCAAGCCCGTCATGCCGTAGAAATTCCACTAGTATTCCCTTACTAACTGGGAAATATTTAACTGCGCGACTCTAGGCCAGTCAATCCACAGAATTTCAGGCGTATCACGCTCATATACATACGCCCATTTTCCACTATGGACACATAAACGGTACCTACCAAGTTCCAACTTATTGATTCCATTATATTCCCCCCATAAATACTGCCATTTCAATCACATCACTTTTGTACACCGCGGAATTTCAATATGGACTATGTTACCTCCAGGGACAGTCATTCGGCTTGTACCCAAATTCACTACTAACGATCCAAGCATGGTTCAAATTCACTAACACTTACTCCAAATTTATTACATTACAATATGCTTCTAAGGTTAAGTTTTCTACAATACTGCTACAACAAATGCTGACTAGCTTCGCATGTTAAAATTCATGTCTCTCTGTCTTTCATACTTTCACTGTCATAGCCGGATACAGCCAGATAACACAGAGTTCATTTAAACATACATGAATATAAATCTTAGCACGATAGGGTTTTAGTTTGTACTTTCACTGACAGCCAGAAAACAGAGTTTATGTAAGATACAGGTAGATACGTCTAAGAACGATAGGGGTTTTATTTCGTACTTTCACTGACATAGCCAGATAACACATAGTTTATTTAAGATACAGGATGTAAAGTTCGAGCTTGAAAGTTTTTTTTTCTTTCTCGTCAAATACTTCTTCAAGATTTTAAGACCGAAACTTTATTAGTTTCCTCTCTATTTGGAGTAAACAAATTCCTACATAGAATCAGCGATCATGTGAAGAACTCTGTATGAAACGTTGACTTTAAGGTTCCAAATTTAAATCCACCAGACACTTTTGCTTAAACTCAATGGGCTAAATACGAGATAAGTATACTGCGTGTTGAGGTCGTTTATCACAATGACTGTTCAGCAAAAATGGCAATGAAATAATTACTTCAAAGACAGTTTCTAAAGACCAAAATAAATAATTGCTCAATTTCCACAAAATGCTGCAAATAATACAAAATTATACGAAGAACTGTGTAATCCCACAACGTCGGTGGAAAACAATATGAGTAATAGGGAAAAAAATACACAAGGGTATACAGAGGCAACTTCTTAATTTACAGATACATACGAATTGAAATTACCTGCTACTGACATATGAAATCAACTTATTTTAACAACGCAAGTGGGAAACGTAAGGTGGACTTGACTAACTAATGCCAATATTAACAAGCATGAAAAATATTCAGTTTTTACTAAACAGAGTGATAGCTGGGTCAGTGGAGTACTAATAGAGGTGAGAGGGGGACGATCCAGGTGACTGCCATAAAGGGGTTGGGGGAGTGATATTGGTAGAGTTGAAATACTAGTACAAGTTTTCAAACTAAATGAAAATTTCGCCAAAGTAATGGTTATTTCCAATTTGCTTATGACAGCACTGTACTGTTTAAAAATTTACATGCAAACTTAATAATGTTTACATTTTAACATTACTTGTGAGAGTGCCAAAGGAAGGATCCGCTACGCGGACCAAATACTTTAGATACATCCCTGAGTTGGAAAAGTTACTTAAACAGTGATTTACGTACTTCATGGAACCGAATTGTGGGCGGATCAATTTGACAGATTTTCAGGTTATGTGGAAAACGTATATATATATATATATATATATATATATATATATTAAAGAGTCTGATGTCAGCTTGACAGTAGTTAGCCCCACAAACAGGATTCTTACTGACGTGTAGCTCACAATATTTGGAATAGTTCGTTCTTAAATTTACGACGTACGCGGCGCGTCGGTAAGTAATTAGTCTGTTTATACACTCTTACAATGGTTTCTTAATCAGCATAACTGGCACATTAACCACTATAAACACAATGTGTATTATCTGAATACAGTATATATTCTGCATTACAACCCGTAAATAAAACTACCATTCTAACAACAGACTAGATAAATCTGGTGTAATTGTCCGGTGACTGGCCTTTTAAAGAATATTAGCTCGTGACTAGATAGCGATTACGCCAAAGTTCTGAGGCATTATCCAGCAACCCTTGAAACAAAATTAAAATAATTGCATGACTTAGAAAAGTTGCTTAGTGATAAACGGATTGCAGCACGACTTTATATTTTATAATCCTATATATCCATAATAAAATTGGACCTTTTAAGTGCCAGGTATTTTCCGTTAGACATAATTGCTAGGAAATAGCGGGATAGACTTCGATTATAACCGCATATCAAATGTTCACGAACACTCTCTGATGCAAGAAAACCCACCGTTTTATTTTCTGTTTGTATGCCATTGTCTATATGCATACAGTATGTAATCGTCAAGAACATGCCCTCTTTTACCAATTACCTTTCATGCATTTGTGTCAAATCAATCCATTTAAATTCCATTAAGTCATTTTGCTTGAAGAAAAAAATACTAGTAATATTCCGGTTTTAAGTAACTGACGGTTTAGAGCTAAGAACCCTACACAATTCTGTTGAGTAAATGTTGGTTTTGATCTTTTCAGACAGCATTCTGTACGTCTGTACATCGAGGAATTAGTAAACATTGAACGGAACATCAACATGTCCAAACGAATCAAAGAGAAACCACGGGATCGTTTCAGGGAATTGTTCAGATTTTCTCTTGATGATATTTCCAGTCAAGAGGCAATAATTCGTCTGCTATGTCGACCCGAGGACCCGTCTTCGCTCGCTGTGCAGAGAATTTTTTTTGGTAAGGAAAATATTATTTAGGTTGATGCGTTGCATTTTCCCCAATTCAAATTGCCCTTTAATTGTTGTAATTCTAGTCATTTTGTAATGTTTACTTGTTTCTTGTTATGTTCATATTTTATTTAACGTGTTCAGGGTATCCGATTGCATCGTCCCACCTATTTAACGTGATTACTTACGAAAATGGAATCTTACAAGAAATCTTCATACATTGTGCAATTATGTACTCGCATTTCATTATGGACCGGTCAATATTATATTTGATCAACTTCATAAAAATGCTAAACCATTTCTGAAAGACTTTTTCAATACTAATGCAGTTAACTATTTTGAAATTATCAATTGCAAAAATATTATGCTACCTTCAAAATCGTTTCAATTAAAAAAACATTACACGACCTTTCAAAGTCTTTTTAATGATAAAAACATTATACAACCTTTCGGAGTCTTTTCAATTATAAAAACATTATACGACCTTTCGAAGTCTTTTCAATTATAAAAACATTATACAACCTTTCGGAGTATTTTCAATGATAAAAACATGAGACGTAAATTTGATGTCTATTCAGTAGTAACATAAAAATTTGTAGACTATCGTCCAAATTAAACTGTACTATGACGATTCTAGTACATGGGGTGAAATTACAGAATGACCACCCACTTGTTTCATTATGGCATTTACATAATGATCACCCAATTGATTTATTATTGGTTCACATCATGACCGCCCAGTTGTTTCATGGTATTCACAAATTGACCGTCCACTTGATAAATGGAATTTGCTTAATGACCGCCAAGTTGTTGCATTATTGTATTCACTTAATTAATAACAGCCTACTTGTTTCATTATGATATTCACTTGTTTCATTATAATATTCACTTAATGACATCCTACTTGTTTCATTATGATATTCACTTTTTTCATTATAATATTCACTTAATGACAGCCTACTTGTTTCATTATGATATTCACTTGTTTCATTATAATATTCACTTAATGACAGCCTACTTGTTTCATTATGATATTCACTTGTTTCATTATAATATTCACCTAATGACCGCCAAGCTGTTAAATGCTATTCACAGAATGCTTGTTTCAAGACATGCACATAATGACCACCCACTAGTTTTATAAGAGTATTTATTTAAAGACCCCCACTTGTTTCATAATGTCACTCACTTAACGACCTCCCACTTCTTCCATTATGGTATTCACCTAATGACCGTTCAATTGTTTTACTATGGTATTCATTTAATGACCACCCACTTGATTCGTTATGATTTGATTCATTATATTACGCACTTAATAACCACCCACTTATTTCTTGCTTTTTGGGGGGGCACCAGACAGATGCCCCCCCCCCAATCAAAAAAAATTTAAAAAGGTTTATGTGTTTGTGTATTCCCCCAATATTTTTATGTTGTTTTTTATTTATTACTTTAACTCTAAAGACCAATTAGTTTTCCCCATCGGGGTTATAAATATTTGACAAGGGGTATTTTGATTCCTAGTGTATGTTTTAAGTACTCCTTTCTAGTTGGGATTTGACCTACCCACTCTAGTAGGCTACTTTTAATTTTGCTGACCATGGCTAGTGGTCCCTTCTTATCCTGGTGTATGTTATGTGTTTGGTGCTATTTGTATGTTTGCTATAGGAGTATATTATATACTCGTGTATTTGTTTAGGATAGCCGTTTCTTTTTCCAAATCATACCAGTTGTCTTATTTTGTTATTTATCTTCGCCAATATGGAAGATAAAATTTTGAAAGTTTTTAATTCAGTTAGTTAAATTTTTGCTTTTAGAATTTGGTATAAATTGAGGTGTATTATTTTAAAAGGTTAAGTGTGTCTCAATTTAACTAGTTTAGTAGTAAAATAGGTCCGTTTTCCTTGAGACAGAAACTATACAAATTTATTTGGCTGTACAGTTCCTGTCTCAATTTGTCCGGCCTCTAGTTATTTAAATTGTATTAATAAAAAGTCCAAATTTTTTTTAAGTATTGGCTATTACGGGATATAGCCATGACAGAGAAAGCATGGATTTAGAATCCAGAGAAAATATCAAGAACGGTTATAAAGAGAAGACAGAGTAGAATGTATTTGTTAACTTTTGGGTGGTGTTTTCTAAACTCCTCCACAGGCCTGCTCACTTCGCGTAGCGCCCTGTGATCTAGCCCTATGGCGTCCTCATTTATACTTCCCCCTCACAATTTTTTATTATTCATATATTTACATGTATTATAACATTTTTTAAATTTCAAAAATTTTAAAACTTTAAAATTTTAAAACTTTAAAATTTAATTTTTTTTTTTTTTTTTTTTCCCCAAGTTAAATAAATTTTAGTCTTGGTTCCCTAACCTTCATTAGTGGACCACATCTCATTAAAGTATTCGTTATAAAATCCGTCATTAGTCGAACCAATTGTTTATTGAAATTTCCGTCCAGGATGAGTAATTGACGTCTGTCATATTTGTCAACCTTCATTATTTCGATAATTAGTTTGATCCTTTCTTCCTTTGTTTTGTCACATTTTGTAATTGTGTGGTCTTTTGTGTATGGGGCATTATTGCATAGAGGGCAGCTAACCGGGGTCCTTATTAATCTTCGTTTAATTGCCACTTCGCCTGTTAGCCAGGCGTTGTGGAGGTACGTGTACATGATACTTTGTACCTTAAACGAGTTAATGCCGGACCAATGCCTCCAAACTCTGTCCCAGTTTACAGAAGGGTATTGTAATTGTACCTTTGATATATATTGATTTGATCTTGATTCCAAAAGCCAGTCATATGTTCTGTCATTTCCTAATACCCATAATTCCTTAATGTCCCTATACCTATATAAAATTTCTTTAGTTTCCCAATATAGGTGTGGTGCGACTATTTTTTTCTCTAATTTGTTGTTTGTGTATATTTCTTGTTTGTTTCGCATTCCAAATCCTAACCAAAAAATGTATAGTGCCTCCCATGGTTTCTGTGGTGTAGCATTTAATGTTTTAAGCCTATTTAAGATTGTTTTTAGTTTTTATAAGGTGGGATTAGGTAGGGCTAATCCCCCCTTTAATTTTGCTCTATATAAGGTTTCCTTATTTATGTAATGTGTCTTGAAATTCCATATGTAGTCTATTATTTCGTTGTCTATTGTTGCTAGTATTTTGTTTTTAATGTCCACAGAGTTTATTAAATATGTCAGATTTGAGTACATATATGTTTTTGCAACCTGTGAACGTTCTATTAGACTAAGCGGCTTTAGAGCCCAGATATCTATTACTTCTTTAATTTTCTTTTTTACTTTTAAGCAGTTTTCCTTTTCTTCGTTGGCCCCGAAGAAGATTCCCAGGGCTTTCACTCTATTTTTAATTAAGTGGGGGGGGGGTAACCCAGGGTAGTTTTCCCTCCAGTTTCCTATTTTTAATATTTCTGTTTTATCATGATTTATTTTCGATCCTGAGGCCCTCCCAAAGGCCTCATATTCTTTATGTAAGTGATTAAAAGAATTCGGATCATTAATAAAGTTTGTGCAATCGTCGGCATGTTGTAGCATTTTAAATTCCTCTTTTAAGTTAGGAATTTTGAATCCTTTTGATATTAGTATTGTTTCTGATTTTTATACTCAGGATTTCAATTGCTATTACGTATAATAACATCGATAGTGGGCATCCTTGCCTCACTGATCTTTGTATATTAATTTTTTGGGTTTTCGCCCAATTTACTTGTACATTTGCAGTTATTTCATTGTACATTATTTTAGTCCAACTCAGGAAGTTTATTCCAAAACCAAATTTTTCCAGTACTTTTTGCGTATAATTATGTTCCAATCTGTCAAAAGCTTTTTCTTGGTCGAAGAGTACCATAGCACATTTCGAGTTAGTTGTGTTTCCAAAATCTATTATTGTCCTAATGTTAAGTATATTGTCATGTATGCTTCTATTTTTACCCCGCATGTTTGATTAGTGTTTACTATGGTGTTTACTCCGTGCTTAATCCTATTTGCCAAAATTCTGCTCAGTATTTTGTAATCCGTGTTTAGGAGGGAGATGGGCCTCCAGTTTTTTAAGTCTGTTTTGTCCCCTTTCCCTTTGTATATTAAAGTAATCAAACCCTCCCGCATGGATTTTGTCATTTTGTCGTTTTTTAATAAAATATTATTGAATAATGTTTCTAAAATTGGAGCCACCTCACATTGGAATTTCTTATAGAATTCCGCCGTGAGACCATCTCTACCTGGTGATTTACCTTTTGCCAATTCTTTTATTGTGGTTAGGACTTCTTTCACAGAGATGAGATCATCGCACCGTTTCTTTCGTGCTATTCACATAACAAGCACCCACTTCTTTCATTATGACATTCAATTAAAGATCGCCCACTTGGTTCATTATGTTTTCACATATTGACCGCCCACTTGTTTCATTATGTTTTCACATAAAGATCACCCAGTTGTTTCATTGTTTTCACATAAAGATCGCCCACTTGTTTCATTATGGTTTCACATAATGACCACCCACATTTTTATGGTACACGTATTCACATAATGACAGACCACTTGTTTCATTATAGTATCTATGCTGCAAATATATATTACTGTATTATATAGTTTTTTTGTTTTTGTTTTCAAGACACAGTGAGGATTAAGGTTTCGACATACATTGTTTTCTATGATTTCAACATTCAATATAGACTAAGATTTCAATGCACAGTGTGGTATAAGATTTCAACAAAAACTAAGGCATGTGATTTCAGTACACACTATGATCTGTGATTTCAACACATAATATGGTATGTGATTTCAATACACAGTGTGGTATATGAATGATTTCAACACGCATGGCATGTGATTTCAATGCACAATATGGTATGTGATTTCAACACACAATATGGCCCATAATTTCAATACACAGTGTGGCGGTACATAATTTCTACACAACAATATTTTGCATGTGATTTCAATACACAAAATATCTCATATTATCATCTAATTAAAAATTATGAATGTTGTCATAAAGTCCAGGAAAATTAAATATTTGTAATCATATTTTAATGCTGAATAATAATTTGTGTCTGTCTGTCTCTCTCTGTCTCTGTCTATGTCTGTCTCTGTCTGTCTGTCTGTCTGTCTGTCTCTCTCTCTCTCTCTCTCTCTCTCTCTATATATATATATATATATATATATATATATATATATATATATATATGTGTGTGTGTGTGTGTGTGTGTGTGTGTGTGTGTGTGTGTGTGTGTGTGAGAGAGAGAGAGAGAGATAGATTGAGAGAGAGAGAGAGAAAATATATATATATATATATATATATATATATATATATATAGAGAGAGAGAGAGAGAGAGAGAGAGAGAGAGAGAGAGAGAGAGAGAGAGAGAGAGATGCTACGTTTTACAAGGAAGTTACCTCGGTCTCAACTGGCGGTCACCCTGAGGCATGACACTTTAGACAGAGTCGTCAAACCATGTATCAATACTTGCGGCCAAGGTAAATGTATACCGCAGGCATCGATATATGTATTTGTCAGGAGTAGTTACGTGTGTCACTTAAGGGTACTGTGAAGAGCAAATCCTAGGTTAAATTTATCAATAAGTCTACATGTGGACGATTATGAGACATTACCGACTTTAACATGGAACATTTAGCATGGCATTTCTTATAGTGCCTCAATTCGCCCAAGCAATTTAGAGACATAAGAGTCAATATAGTAACTACGGAGAATTATGTGTTAAAACATTCTGATTTCAATCCAGCGCAACATGTACACAGTGCAAAAACCACCTATGACTACAATTTAAACACACGACACTACAAACCAGTAACCATTTTTGTTTCCTATCCAATCACACACCATACATTCCAGCAGCCGCTCTTTGATTACTATCTGAACACAAACTCTACGATGCAGTAAATGTTTTTGATTACCATCCAAATACAGAATACTACTCTCTAACTAAAAGTATAGGAGAGTTTATGCACTTTCTATACCTACCTACATACAAACATTACTTCATAAACAAGGGTAGAAATGTTTATAGAAAGATTATTTTATCCGCTCACATGGACTATTATATATAAGAGAATTGGATAAGGTGTTTAAAATGTCATGTTCTAAGGAAGACAAGGAAAAGCACAAAACACACGCACGCAAGCAAGCACACGCACACTTACGCACATACAGATACACACACGCACGCATACACATACATATTTAGCAGATATGATTAGGATATCTCGTTCCTAGTGATCTTGGTAGCTTTAGAAAGATAAGTTTGTGTTCTTCCACTTCTCTGTTTTATTGGTTACAATTCGCATGTCTGGCACCGCAGGCCACATAGTTCACGTCAAGATTTTTTTAGTGGAGATTATGAGCTTTGTAAGTAGGTTCATTGGCTTCATTTCCCTCATCAAGTACATACACAGTCTCTATCAAGTACATACACAGTCTCTATGTTCCCGCCGGCTTGTTTTCTCCAGCAAGTTTATCCAGTTTGCATTATGGCGCTGAAATTCCAGCTTCGTTCTTAGTTTATCATTTTCCCCCGTTTCTCCTGAAAATTTAATTTTATCTTTGAGACTTCTTTCTCCATTATTTCTCTCACAAACCTCTTGATCGTTATAAACGAGGTCTTTTCCCTGTGAACCCATGTCCTCTGTCTAGTGTAGAATGTACTATACCTTTTCCATCAAACTTACGGCTTCCCTCATAATCCATATTGGGCAATGTTGGGAGTATGCCATTCTTCTTTGCCTTAATGTAACGGGATCGACGATGAATGGCAGTACTAGTGAACGCATAGATTTATATGGTGTACACCCGGCTTGAAGGAAACCATTCCTCCAAAGCAGAGACTCAGACGTGAATAAAACATTCTATATTTCATAAAAAATCAAGAGAAACCTATTCTTTTGATATATCTCACAGGACACCCAGTATCATTGAAAATGAGAATAGTGTAAGACAAAGGTAGGAGTGCTTACAAATGAATGTTATACCTTTATACCTGTACACACACACACACACACACACACACACTGAAGTTAGGGTTTAAGTTTTGGTTCTGAACATAGGCATACATACTATCACACACTGGGTGTAACAAGATAACCAGGTGGGATTTCGGATTTACAACACAACACAATTGATGCTGATGCAAATACATTGTTTAATGACGAATGATTGAATGAAAAAATAATTATCATTAATATGTGTGTGTATACGATCCAAATATTGGATAACTTAACATAAAACGTATAGACTTGATGAAAACACAATAAATGACTTTTCACAAAATGATGAGTATTACTCAAACAGTAAAAACTGTAGCAGCAGAGGGAACGAATCGGACAACTTTGTAGAGGCGTCGATTCGGCAAACTGAGGCTTCCTCGAAAAGCGTTAAAGTAAAGCGTCGATTCGGCTAACCAACGCTTCCTTGAAGACGCCAGCGTTGTTGTCACTCACCCCTTCTGCTGCTATGGGTTAACCGAATATTTTATCAAGTCCGACACGATATCGCGTCCAAGGATCTGATAAATTTATCGTCACAAATCCGTGTGGGATTGACTGAGCGTGACTAAAGAAATTTCTAAATCGATTATGATTCATATCACCGCCGCACCAAGTTTGCCAAATATTTCTAAGAGTATGTGTGTCAGCACCGTTAAACACACACAATACATTGCAGTTATCTCTGATCACTTTTGGTATTTGAGTGTACCGTTGAGTGACATATATCACGTCGGTGTTTTTATGCCTGCCTCTGGAAAATATCCTAGCGGGATTTTTTGGATTGTCTAACATCACATCATCATATACGACTAAGTTGTTAATACTTCCATCGATATCATCAATGCTCGGTGTTTCTTCGATATCGGTTATAAATTCAATAATACCTTCGCCGTTGATTTCTATTGCTCTCTCGTTAGCATCCTTTAACACGTTGTAACATCTCTGATCGTCTACACTCGGGGCGACCAAATACAACTTGTTCCATTTCATCCATCTCGTTATCAAATTAAGTAACAATTGTGTCTTGCCGCTTCCAGATGGACCGATTAAAATCGCGCGAATAGAATTCGGCAACATCGCATGGTGTTTAATAGGTTCTCGTCGTCGGGTAGCTGAATAATCAATTACAGTCATATCCATATATCATAAATAAATTATGGATCTATATTGTGTGAAATGTAAGAACCGTACTGGCACAGATGACTTGACGACGATTACAACTAGCAATAACAGATCAGCACATTCTGGTAAATGTGTACAATGTGGTACAAAGAAATTTATATTTGTTTCTATGAAATCTGCAGGAAATGCTAGCATTTCTGATGATTTAAAAAAAATGAGGAGGTGATGTTGCAACCAAGTTAGTAAAACTCCCAGGAACACCATGGGCAAAGTATCCGGTAGAAAAACACCTTCCAGGGTATAGTTATTGTGAACCCGGGACTAGACTCGATATCAGACTCGATGATCAAAACCAACCTCGACCGGGAGAATATCTAATAAACGCCATTGATAAGGCGTGTCATGCTCATGATGTTGCTTATAAAAGGAGTAATCTGCAACACAGACATCTCGCAGATGTGAAATTAATTAATGCGTTGGATTCTATCACTGATAAATCCTTCAAAGAAAAGATGGCTTCATGGTTAGTAAAATCGGCTATGAAAGATAAATTGATGTTAGGTGCTTGTAATTAATATTAACATGGAATCTATTTATTATTCTCCGAAAGGATACTGGAGGGGTAAGGCGGCAATCGGTAAACTCGCTATCGCAGCAGCGGTGAAATATACCTCTGCAGCGAATTGGTTATCCAAACAGGCGATATGGCAAATTTATCTACCGCGACCTAAACAAATTAACTACTCGCATTTTGATGTGACCGTTCCTAATGAAGTTCATCAAGTTGATATATTATTTCTACCGCATGATGGTTTCTACAAGTATGCGCTAACCGTAGTTGATGTTGCGAGTCGATACAAACAAGCAGAGCCGTTAAAGACAAAATCATCAACTGAAGTGGATCTGCATTTGAAAGGATTTATCGGCGAGGTCCTCTGCGTTGGACAAATCTATTACAAGTTGATCCTGGCAAGGAATTTCCGGGTGCGGTTCTATCAACAATGAAGCATCATAATACCACGTTACGACGAGGGCATACTGCACTACATCGCGATCAGGCAATTGTTGAACGATTTAATCGCACACGTGCTGAGCGGTTATTTGGATATCAATACGCGAAGCAATTTATTCAGGATAAACGATCTCGTGAATGGGTCAAGAGATTACCAGGTGTAATTACCACGCTGAATAACGAGATTACTAGAACAATCAACATGAAACCTAACAACGCCATTAAAAAGAAGTATATACCAGTACAACCGCAAAAAGATTTTTCAAAACAACCAATTCTCGGTAATGTCACTGTTAGGTATTTATACGAACCAGGAGAGCTCGAAGGTCGTAAAAAAAGAGCTACTGATCCTATTTGGAGTGTCGCCGCGCATAAAATATCTAATATAACACAATCCACGGGTAGACCAGCAATCTATAGATTGGATTCAACTGCTCCTCAGCTAGGTTTTTACTCGTGAACAACTACAAGTGATACCCGAGGGTACTCAATTACCACCGCGTGGTCTTAACTAGCACCTCTGCGTCTGTTGCACTCAAGACAGGTCATCATCACATTATTTCTAGTATGACCAATGCTGCTATTCTTTCTGTCTACGGTAAATTGTCGAGGATCTGTATCCGACCAACGCCAACTCATTATACAATTGCAACTCGCGCAGTGATTATTTTGTTGTTGTTTCAATGTAATTATTAATTCTGCATCAATATCAAATTCTCTGTTATTTTATTTATCCTGTTGTTTATAGCCGGATAGTTTTTTTCTGATTATGTCATCGTTGACAATATCATTGAATGTAGTGTTATTATCATCTGAAACAACTCTTCGAAGCTGATTTATTCTTCGTACTCTGGATACTGCGAGATAAACTAAATTCGACCACTCGATGTGATTATCTATAATCCAAACAATTTTATCTGATATAGTTAACCCCTGTGAAGACTGTATTGTTGCTGCGTATCCTTTGTGTCCATGGGGATTTATCAGTGCGTAATGCATCTTCGACGTCATTGATATCAACCAGCACAATATCATTTAACACTAAATTCTGCTTTTCACGCTGTCCTGGAATATCAACTTTGATATTCTGCTTTCGTGTATCCTTGGGTCTATAACACAACGGTGTTGAAAGTGTTGCAAATTTTTCTTTATGCAATTCAAATAATTTTATCTGAAGTGTATCTCTGACTATTTTTCTACTTGCTACTATCTACTATCTCCACGCTTCCCAGAAATCATTTAATGGGGTTTCCGAAATTATTTCTCGTGCTATTTCACACTGGTGTTTATCCGGTTGTAATCTAATTAGTTTTTTGAACTCGCGTAATTGTTCATCAAGTGCTCTATGATCAGTATTAATTTCTTCATAATAGTCTACAAAATTCTTCAACCAATCATGTGGGGAATAAACCGACAAATGGTGGTGGTTGGCCATGATCGCCGCATATTATTACTTTTGTATTCGCTAGCAATAACCAATCAAGAAATCATTGTAATACATCTAATGACACTGTGCATATCTCATCCTTAATTATGACTTCAGGAATAAATTTCTCACCCATTCGTTCAGGAGTTCATTCATCGCCTTTCCATCGAAAGAAACTGTGATAAGTACAAGCATTAATTCCTCGTTGTTTCATCTCTCTGGCAAGTCTGTGTGTCGGTGTTAGTACAATCATATTTGATTTGGAAGCACTAGCGTGAAAATCCGTAGGATTTTTCCCACGGAATAATCCAATCGCACGAGTCGTCTTTCTTGACCCGGCACTGCCGTTTAAATAACTGGTTTTATACCTGCATATTGGATCAGATATCGACGGTGCATTTGATAGTTCTGATATCTGATTATTTTTCAAATGCTTATCTTCAATCGTAAAATCTGCTGATTTGGAATAGCCACCCAGTATTTCCCACTTAATTCTGCATGATCCCCAATTCTCGTCAGAATTAGTGAATTTGGCCACTGCGCTACTGTGTTTCATGTCTATGTAAAATGAATCAGTGGCGACTCTAACTGCGGTGTCAGGAAATATATTTATCATCGAAAATAAATTGATAGAAGCATAAGCCAGCATAGACGCCCTCAAATGTGTATACTGAAGACTGTATCCATCGTTGTAAGTAACAATTGTACCCAATTTGGTTCCATTGGACAAGAAAGCGTCTTTACTATCCACGTACATACCCTTAGATGTTACATCCGCGATTACAAAATCGTATACAACACTATCTATAATCAACCGCGAAGAATATCTTGTATTGTCGTACTTGCCACCCTAAGTAAATTTACCGATTATTCTTCTACCAGGATATTTTGTGTTTTTGTTTCTGATTTCAAATAACTGTTTGGACCAATTCATGATATATTCTTCGTCGAGATCGGGAAATTGTTTTATATTTTTGCTGATTATACTATCTAGACTATCAGGTTGTGGTAACCAGACCTCAGTCTGCGTGTGATATGATATAATTGCTTCACCGACAATCAGCGATATCAGCATTTTAGAATCAATCATATACCGTAATAACACTATTGGCATTCAGTGATTTTCAGAGATGTGTCTACCAATTCAAACATAACAGCACGGATGAAGTCCTGTAGCCAATTCAAATGATACTACACGAGCGAATCCGGTTAGATCAAAATCAGGTAGTGGTCCATTAATCGCAACACGGGTCATTTCATGGGTGGGATGTCCAAATCGCTTGAAGAATTCAGCGCATTCTCCGTACCAGAGAAAACTCCAGGGATAACACGCGACTATATCAACCGAAATAATAGTTTTGGAGTCATATTTTGTATTCCATAATCCGCCATGACCACTTTACACGCAACTTGATCTGACATCTGATAAAAATTCAGCTCGAGTTTGTTTCCACGTGTTTTTCTTTCTCGCGAAGTGAGCTACAACCGACGAAAGTGTAAAGCAATTTGTTAATAATTGTTCGTCATCGAAACTCTTCGAGCTCACTGTTGAAAAACTACTAGCTAGTTTTTTCATCGCATCATGGAGTGCTTCAGTGCGGTATAATTCTCCATTGGGTCTTACAAATTGATCGAATCTACCCTCGGAGTTTTCAAAACTGTGAAGTAACCACACTGACACAGGATCATTTTTACTCAACTAGTAAATAAAATCAAATAATTTTTTCTCAGAGAATTCTGGAGAGAACTCCGCTGGTATATACTTTATTGTTCTATCCCGCGGAAATATTGTTACTACAGATGTCCACGCGTGTTCGTTATGATCAATACTTTTGATTGGGGCCCCTTTTGATTTATACTTCTATTCGTATAATACTTCTCCTGTTATCGTCGTTACGGTTATTGGGAATTTTAATGATGTTTCTAATTTGGTTATATCCTGAATTGTTGCCCCTCTCCCCCTCCCCGCTCCTTCACTGTTAGTACCCATTCGTTTATTATTTTGCGTCTTAGATCAGTCAGTTTGTTTCCACGCAGCGCATTTGTGAAGTGTTCTATTATTCGTTCTGCTACACAATTCAACAATGATAGTTTCATGGGTTTTAGTTTTTCAGTACTCGGTTTATCATTTAACGGATATATTCCATAAACAACTGCTGTTACAGGATAAGATATCTCGTAGTATGTTTTGTCAATTCCAGTCAGAATTCCTGGTTTGGAATCTCGACTCACAGTGACATTTCTTTTGTCCTTCAAGATGGGTTCAAATTTATCTCTGATAATCAAATCTCCTGTGTCTGAACGGATAATGAATTTCACTATAAAAAATATCTTTTTCGCCCAAGATGTGAGATTATCACTGCTGCTCTTTCGTCATTCATGGTAGCATCAACTCTATCATCAATTCGAAATGTCGACCAACAGTGAGATGCTCCATCACGCTTGAATTCATTAAAACAATCATGCATTTTACCCAACATGGTTCTATCACCTATTAGATTCTTTGGTGCTACGGAGACTATATCGAGATTGAATTTAGCATTTTTTCAAGGCTCAGTTTTCGATAATCTCTCGAACTCTTTCTTATTATAATTAAAACAAGTATTTAAATAGAGAATCTATTATATAATGACTCATTGCAAATGGCTTATGATTGGATCAGTAACCCCGTGTAACAAATCATGCAGAAAGGAGTTCTGTGGATATCATATGCAAAGTTTTCGACGTGGAAGCCTAGGTCCGATTCCTTGCATAAGATGTGGGGTAGGGGTGAGAGGAAAATCACAGTTGTGTCTCGGTTGCGGTGGCAAACGATACAGAGTATTGAAGCGCTACTATGATAAGAGAGCTAAAAACTCCATCAATGACTCTGACCCTGACTCTGACTGTACCCCTGACAGAGTCATAAGAACTCCTCAAGACTACATTGATAGATTCCAAAGTAATGTAATAATTCAACCAAACAATGAATTAGACAAACAATTGTATAGTATATAAATGAACCAAGAATTCCGACCACACCCTATGATCACAAATTATGAGGCATCCCCTGATGGTATTGTCAGAAACCAAAGACTGAAGAACCCAGTTGGTGCTGTGTCTAATCAGGGTTATTTGAGGTTTTGCGTTGGAGGGAAAATGTATTATAATCACAGAATAATATACGAATGTTTCCATGGATTGATTGAGGATGGTTTTGTTATTGATCACTTAAATGGTATTAAGACTGATAATTGTTCAAGTAACCTACAAATTGTTACAAAGAGTGAGAATTTAAGACGAGGAGGAACTGGAAAATACTCGAAAAAAGCGAGACCTATAAAATCTTTTAATACAGAAACTAACAAAGAAATGGTATTTCAATCAATGAATGAAGCCGGTAGGTATTTCGATATTTGTGCATCCTCGGTACAATTTGTTGCAGAACGAGTACAAAATTCGGCTTTTTCATATCGTTTTAAAAATAGCATTCAGTTTACATATGCTTGAATTCCATTTTGCATTATTCGTTATAACGCCAAAAGAGATAACTCGTATGGGTATGTCGGCTTATGAAAATATAGTTGTTTCAGTTACGTAGTTGTATTGTCCTGTGTTGTCCCCAATCCTTTCTACAACAGTAAATAACGAGACAAAATTACTAACATCGTTACAGAATACAAGAGATTCACGAATATAATTCTGGATTCGTTTAGCGAAGGCGTATTGTTTCGGTAAGACATATTTTGTTATTCATAACACTGAATTCTATGTCTTCAAAGTCCGAAGTAATTTGATCATAGTTTAAACTATCTGATAATTGAAGATCCTGACTTTTCAAACTTAAAATCTCAGTTATAATCTCATTGATATTTTTAGAATTCATATCGTATATAATAAAAAATGTTTCTGATACGGCATTGATATATTTTTCAAAAAAACGGGTCAATTTTGACCGATTGTTTTATGATGATTATGATGATGACCTCATTTGGTACTACTCATGTGTGTTTTCATCGGAGAAGTCCAGAGGTTACATATATAAGACAATACATCTCGTAGGGTCCCTCTCAGGTGTGTTTTATCTGATCGGGCCCAGAGTATATTACGAAACATGATCTCCTGAAAGGAGGTCTAACTCGCCAAATAGCGGATTAGACCGCCAAGAAGATATGCTTGGCAAATGACGTCACATTAAAGATCAAAACATAATCTCCTGAAAGGAGACCTAACTCGCCAAATAGTGGATTAGACCGCCAAGAAGATATGCTTGGAAAATGACGTCACATTACATGCATACATATATATGACAATGAATGATGTCAACGGTGGTATTATGACCCTCAATTTTTTCAAAAAAATATATCATGTTATAATAGAAATATATTTTTATTATGTATGATAATGAATTCTGAAGATATCAATGAAATTATAGCTGAAATCTTAAGTTTGAAAAGGAAGGGATTTCAATTATTAGATAGTTTAAACTGTGAACAAATTAAGGCGGACTTTGAAGATATAGAATTCAGTGTTATGAATAATACAAATGTCTTACCGAAACAATATGCCTTCATTAAAAGAATCCAGAATTCCATTCGTGAATCACTTGTATTCTGTAATGACGTCAGTAAGTTTGTCCCGTTATTCACTGTCGTAGAAAGGATCAGAAGACAATTGGCGCAACAATACGAATTGAAACGAGCCGTTAATTCAAAGATCAAAGAGATTAAAACGCTAATCAAACTAAACGAAAATATACTTTCGGCCGAGTAAATAATCCTCACTTTGTGTAACAGTTTGTAGATTTGATAAAGAATTGTTCTCGGGATTGAAATCATTTAGAAAAAACCTGAAATCACTTTGAAGAAACTTGAATATGTATATATTCGCCATTATCCCACCCCTACAATGTCCTATAAGCCTACTACGTGTTTATACAATGCTATAATGCGCGTCTGTTGAACAGAATACAAAACACTACATCGATAGGTAATAGGTGTGCGCTCATACGATCAAAATTTCCCCAAACGTCATAGCCCAGCTGCTGTGGATTAAATGTATCTGAATAATCAATAAATGATGTTGGTTAACAATAGCAGTGTTTATCAATGAACGTGTACTATAAGAAAGTTGTAGATTTCATTGTACTGAAATATTTTTAAAAACACTTTTTTGGGGTCTTATTTGACTGATTAAATGAATCAATTAGAGGTTTTCTTATTGAAATTGTTTATAGTGACATCGTCATTACATTTAAATTGAAATCTCCGAAAAATCTTTAATTTTTGGATTCAAATTGGAAAAATGTAAACAATTTGAATAATGGTAAATGAAGCATTAACCACTCGATCAGCTCGTGAGAGATTAGTGTCAATTAGAAAGTATATTCTCGTACGCAATTCCGTACGGAAAAAACTTCAAGCTAGACAGAGTCTTCAGACCGATTTTTCTGATGATACGGAACAATTGTTTAGACCGATAACTACGGTAACAAAAGGGGTAATATCAGCCACTGAGCGAGCTATATGGGGAGATATTCCCAAGGACGAACCAAGAAAAGAAAAGCCTCTTATTGGTGAACTTAAAAAAATAGCAACGGAAACTGAAAAAATAGCAGGAAGATCCAAACAAACAAATATTCTTTAAAAACACTTCCTGGTGATATAATAACTGCCGCAAGACAACAAGAACAAGAAGAACGACAACTTCAGGAAGAAATAGAACGATTAGGTGATATTGATATTAGCTCCCCACCACCTGAACCACTTCAAGAAGAACTTGAACAACTAGGTGCTACTGCAAAGAGAGATTATTCACCTGGTCTCGGTGATACAATTGCAGGGTTATTTGCAAGAATGGTTCCAAAAGTGGCACCGTTGGCAAAACAATTATCGATGAAAGCCATTGATGTTATTTGTGGTAAGGGTATTAGCGCTGTTAGAGATCATGCCGGGAGGGCGTTTTTCAGCCGCGAAGGATAAACTAACAGCGCTAGTTCGACGGCGAAGGAAACCACCAGCGTTGGAACCTCTACCATCTACAGCGGAGATGCCTGCAAGTGTTAGTAAAATAATAAATAACGCAGAAGATCAGAAACTAGCGTCATTGGTAACCAACGACCAAAGCAACATCGCAAATATGACAGCGGGAAGTGGTTTAAAAAAACCACGGCGGGGTCGACGACGATGAAAATCGAAGATTTTTCAATCATGATTTAGACTTTGATAAACCAAAGTGAATATATAATAAAATGTTCAAACGGTTACCTGATCCAGTGCGCAAGGATGATTCTGTACGCGATTATCAATACTATGCCTATCACGCAATACAACCAGATAGTCGATCAAGAATCGAACTTCAAGTTCATGATACCAGTAAATACTTTCTACCGTGTGAAGCGTTTATCGAAGTAGAAGGAGAACTTGTACAAAGAGATGGTACAGCATATCCACTTGATTCCCAAGTCGGTTTTATTAATAATGGTATCGTGGCGTTATTTGATAGCGCAAAATATCTGATTGATGGAAAAGAGATCAAGTCGATAGACCGTGATGTTGATGTGGCCACAACAATAATAGGACTAGCGAGATATTCCGATGATTATACAAGATTTGCAGGCCCTTCTATGATGTTTGCAAAGGATGGTAGGGATAAGGCTAAAATAAACCCATTTATTTTCAGACAACCAAAGAATCGTGGTGTTGGTGCTACTCTTGCTAATAATGATGATGTCGAGGATATGATATTAAACCATGAGTCCGATTACAACCTAGGAGCTGCAACACGAATGTTAATGTTGCAAGGACCGCGTAGATTATTTTCATGCGTGATTCCACTGCATCATATATTTGGATTCTGAAGAAATGTTCGAAAAGTTATCTACGAAGCAAGGCACACAGTAGCGCTTGTGGGAAAAAGTACTGACGATGACGCAATTTTGGAGGATTCTAGGATATCCAGATCCAGCGCATATAGATGATGATCCCGGTAAAGTCGTTTTAACAAAACTATCATTGTGGATGCCAGTGTTGACTCCATCAATCACCGCAGAAGAACGATTACTATCATTTATGGACCAAGGAGGAAAATCACTGATAAGTTGGTTAACAAGAACAACAGATGTCGTTCAAACAACTATAAATGGGTTATTTACTTGGAACCTGGCATCGAAACAAGGTGTTTCAGCTCCACGTCATATATTTATTGCGCTACAAGATACCGCACGAATTGGTAAACAACAACGCAGCCATATGATATTTGATCAACTTGGTATTACTGACGTCTCACTGAGAATAAACGGACAGCAAGTAACATCCGAAGATATACAACTTAATTACTTTCATAACCGTATTGCCGTCTGTATCATCGGTTGCTATCGTCTATGGCGCGCGATCAAAATGTCGATACTGGTTTGCAAATATCACATTTGGATTTTAAAAATATGTATCCAATCTATTACTTTTCGTTGGAACATCTTGATTTAACAAGACAATCTGTCATTGATATACACTTTAGAGCTAATGTAAACCGCATTATTATTGGTGATAATGCTATTGCCCACTACAGAGCGGTTGCTGTCATTCTCAGCGACAAATCAATGCTACTCGAAGGTGTTGGTGGAAGAATGAGAGTGATAGATGCACCAGTGGAAAATATGTAACAATTAGATCAATCTGTTATTGTATAATGTCATATAGTCATATTAGGGTTGCGTTGACTCCCGGTCAAATTAAAAAATGGCAATCAGAATCGGCTAAAAAATGTGGAACCACAATAACACTGAAACACAATCAGATGACTGGTGGTCAGAATAAATTGTTGCTGACGACTCGTCAAGTAAAACACTTCAATGATGCTTTTAAAGATAAAAAGGGCGTTCAGATCACTCTCTCTCTCTCTGCAGCTGCGATCAAACATATGATAAAATCAGGTGGTATATTTCCGTTGTTAGCTGCGTTACCAGCGTTGATTGCGGCAGCGGCAGCGGCAGCGGCCCCAGCGGTGGCTAAAGCGGCGGCGTTAGGAGCCGCGGCAGGAATGGCACTAAAGAATGCAACTGGGATGGGATATAAAAATAAGAAGGGAAAGGATCTAAGACTACCAGGAACCCCGCATTCATGATACAGCGGAAAAGGCCTGAGACAAGGACCGGTTTATTAGTTGAGGAATCTTTGACTCCTATGTCCAATTTTGATTTACTCGATGCTGCTAAAAATTGGACATAAAAAACTTCAGAGGTGTCTTTATGAAAGGTCAGTTGCCGGCACAACCAAACAGCGTTGAAACCGGTATCATTAATCTCGATAACAGCACCGGACCTGGAACTCACTGGGTTGCATACGCGATTGATCCACGTGTAATCGCTTATTTCGATTCATATGAATTAGCGCCGCCGAAGGAATTTATGAGTTATATAAACCGCTTAAAAACTCCTCGTTGGTATTCCACGCTACCAACACAACAAATGAATGACCCACCAATATGTGGCAGCGAAGTATTTAATGTCCTTGACGCTATTTCATCATCTGGAAAACCACCACATGTTGTGTCGTAAATGAATATACTAGCAGTCGCTGGTAACGACTAAGTCGTCAACGAAGAGATTTTAAAGAGAGATTATATAGAATAACATGACTGATATTTGGGGGAGATCTTTATCAGCGCTGAAGAGACCCTAACCTGATGGCACTGCAACCAGTGATATAAAAAAATAATCAAAGATGAAATAGCTGAGACATTGAACTTAGCAAGTGCTGATCCCAATGAAATAGTTGTATTTCACGATCGTCAGGGTAAATTGAAAACTAGTAATGTTTCCCTGGATGATATTTTAGTTAAACAAAGCGGCGTAACCGAGAACACCGTTGCGTTATTTTCCGATCAGGGTAAACTCAAACCCGGCGTACTCGTTTCGACGATTACAGATAAATTAAAAACTATCAACGATGAGTTAAAATTCATGCTAAGTTTTTTTGGTGATCCAGCGACAACATCACCGAATTTATCATTAATAAAAACCTCTATGGACAATATAAAGACTGTCAATGACGAATTAAAATCAATTATGGCTTTCTTCGGCGAACCAGCCGTGATATCACCGAATTTACCATCAATAAAAAAAATCCATGGATAGATTAATTGAGCTTGATTATAAAATTGATCAATTTGAAAACAATTATGAGAAGCATGAAAAGGATTTTAATGTACTTCGAAATAGAGTTGTTAGAGAATTTTTTGGAAATCCACCGACGGTCACAATGAAACTAGCAGATATAAAAAGTTCTCTAGATGAAATAACCACAATCAATCAGCAAATAGAAACTATCAACGCTGATATTAAAACAACCAATGATATTATCAAGGATGATACGCCGAAGATGATAAAAATACTTGAAAAAACAAATATTCCTCATGAGAGAACCAACAACGTAGTATACACAATTCAACACGGATCATTTGCGTGGACACCATCCACTAACACGCTAAGTATCACCGCAGCCGTCAAAGGTATTTATCGATTAACACTAGTGACGCCAATTCAATTTAATATTTCGTCAACAAGTTCATCTGGGGTCAATAATACGATATCAACAATCACCGACAAGAATACAACTGAACAATTCACGATAACATCTACTGATAAAAATTTGGCTAGGGTTTCAGTAACATGGTATGTGGAATTCGTAGCGAATTTGAATAAATAATTACATCGCTAGCTGTTTCAATTTAAATCTGTTATAATAAATACAATGTCATCACTGTTGACTTCGTCATCAACGGTATTTTCGGTATCTCAATATCGTTATGATCAAGTCAGATAGTTTCAAACTAAACGCAAAACACTCACTGAGGAGTATCAAACAAAAATAAAAAAATACCGACGAAGAATCACCGCAGTTGATGTTACCGTGTACTCTGTGAGTGGTGTAATCACCGGAGCCGGTATTATACTCTCCTCGGTAACAATGATTGCCCCGATAGCTGTTCCAATTTGTATATCAGCGGCGACAACAATCGCGTGAATTATTTCAATAATAACAAAAAAAAATATCATCATGCAGCCAGAGCAAACTGCAAGACTACATAATTAAATTTCATATTGTGTCCACTGCATACTCGCAATTATCCTCGATGATATCATCATCACTCGATAACACATTTATATTAGATAGTGAGTTTGCAGAGATGGTACGTATTTATGATTCCGCGATATCGAAATTAGAGCAGGATAATAATAATAACAATGACAACACCGCAAGAACTACTTCAACGAATAGTAATAAATACCGAACCGATTCAACAAATAACGGAAAATACCACACCAGTGAAGACCAGCATGATCTCAATAATCTCAACCAATCCTGAATTCAGTGTGAATTTCCCTACTCCGATTCAAGTGAAAGAAATAGCACTAGCAAAACTACGAGTGTATCACAGTTGGCCTAATATTAGGTCGGTAGCATTTGTCGGTCAACAACCGAATAATTCCTTAGTGTTTGCGAGTAAAAATCGCGAAGACGGAACTTCAGACTGGAACGTTGTTTCGCTACCATCAGTGTCGTACCAAATCGAACAAATCAATGCCGAATTACAACGCAGAATGAAATCCATTACTGGGCGAGAACCAAAAATCGCTATAACGGTCTACGAGCCGACGCTATCATCTACGATCGAGATAAACTCGCCTAGTTATGTCGTAGATATCTATCAGAGTTCTATAAGAACTATACTGGGATGGCCTGAATCACACCTAGACAGGAACTAGTTAATGTTGAACCACAAAAATTACAATATATTACCGACAGGATAAAATCTGATAATCCAGTAAAAAGCTATAGCGGTTACACCAAGTTGAATTTTTTCATGTGGGATGATTGACGACCGCAACCTAAGATATTACGCAACTCGACAGGATAAAATCACTGAAAATTTCACAGCGTTCAATAACGATTTTTCGCTGTTGTTAATATCTCTTAAATCCGGTACTCTCACCCGAGATGAATTTATCAGCGTCGTAGAAACATGTAAAAAATTCAATAATGACATGGAAACATTTCATTCGCAAATTATTCAAGAGATATTAGGCGACAGTAATCCTAAAACGAGAACAGAGTTTGCGAGAGTGTATAATATACGCGTAGAAGATATTCCCACGCTCAAACTACACGGATATAATATCTTAGAACTACAAAAATCTCACAATGATGCCATCGATGAAGGTTTCCAAAAAATCTATGACGCATGGGAAAAAAACAGCACCACAACCACAAACAACAATTCTCAAATATAATAATGACCCAGACGGAGGCGGGCGGCATATAGCGCCGCCAAACGTAAATATATTCTCGGTGATTACATTGAATTTAGTATGTGATGTTATCGAAGGAAGCTATCAAATAAATCTCAAGCGATCAAATCAAGCTCAGCAGGGATATATTTTATATTCATTTGCACCAACAGCTCCTCCAGGATTTGTTATTATTGAGGATCCAACTAATCCAGTCTATATGTGATGTCATAATAATTCGCTAACGAGAATTAATTTCAGACTCACTGACCAGTCTAATAATCTAATTGATTTACGAGGTGAAGTTTTACAAATTAGTCTGTTTGTGAAATCGTAGTGATTTTCATCGTTAACCCATAGCAGCAGAGGGCGTGAGTGACAACAACGCTGGCGTCTTCGAGGAAGCGTTGGTTAGCCGAATCGACGATTTTTTGTTTTACGCTTTTCGAGAAAGCCTCAGTTTGCCGAATCGACGCCTCTACAAAGTTGTCCGATTCGCACCCTCTGCTGCTACTGTAGTATTTTACTTACATAGTAAAATGTATTCACTCATTTAGGGAAATTATGTAAACTAAAAGGAACAGATATTCATATTATCTCTACAGTCCCAAAACTACACTGGGTTTTAAGAACCCCAAAAATTATTCCACGGCTAAAATAGTATATATATACACTCCGTTACCAGCACACTCGGCTTTTAGTCACACTGGCCGATGAAGCCGTCTGTATTCCAGTTTGGTCAATCACGCAATCAGAGCCCACCAATCTCGGTCAGCAATGCCAGATCACTTACTGTGCGACCAGCAACACTATTCAGCCCTACGACTTATATGGGTCTGCTTTACAGCTGAAATGGTCGACTTCATAGTTAGCTCCACAGCTGATACCACGTCGACTCTTATCACTGTGATCACACTACTCACTCTGTCCCCCCCCCCCATTCCGATCTACCCAAATGACTTCCCTGGGGATAATATACTGTAATAAATTTGGAGTATGCGCATTTGATAGCGCCCCGTTTTTAGCAATTCTTAGATTCGTGTGATTATTGGGATTCGGAGCCATTGAAATATTCCTAACCCGAAATAATTAGCCAAATTACTAGGAGCAAACGTCACGAAGTCCAGTGTTAGTGACTTTGAATCATGACATGGTTCGCTAGAGGTGAATACAGGTATAAGCCGAATGATTGTCCTTGGAATAGAAAGATAGTCCATATTAAAATCTAATGGTATACAATAGTGGTGTGTCTGAGGTGGCAGTATTTACGGTGGAAAACGGGTAAATTACACAATGGATAAGTAGGGACTTAGTAGATACCGTTTATGTGTCCATAGAGGAAAATAGGTACAGTTATATTGGCGTAATGTGCCTGTAAAAGTGTATATTGACTGGCCTTAGGTGGCGGAGTTAAAATAGTTCACAGTGAGAAAGGGGATACTAGTGTATTTACTATGGCATAACCGGCTAACGGTAAGGAAATCTGATGATGATGAAGAAAAACCATGCAAATGTGCGGTTGATGGACTTTGGCAAGTTGTTTTATCTGTGTTCTTGAATTGATTAGAGTAAAATTTAGTATATAAAAGCAGACACGTCTGGCTTTCCTATTTACAACTCAAATTATATGGAAGTTTTTGGAAATTTAGGGAAACATATGACTTCCAGCGGGATTTGTGCTAGGGTTTGACACCACTCGGTCAAGTAATACCCCTGTGCGTGTAACATTACTATTGCAATATTGGGAAATTTTGTCATGTTTAATTTTTCGTTGTACATAACAACGACACCAGAGTACACGTATTTAGTAAATAAAAGGATTTACACAATTCCGTGACACTGGGGTAGTGGTTTAAGTTTTAGTCGTGAACATAGGCATACACACTATTCCACTGGGGTAGGTGTTTATGTTTAGTTGTCAACACAAAGAAACAAAAATTAAACATGCTAAATAGATAGATATTTTGGCGACCTTAAAAATGGCATTTATTTTTACATCAAGCGTATACGACTGCCATTCCCATGTCCGCACTATCTATTTCCATACCAAGACTTGATGGGGACAGGTAGGATGAGGGTGATTTAACTCACTTTACCAATCCTCTGTTTGAGAGATTATCATCGGTTGTCTTTGTTGTTGTTTCTGATGCTGTTGTTTCCGTTCCATATCCCTGCCCTCAACGCTATTGGGATAATTATGTTTCCCTCATTAGTTGTCTCTCGTCTGAGACACCTTCAGAAGAGTGTCATTGGTTGTAAAGCACCTTTAATTTCCTAGTGTTGAATCCTCGTTTCGTTCTTCCAGTATTTCTGTTCTCTATCATTTCATCCTCCAACGTGGAGAAGGCAAGTTGACTGGATAATTTCAAACGAATCTTTGTTCACTTGAAGAATCTCTGTGTGGTTTGAGCTCCTTGAGTTGATCCAGCAGTCGACGAACATGTTCCAGGTCCGTTAAGGCCTTCCTGTCTTATTTCTGGCCATTCATGTCTTCTTTGCCTTGTCGAGTTGACTAGGAGTGTCAAGACTGTCTGTGTTTATGTCTGTCTTGGATTTAATTCATTAGACGAGGATTAAAGCAAATTTTCTACATTTTTTTAAAGCGTGTATAGCTTTAGGTTGAGTTGTACTGGATATTTTAAATTAGTTAGATCAGTGACACCTGCCTGGTGGTTGGGGTTTATGACCATCTTATACTGTCAAATCTTCAGGGTAATTTTGTATTAAGTGGTTGATGATGAAGCCTGTGACTAAATAGCAGATGCGTACTTAGTTTATCTGGGAAGTGTATTGTGTTGAATTCAGAGACAAGTAGCTCATACAGTTCACTCGTCCCAGGGACGATTGTAAGATTGTAAGGGTCTTGTTTCCTAAGACACACACACACACACACACACACACACACACACACACACACACACACACATACATACATATATATATATATATATATATATATATATATATATATATATATATATATATATATATATATATATATATATATATATATATATATATATATATAATTTTTTTTTACATATACAGGTATATTTATGGTAATTGAGGTCTTTTTCGACTCTGAAAGAGGTCTGTTCCGTGCTGATGAAAAATGGAGAGATCCGGAGGAATGCAGATTTCCTCTCTTCGATTTTCTGAAACCTCTTCCCCTTCACTGGATGTTCCTTATATATCTTGGCTGGATACTAGGTAAAATTTGTAAAACTTACAATTCTCTGAGTAATTAAGCACGATAAACTAGTAAGTACAATAGAGATGTAAAGAAACACAAAAAACAACATTCAAAGAGAGAAGCACACATACCAGAAGCACACATACCAGATTTACACTCAGAAATCAACACAGATCAATAAATTCAGTAATGTATCATTTTAATTGCATAGTTAATGAATTTTAAAAGGTTTGAAATAAATCGTCAAAGGTACTGAGCAAAAGCGTAATTATTTTCGTTCATAAGTGCATTATGTTAAATTCCAAACATGATGTGGGGCGTCTTTCTTTCAAGTTAAAGCCTTGCAGATGATTGTCTAGGTTGTTGATGACGTTGATGACGTTACTGACGTTGATTTTAAATTGAACCTTACAAAGGTCTTCGGTAATGAATTTTGTCTCCTCTGAAAATTTTGAACAGTTGACAATATGAAGAAACAACTACCATAGTTTAACATTATACATCTTGATAATAATGTGTCCATATGTCCTGTGCCTTTTTTAACGTTATATTTTGATGGTACAGTTATATTGGCAGAGTCTTCTTAGCAATTCCATTGGATAATTCTTATATTCATGATGTCGATGATTCTAAATGAATCGGCATTGTTTGAATTATGAGGGCAAATTGTATTGTAACAAAGGCTTGTTTTTAGTCAAGAAAGCAGCTAGAGAAGCTAATATTTCCGTGCAAAGTACTTAAACTTTCCTTGCCATTACCTCCAAAATGCTACTGTGCCGAAAAACTTCTAACCAAGTATATTGTGTTCAAAACTATGTTTTATTTTATGTGAATATTTAAAAATGACTGAATCGTTGCTCATGGAATTTTCTGAAATGTTTCTGAATAATATAATAAGTACACGTGAAAAGTGCCATCGATGTCACTGAAAGAAAAAATCGCAACTTTTTAGGAGGTAAACTATATAAAAAGAAGAAACGATATAACAGGTATTCAGTATATAACAGGTATTCAGTATTCGTCCACAATAGTGTATCAGTCCCCAAAGTTACTTTATGTTAAAAGTAGCGTTTACTGAGTATGGTTATCTCGCCTGTTTTATTGTCAAACAATAATTCTTAAGTGGATTAAATCGACAATGAACAATAAACTGAAACACCGGTTTATATACAGCTTGCATTACTGTATATACAACAGTTCTATAGATGATAACTAGAGTTTAAGTTCAAAGTGGTTAAAGGCAAAGAGTGTTGTATCAAAGAGTGTTTGTATCAGCGGGTCAATAACAAAGAGTGTTTGTAACAGAGGGTTAATATCAAAGAGTGTTTGTATCTAAGAGTGTTTTTATCAGAGGGTTAATAGCAAAGAGTGTTTGTATCAAAGAGTGTTTGTATCAGAGGGTTAATAGCAAAGAGTGTTTGTATCAAAGAGTGTTTGTATCAGCGGGTCAATAACAAAGATTATTTGTATCCACAAGTGTTTGTATCAGAGGTTTAATAGCAAAGAGTGTTTGTATCAAAGAGTGCTTGTATCAGAGGGTTATTAGCAAAGAGTGTTGTATCAAAGAGTGTTTGTATCAGAGGGTTAATAGCAAAGAGTGTTTGTATGAAAGTGTTCGTATCACAGGGTTAATAGAAAGAGTGTTGTATCAAAGAGTTTTTGTATCAGCGGGTCAATAACAAAGAGTATTTGTATCCACAAGTGTTTGTATCAGAGGGTTAATAGCAAAGAGTGTTTGTATCAAAGAGTGTTTGTATCACAGGGTTAATAGCAAAGAGTGTTTGTATCAAATAGTGTTCGTATCACAGGGTTAATGACAAAGTGTGTTTGTATCAAAGAGTGTTTTCATCAGAGGGTTAATAGCAAAGAGTGTTCGTATCAGAAGGTTATTAGCAAAGAGTGTTGCTTCAAAGAGTGTTTTCATTAGAAGGTTAATAGCAGAGAGTGTTTGTATCAAAGAGTGTTCGTATCACAGGGTTAATGACAAAGAGTGTTTGTATCAAAGAGTGTTTGTATCAGAGGGTTAATAGCTAAGAGTCTTTGTATCAGGGGTCTTCATCAGAGTGTTTATATTAAAGGGAGTTTATATAAAAGAGTGTTGATCTTAAAAATGTTTATTTACATGTGATTATTTTTATTAAAGTTATTCAGCATGGTAATAATAACAATTTTGTTAGCAATTATATACTCAATGACATTGTGCTCATATTTGAATTTTTAATTATACACTCAATGACATTGTGCTCACATCTGAATTTATACCAGTATTAAATATTGAAATATTGTATAGAATTCTTTCATAAATATTCCCACCGTATCCATTAAAAACACGGATGGCGTTCAGGTCGCCATAGTATAGTAGTTACGTGATGGCCTTGACATCCTGAAATTGCCCTGACATCTTCTCTTATAACCGAATGGATCGAAGGTAATTTGCTGCCATGTGCTCCAAACCTCTGATGAAGGCTAAATATTGTCTAATTATTGACGCTGAAACTTCATATTGACGGAAACCTGCTTCTGACAGTACAACACTCGATGTTTTGAAACAGAATTTAGCCCTCACACATCCATTTAGAATCAGCTTCGTTCACAATTCTATAGACCCCCGACGCTAGTAAGATTGTAATAGACCGTTAGATTTTGACTACCCGTGCAAAACATTATGAACATAATTGTATGTACATACATTTGCAGAAAACGTGTTTCCCGTTGCTATTATTGAAGCTGATACAGATACCTATGATATCATGTCAAAGTACATGCATTATTTGTTCCCAGTCTGGTGAAAGAACGGATTTGAAACGGCGTAGTGATATCTCGAGGCCGAATTCATATGCCGTCTCAAACGAGTTCTTTCCTGTCTCGGAACAAAATGCGAATGCAGTTTCAATGTATTACATACCACTCTTATGCCGTTCAAATAGTTGCCATTATATAGTATGAATAAATTTAAAAAGAAATTGAGATTTATAAAAGAAAGTTTCTGTGTGTGCATCAAACTACATCAAACCACATCAACTCTCAGATTTCTATGAAAAATCTTTTATAGTTCCATGGAACACATGTATCGAAACCATTTAAGATTGAATGCGTATGTAGTAATAGTAAAACGATGTCTACAGGTGTCTTCATATTCCAAAATTCTTAGATAACATGAGTTGTGTTTAAAAGTTCATCAACATAGATGTCAATTATAAAAATATCGAGGCTTGTTTTGAGAAACGTTAATTCAACAGATAAATAAGTGAAAGCTTTTATTGTTGGACAAGATGGCGATTGTGATGATTGATTCTCTACTTCATGGAGGTATACTTTAAAGGTAAGAAGATTAAAGTACGCACAATGTTGTAAATGATCACCCATTTTTGTGTAATAATGTGAAGAAGGTAATTATTTGGTTTCTTGCAATATCCTTGATTTTAAGAGGATTTTATTTAATTTTGAAATATATTTCTTAAAATTCGTCCCACAGGTGCCTTGGGTATGTGCCTTGGTCTGTTTTACCGTGTCAGCTGTCTGATGTTTGTCGTCTGCTATTGGTATCTCTTGCTCGTAGATAAGACACACTGGCACTGTCACAACTACTTTTTTGGACTACTTGGCTTTCTTTTTCTCATAACGGATGCTGACAGATACTGGTATGTATAATAATTGGCTTTTTCTCATATTAGATACTGACATATACTGGTATGTATAATAATTGCCTTTTTCTCATATTAGATACTGACATATATTGGTATGCATAATAATTGGCTTTTTCTCATATTAGATACTGACAGATACTGGTATGTATATTACTTAGCTTTCTTCTCATATCTGATACAGATACTGGTATGTATATTATTTGGCTTTTTTCTCATATTAGATACTCACAGATACTAGTATATATATACTACTTGGCTTTATTCTATCGGAAACTGATATATTCAGTCTTGCATACAAGCCTTTATGTAAACATGCTGTGTATGATGAAAGTCAGTTTGACCCCTAAATTCTCAAAATTTAAGTAGACCTTCATCCCTAAATGATCTCAATGTAACTAGATGTTGACCCCTAAATGATCACGATGTAATTATACGTTGACTCTAAATGATCGCGATGAAATTAGAACTTAACCCTTAAATGATCACGATGTAATTAGAAGTAGACACCTAAATGATCAAAATGGATCTTTTTTTTTATATAAAAAAGCCCCTAAATAATTATCAATGTAATTAGAGTTAACCCCTAAAATATCACAATTTAATTAGATATTGACCTCTTGAAGATCACGATGTAATTAAATGTTGACCACTAAAAGATATCAATCTTAAAAGACGTTTACCCCTAAATTATCTCAGTGCAATTAGAGTTGACCCCTAAATGATCACAATGTAATTAGAAGTTGACCTCTAAATAATCACGATGAAATTAGAAGTTGTCCTCTAAATGATTACGATGTAATTAGTAGTTGAACCCTAAATATTCATGATGGAATTAAAAGCTGACACCTAAATTGTCGCAATGTAATTACAAGCTGACCCCTAAATGATCACAATGTAAGTAGAAGTGAACCCTTAAATGATCGCAATGTAATTGGAAGCTGTCTCCTAAATGATCACAATGTAATTATAAGATCTGGTTTTAGTGATAAATGATCTGACAGACACGTTAAAACCAAGAAATGACGTCTCCATACACGCCTGATGATTACACAATTTTTTTTCTACATGAAAACCTCAGTACTAAATAATGTACAACACGTCTGATCATTAATTTTTTTTTTATTTTCTACATGAAAACCCCAGTACTAAACAACGTACAACACGCCTGATAATCAAACACTTTATTTTCTATGTGAAAATCGCATTACTGAACTAATCGGCAAGATGATGTACCCATTCCGATTTATTACCATAAAAAAGACTAAAAGTATTCACAATTTGTTGTCTACCATCAAGCAACATAATATATGAATGAGCACATCTGCTTATCAAAACCGTATATACAACATAAACCTGTTGAAATACTTTCCATATGTTTGTCACCTGGATGAGCATTAAGTTAGTGCCAGGCCAGATACTCACGTCTCTTTTAGCAAACGACAGCAATTTAATCACACCTTTTGTGTACATTTCTTTAATATGTAATGCCGTATGACCTAAGTAGTTATTACAAATATTGACATGATACATGTAAATGTATTGTTGCAATACCAGTAAAATTGTTGAAAAATCTTTGCTATTCTATATAACAGACCGAGTACAGACACAATTTGGAATTTAAATTTTCACAATTGTAAATACAAGCTAAAATTAGTCTACCTTTGCCTTATCAGATTAAGATAAAGAACGATTTAGAGATAGCATTGCCATAAAGTGTAGTGTTCATTTTAAACCACATTTGGATGTTTCCTAACTTTCATTTAATAAAATAAATCTAATCTCATTGAGGTAAATCAGTCATATGTCGTTTTTACTGTTATGCAAATTTAATTTAATTTTTTGTCGGTTAGTTTTAATTTTTTTAAATTCCATAACATTGTTTACTGATTTGACATTGTCAAAACCTTTTTTTAAATTTTTTTTTATTTCCTTGATGTAAACATCGAATAAATAAAACATTGTATCTGTTGCTGGCCTCGTTTTAAAATCAGTTACTGTTTGGTAAACAACGTTTTTCTTAAAATTTATATCTGCCTCAGAGTAAGAATCATTTAGCTATATCAAGGTCATACCTTGACTACGTGATATAAAACACGTCTCAATTGATAAACAAGCTTCTGTTTTTTTCCCAAGAAGGATGAACTCTTGAACCCCATCCGGGAATCTGTTTTGAGTTTTAGTTAGTCTCATACCTGATTTTATGATAATAATTATATCAGTCTTGTCTTCATCTTGAAAAGTCAAGTTGTTTTTTGTTGTGACCAGTTTGGGTTGAATTGTATTTTTCTCCCAATTATTCAATTAAAGTGATTGTTATCCCTGGAAATATTAAAGTGCTCTAATAATTTTTGGACAAAGACATTTACTGGAATTTATAAGGAATTCATAAACTGGAATAATTTTTTCAGTGTTTCAACAAAAGACAGTTTGTTATTGTTGTTGTTGTTCTTCTTCTTCTTATTGTTTGTATTATTATTATTATTATTATTATTATTATTATTATTATTATTATTATTATTATTAAGGTCGCTGGACGGGCTCCTGTTTCCGCGGAAAAGACGTACTCATGTACCATTGCTGAACTACACACTGTTTAGATTTCAGGTGAGATAAAGCCTATGAAAAACTATTTCCATATGATAAGTCAACACTGGACAAGCTTTTATCTTCAGTTTCAATCAAAGCACATGCCGGCATTCCACATCACAACAAGGATGTCATCATTGTTTGTCCTTTTAATTAGAGCTATTGCATCTTTATGTAATAGTAATTCATACTGCATGGAGGTAAAGTGTCAGGTATAAACCTCGTATGAAACCCTGCATGGTCCTAGGTGTAAAGTGTTTACCTCTTATGAAACTCTACTAATATTGATATATTTTTGTTTTGTTTCCTTGTTTTCTTCGTAAGACTATATAATGCTGAGACAAAAGGGAAATGTGCAGTGCATAAGTGCACACCATTAAAGCTGAACGATGGCAGGAATCGAACCTAGACCCTTCTGGTTACGAGTCAAACGACTTAACCATCGAGCTTCCGTGGCCTGGATATCATGGAACTCTGAGCCGGAATTTAGATTTTAACTACTAAGCTACATTCTGATCTCCATCTTTGGAGTAGGGGTGGCTTTTTTATCCCTATGTACGTTTGGCTCTCTGATCCCCATATTTATGTACGCCAGGTTTTCTGATCCCCATGTTTAGAGCATGTTAGTCTTTCAAAATCCCATGCATATGGTACTTGCGGTTTACAGTCAATGTTTAAAGTACGCCAGGTTCGATAGTGAATGTTATCAAGGCTTTGTATAGTCAATGCTTAGAGTGCTTAAGGCTTTATGATCAATGTTACAGTAATTTAGGCTTTATGGTCAATGTTTAGAATACTTGAGGTTTTATCATCAATGTTTAGAGTACGTCAGGCTTATGATCAATGTTTAGCATGATTGAGGCTTTAAGATCAATGTTTAGCTTATGTGAGGATTTAAGATCAATGTTTAGTGTACTTGAGTCTTTAAGATCAATGTTTAGCTTACGCGAGGCTTTATGATCAATGTTTAGCATACTTGAGTCTTTAGGATCAATGTTTAGCATACTTGAGTCTTTAAGATCAATGTTTAGCTTATGTGAGGCTTTAAGATCAATGTTTAGTGTACTTAAGGCTTTAAGATCAATGTTTAGCTTATGTGAGGCTTTAAGATCAATGTTTAGCACACTTGAGTCATTAGGATCAATGTTTAGCATACTTGAGTCTTTAAGATCAATGTTTAGCTTACGTGAGGCTTTAAGATCAATGTTTGGTGTACTTAAGGCTTTAAGATCAATGTTTAGCATACTTGAGTCTTTAGGATCAATGTTTAGCATGATTGAGGCTTTAAGATCAATGTTTAGCTTACGTGAGGCTTTAAGATCAATGTTTAGTGTACTTAAGGCTTTAAGATCAATGTTTAGCTTACGTGAGACTTTATGATCAATGTTTAGCATGATTGAGTCTTTAGGATCAATGTTTAGCATACTTGAGTCTTTAAGATCAATGTTTAGCATACTTGAGGCCTTAAGATCAATGTTTAGCTTACGTGAGGCTTTAAGATCAATGTTTAGTGTACTTAAGGCTTTAAGATCAATGTTTAGCTTACGTGAGGCTTTAAGATCAATGTTTAGCATACTTGAGTCTTTAGGATCAATGTTTAGCATACTTGAGGCTTTAAGATCAATGTTTAGTGTACTTAAGAATGTATGGTCAATGTTTATAGTTACGCAAGGCTTCATGGTCATTGTTTAGAATACTTTAGGCCTAATGATCAATGTTTAGAGTACTTGGGACTTTATGATGAATATTTAGAGTAAGTCGTACGTTTTTATAATCAATATTTAGAGTAAATCGTACTTTATTATCAATGTGTACAGTACTTGAGGTTTATGATCATTATTTATAGTACCTGAGGATTTAAGATCAATTTTTAGAGAAAGTCCTAATTTTATGATCAATATTTAGAGTAAGTCGTTCTTTATGATCAATTTCTAGAGTAAATGAGGCTTTCTGATCACTGTGGAGAGTATTTGATGCTTTATGAGGAATATTTAGAGTACACAAGACTTTATATGATCAACATTTTGAGTAAGTCGTACTTTTATGATAAATGTTTAGAGTAAGTCGTACTTTATGATCCGATCAGTGTTTAGAGTATTTGAGCTTTCATGATCAATGTTTAGAGTACTTAAAACTTTATGCTGAATTTTTAGAGTAATTTAGGCTGTATGATCAATGTTAAATACTTGAGGCTCTATGATCATCGTTTGGATTAATTGCGGCTTTATGATCAATGTTTAGTGTACTTGATGGTTTATGATTAATGGTCAGAGTACTTGAGGCTTGGTCAATGTTATGATCAATGTATAGAGTAATTTAGGCTTTACGCTCAATATTTTGAGTCTTCGAGGCTTTATTAATAATGTTTGGAGTACTAGAGGCCTAATGTTCAATATTTAGATTACTTGAAACTTTATGATCAATGTGCAGTGTAATTGAGACTGTATGATTAATGTTTAGAGTAAATCATACGTTTATGATCAATATTTCGAGGACTTGAGGCTTTATGATAAATGTTTAGAGTACTTGAGGCTTTATGATCAATATTTAGAGTAAGTCGTACTTTTATGACAAATGCTTAAATTAATATAATCAGTGTTTAAAGTACTTGAGGTTTTATCATCAATGTTTGGATTAAGTCGTACTTTTATAATCAATGTTTAGATTAAATCGTACTTTTATGGTCAATGTTTTGAGTAAGTCGTACTTTTATAATCAATGTTTTGAGTAAGTCGTACTTTTATAATCAATTTTTGAGTAGATCGTACTTTTATAATCAATGTTTTGAGTAAGTCGTACTTTTATGATCAATGTTTTGAGTAAGTCGTACTTTTAAGATCAATGTTTAGAGGAAGACGTACTTTTATGATCAATGTTTAGAGGAATTCGTACTATTATGATCAATGTTTAGATTAATTATTACTTTGTAATCAATGTTTAGATTACTTGATGCTTGATAATCAATGTTTAGAATGCTTGATGCTTTATGATCAATGTTTAGAATGCTTGAGACTTTATGATCAATATTTAGAGTATGCAAGGTTTTACAATCAATGTTTAGTTTAAGTTGTACTTTACAGTCAATTTTTAGAGTACCTGAGGTTTTATTATCAATGTTTAGATTAAGTTGACCTTTATAATCAGTGTTTAGAGTACTTCAGGTTTTATGATCAATGTTTAGAGTACTCGACGCTTTATGATCAATGTTAAGAGTACACAAGGCCTTATGATCAATACCTAGATTATGTTTTACTTTAGGATCAATATTTAGAGTAAGCCAGGCTTTATGATCAATACCTAGATTATGTCTTACTTTAGGATCAATATTTACAGTACTCCAGGCTTATGGTCATTGTTTTTCCAGTGATTAGACTGTTTTCATTAGGTCATACCCATACAAAGACAAACTATTGGCACAACTGCATGTTCATCTTTCCAGCACATCTGACCTCTGTAGACATTTTTTTTATTACACGAGACTTTCCTGTACTGCTATGCCAACAGTCCAGTTTCTCTCCGTGTTGATCAGTATTATATTTGGCATTCATTTTTGTATCTTTTGATTACTAGGGATGTTGAAATCTAATTCTTTTGCCAAGTGTCTTTTCCTTCAGATTCTAATATTATATTGTGCTTTTATGCTTTTTGAGGCAACATGTTTGGAACATATTTATATTAACCACAAATCTAATTCGACACAAAGCATATATAATCAATCAGATAAAATAACTGAACCGCGTAACGGTAAAAAGCATACACGCGTAGATGCACAAATAATTCTTTGTTAGATATTTTACTACCATAAAACAAATGCCCCATTAATCCAGAAAAGAGAAACGTCTGGCTAAATCATCAAAGCCTGTAAACGTGTGATTTGTGTAGCTACTTTTAGAATAAGGTTAACAGTACAGAACGTCATACAGATCTTGTCTTCCTTGCTTCTTTGTACAAAAGCTAAATTATTACAATGAAAGCGTAAGTTAGATAATTTCTTTTGTTGTTGTGGGTTTCTAGTATCATTCTCATCTTTCCCAAGCTCTCTGAGTAGGTTTTGAGGTCCTTTCTCGTCTTTGCCACGCTCTCCGAGCACCATAACCAAACTAGTTCTGAAAGTAAAAACAAACACAACAAAACTGTATCTTCATTCACTTTTCTTACTTAGAATCGCAAACATATCAGTATTATGATATATTTCGTCTCGATGGCATATTTTCTTGTCCGTTTCTTTATTTTAGAGTTTTGAGATAACGTTTATGTTTGTGGTCAGATAGCCACGCGACGGAGGGTCCATAATTTAAGATCATTATTTCATGATATTGAATTGACCTGACTGTTATCTAGCAATGAACGGAGATATTGGAATTTACACGACCTTTAATTGGCAATGTTGAATGATGCTGAAATTGCCCTGACCGTTATCTGATAATGCAAATTATATTGGAACCTACCTGATGACCGTTATCTTGCAATGAAAAAAGATTTTGGAAATGATACAGGTAAGAGACAGCAAACTACAGAATAATCTGGATGTACCTTGGACACAACTGATTGTTAGTCATAGAATCTGGATTCGTGTGAATTGTGCATGGCTCATCAACCAAAATCCTTCGTGCTGATTGAAATTAAAGCATGATTGGGTTTGAGAAGACTAGATGTTTTGAGTTTAGTGTTCTTTTTTTAAATAGCAATTGTAGGACAACGTATAGCAAAATATGTGGCAAAATTTAAGAACTGAGTCAGGAAATATCAGGAGTACTATTAGCATTATGTATACTACCAATCAAACTTCTTTCATATTAAATACCATACAATTCCATACAATTCATTACAATACCATACAATTCCATACAATACCATACAATTCCAAACAATACCATACATCTCCATACAATACCATACAATTCCATACAATACCATACCATACCATACCAAACAGAATATAGCTACTATCAATCTGATTTCTGTACCAAATACCATGAAAAAGCGACTATGGTTATGGCATGGAATGTGTTTATTAAAGATAAAAACCAAAGAATAATATCTGTCTTCCCTCTTTCCCTGCAGATAATGGCCACATACTTTATTGCTGGGCTAAAGAAACTGCTGACTCCGGACTGGATCCTGGGTTACAGCCAACCAGAAATAGCTGCTCACTGGGTTTTTGTCCCATTCAGGTAAAAACATAATTTGTTGTTCTGCCTTAATCTATGACGAGTTCAACAAGGATACTGAATACAACTACTTTTTAAATTTAAATAATAGTAATACAAATTTTCTGGAAATATGAATACTTTTACGCCGGAATCTATAATCTTTCATTACTTAATTACATTTCACACGTCATAGTCACAAGAAGATATTCAGTGCAAATGTACTTTATAAAATGGTTAAGCTCAAGGAAAATTCATTTACCCCAGTAAATATGCTCCATTTTAAAATATACTGTTTGCTGTGGCATACTTCAGTGTGCTACAATAACAAATCTTGGTATAATCACAGCTGACAAAATGTATAGTGCACATATAATCAGTCATTTATATCTTGTTTGTTAAGATAATTAATGAGCCATATACGTCCTTCCGACAACAGTTCTCCAAGGAATGAGAACCTTCATCCCCTGCGATGCCTTTTATAGTGTCAGTGTCGTCTGTTCTTGATGTTTCTGAGCCGGTTATTTCTAGCGTTGGACTACTCTTTTCGTTCTGCTATCTACGGTGCCATGTAGGATGCATTCTTGATGACTAGAAGAGTTTACTTTTGTTTCTAATCGTTGGAACTCGTCAAGGACGCTGATGTCTGATGAATCCTGCTGCGCACTTCTTCGCTTGTTTTGCGGTCGGCGTAAGAAATGTTTTAGGTGTATCTATCGCGTAAAGTCTCCAGAGTTTGTATTCTTCTTTCAGCGTCTTTGTTTAGAATCCATGTTTCAAAAACTCAGTGAAACACTAACATTTTCATTGACCGCACTACTCATTTTGTTCTCATTGGTCGCGTAACCGATTTTGCAAAGCAAGTCAGCACAATATCACTGATATAATCGGTACATACAAGTAAATGCAAACTTACACGTTTGTGTTCAATTTGGTGTAGAATTGGTACTTTGACCCTGATTTAAACTACCTAGATGGAAATTATGAGTAAGGTTCTTATCTATTTTTTCCCGGATCAGGAAGATTAGCCTGTTTATTTAGCAGAACATGATGTAATATGAACTAGTTCCTATGCATGTCCGGGAAAAATGATCATACAAGCAATGATCATCAATATTGGTACTTTATTCAGGATTATGACGTGTGTATATATATATATATATATATATATATATATATATATATATATATATATATATATATATATATATATATATATATATATATATCTTCGTCTTTAACTATTCACAGACTAATCCTGACCGAGGAGCAGATATCCCAGTTCATAGTTCATACTGGAGGTGTGATCATCGACCTGTCAATGGGATTCCTGCTTTTCTTTGACAAGACCAGGAAAATAGCTTTCTTCTTTTTAACCTTGTTCAACATGATGAACTACCAGATCTTCCATGAAACTGGAATAGGTATGAGAATTGATCTAAATGTTCCCCAGAATGCGCATTTCACCGATTAATTTGTAGTATGGCCCAATGTCCTTATTCCATTTGCACATCACACAGAGCACAAAGCAATACATTCACCTAAAACGTTTCCAATATACCTTTACCAATATTAGTTATGTTAGTATATGGCTATTTTGGGTTCGCTATGACTTTGAAACGATCAATAATTAAACCAGACTGGCTTGTTATTCATCCTTGAAATCTTCATCCATATCCCAGAGGACTTGCAGTCAACAATGACGAGAGCTTGCTCTCTTGATATTCTCATCAATGGAAAATCGAGTTCAAATTCGTTGACTTTAAACACGTCTGCAATATAATTGCCACTGATCTGTTTAAAATTGATCCGACAATAGAAGAACATTATTTCATCCAGGGTTCTTCAACCAGCATAGGAGCTCGGGTCAGATTTTAAAACCGGTCCATTATGCTCTAATGCCATATCAATGGTGATATGTTAAACTATGGTAATATGGTAATCCTTACACAACTGACCCTTGCAACTGCCATCATAAGCCATGTTCCTTATGAGGTTTCATAAAGTTTTCGTTAGTAGTAATGGTGACATTAAACTGTCTTAAGACACAAGAAAAATGAATCTGCTATTGTCCTATTCTGCTAATTATCTTATACCATACATGTTGCAATAACGTAGGCCCGTAATTCAACAACACGACTGCCTCTATTCAACCGTCATGATTAACATTTTCAAAACTAAAGACGGAACCCATGCCAGGCAAGCGGTCTCGTTTAGTCGCTACATACCACAAGCACTAGAGCGCAATGTAAATATTCTAAATCCTCAAGTTCTTAGCGGGTCCGTCAGACATTTGGTCCGTCAGACAGCGGTCCCTCAGCAACCGGAAATATATTACAACCTTTAATAACTACAAAGGTTAGTGCATTTATCAATTTTAGTACCAAATGCTTAAAAATATCTTTCTGGTTGGAATTTGCCAATAAGGCAGATGGTTTCTGGTTACCACAATCGAACCCTTTCTTAGATAACATTTCATGATATCCAGGCACAGCAGATCGACTTGCGAGAATAAAAATCAGATCCCATTCTAAAGGCACCCGTTTACAAACTTACTTGCTAATTTAGAGGTGTCTTAACGCACTACACAGACACTCGTCATATTAATCAGAATATGGAAGAAACATGCCACGAGTTGCTGTTTGGACCAATAAAGTCATTGCTCTTAAAACGTAAAATGGTATTCAATTTTGAATTCAATTAATTTACTATCAAGTTTACACTTAGATATTAAAAAAAAAAATTTATATGCTCGCGCTATAGAATAATAATCGAAATTATCTGCGTGATACTCACAAATTCCAAGTTGCAATTAAACATATTAAATCCGAAGACCCACTATCGCTAGAGACAGCTTTTTTTATAATACCCATAACTAACACTAAGTAAGACCCACGAGGTTTTTAATTATAGGTATGTTCCCCTGGTATTTGGTAGCCACGATGCTGTTATTTAGTTTTGATTATAGGTATGTTCCCCTGGTATTTGGTAGCCACGATGCTGTTATTTAGTTTTAATTATAGGTATGTTCCCCTGGTATTTGGTAGCCACGATGCTGTTATTTTGCTTTGATTATAGGTATGTTCCCCTGGTATTTGGTAGCCACGATGCTGTTATTTTGTTTTGATTATAGGTATGTTCCCCTGGTATTTGGTAGCCACGATGCTGTTATTTTGCCGCTCTGACTGGCCCAGAAAGTGTTTCCAAACGTTTCCAGGAAGAATGAGACCTCTAGCTCCGCTGGATTACGAGCTGCAGTCCAGTGACCACTGCCTATATTCAAAGGAGTACGTCAAGCCTGAAGACAAAGTGGTAATTATTCTATGTTAACCTGGCACGGGTAATGAAGTTTTTACATTTCTTGTTCCATGTATGACCTAAAGTTATCTTTCACTTTCTTTGTATATTTTATTAGATTCAAGTATTTCTGTTGATGTTTACACGTGTGTATAATAACAGTAGTTTCTAACATATTTCAGAAAATTAGACAAACTTCTTCAGACATTTAGCTTTTGCAATGTTCTGCAGTATTATTTTAGTTTGCGTGTTTGTATATAATTTTCATGCCCTGCATCCTTGTCAAAAGTTAAACCAGTACATGATATAATCATAGGCAAATGAACATAGTTCCCACTTTATACATTTTTGTCTTATCAACATAACTACATTATTAGTCGTATCAACATAACTACATTTTTAGTCGTATCAGCATAACTAACTACATTTTTAGTCGTATAAACATAGCTACATTTTAGTCTTATCAACATAACTACATTTTTAGTCGAACGTGATTTATTTTCACTTTCCTCTTATAAATAACTCGATAATACAGATGTCGCAATTGTATTTCAAATTCATACATGACGCTTTATCTGTTTCCCCCAGCATATCAAAACATAAAACACGTTTCGTGCTACAATGCTTTTGGGAAACACAGTACTTTTTGCAAGCAGTGCGAGCGGTTATATATAATTTTAAATTCCTTGGTTAAAAATCTTTAACATCTGAATGCATCAACATATAGCGGTATATAATAACGCAGCTACTTCAGTTTTATCAACATCAAACCTTATATAATAACACAGCTACGAGTTTTTCCATCAACATATGACCTTATAAAATTGCAAAGGTACCACGATTTATCAACATATAACCTTACATAATGACACAACTACCTCAGTTTTATCAACTTGTAACGGAATATAATCACAAATCTATGTCAAGTTTCTTCAACATGTAATGGTATATAATATCACACCTATCTCATTTTCAGACCAGGACAGTAGCACTGGGTGCAACTACACCTCCTACCAAAGCGAGGACGTATCATAAACTTGTTTCTATGGTAACAGTGGCATATATCCTGCTACAGTGTTTTCTTCCATATTCTCATGGTATTACTAAGGTATGACACAGCAATATGTCTGTAACAACAATAACAATAGCAACAAATGTAATAGTGATACTTAAATTGTACGATGATAGTACAGCAAATTAAAGCAGCAAAATAACCCACCAAAATAATAATAATAATAATAATAATAATAATAATAATAATAATAATAATAATAATAAAGTATTGGATTGAAGCTATAGGAACTTACAGTATTATGAAGTGAATATAAACTAGTCCTTTTAAAGGTTTATGAAAGTCGTAAATGACTGAAAAGTTCCTGATGAATTTCAAAACCAAAAATATACTAGTCCTCCAAGAACAGTGACGTTGCCAAAAGTGCGTTGTTGAGAATTCCATCGAATAATTTATAACTGTTCCAGAACAAATAATGAGCAATTTCTATTTTTACTGAACAGTCCAAGCAAATGTTTTACCTCTCAAATAATATCAAAGTACAACACAGAACACGCTGCAGACAGGAACATCATAAATAAGAATAACTTCAAATTCAGAATGAAACTGATCGCTTAATTCTCTCCTAATAGACACCGTATTTTGCGACTGTATTTCGCAAAAGACACCACATGACAGAACACACTACTAATTTTGCGTCCCTTTAGCTTATTCATCTGATCTAACCAAACCTATGGGAACTTTCAGAATTATTCTAGAAACGTCGAAACCTCATCAATCGCTGGAAAATTATTATTAAGATTATTTTTATTAATAATTGTCAACACATACGAAAGCATCTATTTATGGATCCTATGCAATATTATGATCTTAACAGATTCAGGTCACGTAGGCAAAACGAAATGAAGCTATTATGTATGAATACAAATTATAAATTTTTAAAAAAAAATCTTATACCAGGAATTACGAATATATACATATACATGCCACTCATGAGAAATGTTTACCATTATCAGTGGGAAAGAAAAGAGAAGACCCTATGACGTAATACCCTAATGAACATGAACTTTAAGATTGGATGTTTAACGAACGAAAACATTATTTGCTCAGCCTCGGAGGACTCTTTGAAATGGTGACTAAACCATGATCCTAACCTAACCATGGTCCTAACCTAACCATGGTCCTTTACTAACAAGTTCCGTACCGAATGGAAATTGATTTTATATTTAAATTGTGGAAACGTATTCGTCCAAACTTGATTGCTACTTCTTCTTATACTTTAACTCCGCCATGGTCATTACTTATGCGAGAGTGGTTCGATATATTCGATTGTCTGGCTGCTTCTTTATACTAGACACATAGTTTTAGAAGCGATCCCGCCTGCGTTAGTCCATGCAGAGAGAGAGAGAGAGAGAGAGAGAGAGAGAGAGAGAGAGAGAGAGAGAGAGAGAGAGAGAGAGAGAGAGAGATCATACCTTAGAAATCTTAGTTTATCTCTGCATGAAATAATTTCCTCTGTTCAATATAAACCAATAACAGCCGTTATCTATCTTAGTGGAGTAATTTGGAAAATTAATCGGTACTTTCCAAGTGTATGTTTGATGATAATTTCATTGAACAAGTAATATCCTTGGGGATTATTCGAGATTACGTATACGTCACGCGACTCGTCAAGGTTTATAGCTGTCACATGATACAAGACGAGAGACAGAAAGTGTGGGTGTTTGTGTGATCCCTAATTATACTACAGATTGAATAGGGATGTATGGGGTGTCGTAGGAGGAGGTAACACCTCTGGCTGGCTAAGCAGTCGTACTCCTTCGGGGGTAGCTCGCCCACCCTTGGTCCCCACTTGGCACTTTTGTAATTATATTTCAATTATATTTTAATTAAATTTGTTTCAGGGCAACAATTTATTTGGAATAGGAATATACCTGTACTCATGGGACATGTTTGTGTGGGAAAGCACAGTGCAGCATATACGCGTTCCATACGTTAACAAGAATACGAAAGAATCTGGATACCTGCTCCCAGGGGTATGCTTTCTGAGATTCTATTTCTGCATGAACGAGTCTACTATCATCAAGCCAGTTTCTGCAATTGTTAGATCATCTCAAAATTAGCCTGTACATTTACTTTGAAATAACGTAATAATTACCGTTTTATGTCCTTGTTAATCATTGAAAATTAAATCAACGGCTATTGAAAAAGATAATAGCCCTATTATGTTTCCATTTGTATCACTATAGTGACAATATCACTTTTGGAACTACTTTATTTTTCATTTAGGCACACACACACACACACACACACACACACACACACACACATATATATATATATATATATATATATATATATATATATATATATATATATATATACCTGTCCATATGTATATTATTCAAATTTGTATTTCCATGTTAAAACTATTTCATCTCTCTCTCTCTCTCTCTCTCTCTCTCTCTCTCTCTCTCTCTCTCTCTCTCTCTCTCTCATAATTAGGATGAATAGATCTTAAATTCTGGCAATTCTGTATACCATCCAGTATACATTTATTTAATAAACAAGGAAGATCCATCAAAATGCCAGAATAAGACTGCAGTTATACTTCAGGTATCAATTTTTTAAAACAAAATTAGTTTCCATATGAATCCTGCACATTATTAATGACTGAACTCGCATGAACTGCTGCTATTCGATATTTTGTGTCTCCCATACAATATTCTATACCTTACCATTCTACCACAAACAGAACATATTTAGGAAACAAACTCTTCATTAAATAGAATAATATAATTGTTTAAGTAGTGATTTGAAATCTCAACGCAACCATAATTATGTCTCAATACAACAGAGTAATCGGCCGAACCCACACCACAGCAATGTTTACGTATCAATACGCGTAATAATACAAAAATTTCGTTTGAATACGGCCATTAATGTGACAGAATACACATTAAATGTATATGCCAAATTTTGTATATATCCTACAGCCACAACATAATTTCGGAACTCGTTTATATCAATGTAGTAATATAACAATGTTGACCGCATTGACACATCATGATTTTTTGGCTTACAAACTCTTTAATAAAAAGAAAAATGTTTTTTTTTTTAAAAAAAAAAAATATACATAAGGAATCATTTCTCACGATTCAGTACAATGTTTCTCATTTCACTCTTGAAATACTTCCATATCTGTATAATGTATCTGTAAATATATATATTTTCTCTACATCATGTACCTTTAGGTATCCTGTTTGTACCATGTACCGTTAGATATTCTCTCTTTATCATGTACGTTTAGGTATTCTAGTTGTATCATGTATCTGTATAATGTATCTGTAAATATATATATATATTTTCTCTACATCATGTACCTTTAGGTATCCTGTTTGTACCATGTACCGTTAGATATTCTCTCTTTATCATGTACGTTTAGGTATTCTAGTTGTATCATGTACGTAGAGGTATTGTCTCTCTAACATGAACATGCGACTTCCTTGTGTGTGATTGGGATTGTTAACGTAGCTTTAACAAGTTTTCAGTCATATCGCTACGATGTCTGCAGAGAGACAATTTATAGGGATGTGTAGCACTGGGACATCAAGCCGCAGACATGTAGTATGATGCCCCACCCAATCACATTATCCTGACACCTGGCCGACCAGTCCTACCACTAACCTCTTAATGCTGAACGCCAAGCGAGGTAGCTGTTAGTACTATTTATGTAAGTCTTTGGTATGACTCGGCCGGGACTTGAACCCACTCTCTCCCCGCTTCCGAGGCGGACGCTTCAATTACTAGGCTACCGGAGCGGTCTAGACTTCTTTGTGTTATTTACGCTATGAAAAATGATGTATCTTAAATACTTAATACTTAAGTGATAGGTCGGTTAGTATTGTAGTGAAAAAGGAACTCGTAGCTTAAAAATATACTAAACCCCAGGTATATATATATGTGGATTTTATAACATCCTAGAGATAGATGACTTCTTGTCTTTGATTTTTGCCTCGAAAATTTAAAATAAAAATACTGGACTAAATAAAAGATGTATAATTTACTGCATCATATGATGTGAATCCTTTGAAAATTTTATCATTTTATATGTACAAATGATGTTGAAGAATTTCAAGTGTATGTTCTTATCGATAATTATGTACGATTAAAAGATATATTGAAGATGCAAACTTGTACATTAAGTTTTGCTGTCAAAGAATGTGTACCTGACAAAGTTTTAGCTGTGACACTCTTGACTTTATTACAGGCATGGGTGAGCGATAGACGTTGGGTTCTACATCCAACGTCAGTCAAGCAGTATGCAACATGTGCAGCCAAACATCTGAAGAAATACAATATCGATTCAGTGGAGATATATGTGGATGTATGGCGGTCACTCAACAGACGATTTTTTCAGAGGTTATCGACTTACTATGTTATGTAGAGTGGGATATATATATATATATATATATATATATATATATATATATATATATATATATTAGGGTGTCCCATATTATGCAAAAAAAATTTTTTTTAAAATATTGTATAGTATACCCTCCTAAAAGTTTCCTTTTGTTTCCATAATAACATCTACAAAATTATAGGTCCTTCAAATAATATTTAGGGGTCCCCCAAGGGTGATGAAATTTTAGGCAATAGTCATGATGGCATTCGACATTGTGAAAACAGTTCGATACGGTGTAATACATTAACCGTTCGTACCATGACAAAATGACAGCCTATTTGACATCATTAGAAAGCTCTTGATTAGTATAATCTAGAAATGTATTACAGTGGTATACACCTAGATTTTATTAGCTGCAGTTGTACAACAATTAAGGTGAAAAAACTGAAAATCGTACAATTACAACATAAAACGCTCAGTTCTACATATCCAAAAGATTGTCACGATTGCACTTTGCAAAGTCATGCCTGTGCTTCTCGATAACTTGCATAAGGTATTGTTTTTGTTCATCATCCTTAGTTATTGTAGCATTAAAATTATGGATAAGGGCGACACCCCGTTCGGCAACGTCATTGACACAGGCCAAATTACTGATCAACTTGAATGCAATCTTGTACGATTCACTTTCAGGCCATTCTTCAACCGGAATGTTGAGGAAACTATCATCGATGGCGGTGGTTTTGAAGAAACTTCGTGAGATCGATAATTCATGCAGTGTGTGCGGCAGTGTCTGCAGTGGCTTAACCAAATGCAATCCTCGGTCATCATTGATTGCTAACACTAGCTGTTTTTTCTCCTCGCACGACAGATGCTGAGAAAACAGAGATAGGGTAGCTAGTTCTTCGGTTAAGTACCACGAGTGACGCAACATCATTTTTAGGCCAACACTCTTCAGTGCAACATCATTGTAGTCATCTAGTCTTTGGATGAGTAGAATGTCATTGTATGGCGCATCAACCACTACTCGAGATGTGAACCAAGACTGAAGGTAGACGTTAACCACAAATCTTTTGAATCGTTGGATTCCCTGTAATTCACGGGCTGTTAGCTTGATAACAGATTCATTCCCATCAAAGACCAATTCAATCTTCATGGAGTAGATTGCCAGCGAGCTCGATGAAGGGCACCAAGTTTTCGAAGCGTCGCTGAACTGTCCAGTCCAACCAGTGATGCCGCAAGTTGAAGAAATTCTTGATAATCATCTCGAGGGTCGCTGAGGTTAAGCTGTTCTGCAATGAATGCTTTAAGTTTGTCACAAGCAGAGATTAATGGTGTCACTGTTGGCTTTGGTTGACGGTGGACTAAGTGAACCATTTTTCTTTGAATCGCTTAAAAACCAGAATTTCAGGCCCAGTTGATGGACCAAAGAAAACACACTCCAAATGCATAGGACAAAAGTACCTCGAACATGTGATGGCGACAGGCCAACCATAGCAAACTGCGACCAATGGCTGTCTCCAGAAGTGTGCAGGCTCCATTAAGTCTACCAGTCTTTGATGCTGTCCTGTCAAAACACATGCCAATCACAAGCAATTGGCATTGCCATGACTTCAATACTCCAGAACTGCCTCTGTTGCAGTCTGTCCTGATCCTGATGTCAACTTCGGCACACCCAGAAGTTTTGTGCTACCATCAACAAGATAAGATAGCAAAACTAGCAATCTATACAGTATCTACTCCTGTGAGATCAGGCAGCAGTTTGCCATCCCAGTGCACAACAGCTTTACTGGGTCTAAAGTCATCCTTGATCTGAGTGGCAGCTTCACAGCGAAACTTCAGTCTTTGGCGGTGAATTGCACTTTTTGAAAGTATTGCTGAGGATGTTGAACAGCCTACTTCATTGACCACAGAAGCTAGGATCATAGTTGCTGTACGAACGCTTGTATTTGTTCGGTCCAATACAGCTGCCACTTTCGGAGTGATTACAGTGCGACGAGTGCGTTTACACTGTTTACTGCTACTTGGCGTCGCAGATTTAACGATAAATTCGTTTGCTGAAGATTCATCTGATTTTGAGGAACTGCTGCTTGACTGTGATGAGTTTGTTGTTTTGTTTTCATCATCGTCACATTCTTCAGCTCTGACAGTCGCCTGAACACTGCAGAGTTGTTCTGCTGTTGCGGCGGCTCGCTTGAGTTGTCGTTCTTTGCGCTCAGCCGATCGTTTATCACGACAAAAAGTTTTCCTGTCAACTGACCCAAGGCATCCGGCTCTTGACTCTTGCTGCAGTTTCAATAACTGATGGTCTTCCTCGTTTGTAATCAGTTCATTAGAATTAGCATGACTGATGTCAAACAGAATATCAAGTTTTTCACCATATTCTTTCTGCTTCTGCTGGTCCTTGGTGTTGTTCCTCGAGCGATGTTTCACCAAACCAACATGCTGACAATAAAGATTTTTTGATCTTCTGAATAATGTTTGGTTTGTGGCGCACCGGAAGTCAAGATTTTATCCAGAAGGGCAACAGTTGATCAAACACTCGCTGTGCACTCTCTGCAACAGTCAATTTCTGCTGTCGGTGGTAGTAGACAAAATTCCTCATGACATCACGACCTGATGGAAGCCGAGCACCTGTTATCATGTCACGGGGATGTCCAATCAACCAAACGATATCCCTACTGCAAGTACTAGTCGATTTTGCCATTGCTCTGGAAATAATAATAACACTAATATTATTCAATTAAATTCAATTAATAATATTTTTTATTCTGTAAATATACTTTTTTATGAATTAATAATATTATGTACTAGCTAAAGTACCCGGCGTTGCCCGGGTAGTTACCCAAAAAAAATCCTTTTTTCAAGTAAAGTTTTATTCTTACATTAAGTTTACAAAACATTGTTAAAAATACACAACTAACACAAAAAGTGACATGACAAATAATTATAAATAAGTAATATATATACTTGTAAAATGCAGTTGATAAAAATCCAGTTTTTCACAGTTTTTCACAGTTTTGCATTGTTTGTATTTGAAACCACATTAGCATAAACATAAAGGTGTACACATTGCTAGAATCTACTAATTAAGATCTTTTTGGTACCAAACAATATATCATGGGAACAGTGGTTGACTCACAGAAACTTTTAGAACTATGACATGTTGAACGCTATTTACACCGATTTGCCAAAATTTCATGGGCCATGGGGAACCCTAAACATTATTTTAAAAGTCTAATTTTTTTGGGTGTTATTTTGTAACCCAAAAAAAACTTTTTGGGGGGTATGCACCAACATTTTCAACAAAAAAAAAATTTGGGGACACCCTAATACATATATATATATATATATATATATATATATATATATATATATATATATATATATATATATATATATATATATATATATATATATATATAGACTGAGTTGGGACAATAGCCAAATGACTGATATCATCTTAACTAGACGCAAAATAATCTTACTCTGGACTGATTTGGGACAATAGCCAAGTGACTGATATCATCTTAGCTAGACGTAGAAAAAATATATGTACTGGAAGTTGTTGGAACAATGACCTATATATGGATAAAAATAGAATGAAAATTAAAATTAAGTTGTTTGTTGTTATTAGTGATGAAAATGATCAGAAAAAGAAGAAGTAAAATATATATTTTGCTCTTTCTTTTTCTGATCATTTTTATCACTAATAACAACAAACAACTTTATTTTATTTTTCATTCTATTTTGCGTCTAGTTAAGATGATATCAGTGATTTGGTTATTGTCCCAACTCAGTCCCGTACATAGATTGTATCTTCATCTAGTTAAGATGAATATCAGTGACTTGGCTATTGTCCAAGCTACTTCCAGTACATATATTTATTCTACGTCAAGTTAGATTTTACAACATACTTGGTTATTGTCCCATTTCAGTTCAGTAGAATAATTATTATAAGTCTAGTTAAGATGATATCGTCACTTGGCTATTGTTGCAACTCAGTCCTGTACATAGATTTATTCTACGTCTAGTTAAGATAATAGCATGCATTTGGCTATTGTCCCAGCTACTTCCAGTACATACTTTTATACTACGTCTAGTTATAGTCACTTGGCTATTACCCCAACACTGTCCAGCTTATCGATATTTCTGCGCCAACTCGTGCTCAATATGATTTTTCAAATGTAAGGACTTTGAACATGATCCACATTACTATAGTATAGAGTGACTAATTATGATACACATTACGATAATATGGAGTGACTAAGTGTGATACACACTAATATAATATGTAGTGACCAAGTATGATCCACATTACTGTAATATGGAGTGACTAAGTGTGATCCACATTACTATAATATGGATTGACTAAGTGTGATACACAGTACGATAATATGGAGTAACTAAGTATGATACACATTAATATAATATGTAGTGACCAAGTATGATCCACATTACTATAATATGGATTGACTAAGTGTGATCCACATTACTATAATATGGAATGACTAATTATGATACACAGTACGATAATGTGGATTGACTAAGTATGACACACATTACTATAATATGGAGTGACTAAGTATGATACACAGTACGATAATGAGGAGTGACTAAATATGATACACATTAATATAATATGGAGTAGCTAGGTATGATCCACATTACTATAATATGAAGTGACTAAGTATGATCCATTTTAGAGTGATTAGTGGCGACTAAATACGATCCACAGTTTAGTCATATGAAAATAATCTGTGTCCACATCTTAGTGATATCAAGTGACTTTATGTGTGATCCCCAACCGCAGCTCCGCATTCTGTATATACAACAAGAATCTCCTATCTCTATCCAACAACCGCACCTATAGCCGGAATCCAACAACTTTTTGTCATATTGTCATCCTCGTGCAAAATCAGACAAAATGTAAACGAAGTGGGCCAATCCGCAACGTTCTATTTTTACCATGGTAACGTGACTCTTAATCTTTCTCTATCATAACCCCATTTACCCCATCCACACATATTGCGTGCATTCCGAATCCACTACTATCTTTGATATGTAATCATCCTCATAGACCCTCAAAACAAATATGACGAATTTCACTCGAACGGTGTAAACGGATTTCATTTACATGTAGAATCCATTGTAGGATGCACGAACGATACATAAAGAAATCTATGAACCCGGTAAGACAAATGTCACAAACATATCCCATTTAGACAACTTATCCCACTATACTATATGTACTAAGATCACGGAAAGGTCCAGCTGCAAAGTGCTCTACGAGATTATTAACAAACTAATGTAAAGGAACAAATGTAAGCCACTTCCAAATACTTCCTTTCCAGTAGATCTTCTGGACCAGTTTGCAAATTTCTTCCGTAACAAGGTAAAAACCATTAGAGATAAGCATGACAACACAATTTAAATTGACTAGTCGTCACATTACAGTTTCGATACAGAATTTCAGCGACGACCGTTAGTAACATTTGAATTTCTTTATGGATTTAGGACGAACAATCGTGATGAAGAGTGCACCAAAGTCACGTGAACCTGATCCAATTCCAACATCACTGCTGCTTGAGTGCTTAGATCCAATATTGCCTTCGCTAACTGATTTTATCAATATCTCTCTCTTATCCGGGTAATTCCCATAATTTTTCAAAACTGCCATTGTAAAGCCTCTTCTGATGAAACCAACACTTGACCATGACAATTGAATGGACTACCGCCCAGTTTCTAATCTCCCGTTTATTTAAAAAAAAAATCGTAGAAAGCGTTGTTCTAACCCAACTTGTATCTCATCTGAATTCAAACATTCCTTTTTTTTAGCAATGCACCGTCTGCATATCGCACTTGCCACAGTACTGAAACTACTCTTCTGAAAGTAGTTAATGACATTCTCTCTGCTTTAGATAGCGGAAACATTTCAGTTCTCACCTTCTGTGATTTGTCTACAGCATTTGACATAATAGACAATTATATATTTCTTCACCGTCTCCAGCTCGTATTTGACATTCATGATACAGCCTTGCTGTCGGTAAGTCCTACTTATTCAACATTACAATAATTGTATCTGCAAACGGAATACATTCCAGCTTAGTTGTTCTATGTTGTGGTGTTCCACAGGGGTCTGTTCTGGGACCTGTTCACTTTATTCTATATACTCCGCTGCTCTCAAGTGTCATAAATCATCATCTAGGGTCTCACCAATTGCATGCTGATGACACCCAATTATACAAATCTAGCCACCCAATTGAAGTTAATGCTACCATCCAAGGAGTAGAGAGGTGCATTTCAGGTGTGAATTTATGGTTGACATGTAACAAGCTGCAGATGAATGGTGATAAGACTGAGGCTATTCTCATCACAATACAAAGTCTTTCTCATTTACATCTTTTGCCTCAAGCAATTTATATTAGCAACATCAACATTAAATTCACACAATCAGGACGAAACCTAGGTGTTACTCTGGACAATACTCTCACACTGCATCATCAAGTGAACATATGCAAGGCTGCATATCTTGAGCTGAGATGCATCAGCTCCATTCGCAAATATCTTTCAGTTGATGCCACTAAAACGCTTGTGTGTTCATTAGTACTTTCAAGACTGGAGTATTGTAACTCAATTCTGTCTGATTCGTCTCAATATCTACTGCAGAAACTTTTTTAAAAGGTTCAGAACACAGCTGTTTGGATCATTCCTATAGTACCACGATCAGAATACACCTCCTCGCTGCTCTGTACCCTACACTGGGTATCCATTCGATTCAGAATCAAACACAAAATTTGTTCTCTGCGCTACGTTTTACTGACAAACTCTAGTCCAACATTCGTATCTGGCCTCACCCAAGTGTACACACCAGCAAGATGCTTACGTTCCTCTTCTGACAATCATATACTCATTATTCCCACTATGAAAACGAAGTCATATAGACAAAATTCTTTTGCATACCAGGGCCAAGCACCGTGGAATGAATTGTTCATTGAAATTAGACACAAAGAAACAGTGGTCCCTTTCAAGAGTGCTCTTAAAACTCACTATTTTCGATTGCAATAACAAACTTAAAGACCGAATAAGGATTCCTACCTTAACTATTTTGAGCATGTTTTATGTTTTCTAATTTCGTGGTGTTTTTGTTTTTGCTTTTTGTAGTCATATCATTATATATGTCGTAAAGCGCTTAGAACTTCTAAAGATTACGCGCTATACAAAGTCCTGATTGTTATTATTATTATTATTATTATTATTATTATTATTATTATTATTATTATTATTATTATTACACGTATAATCTACAGTTGTAGGCACAGAAGGATTTCCGTTACATTTAGAACCTATTGTAGGACGCATGGACAGATTTTAGTTACATGTATAACTTATTGTACGACGCACGGACGGATTTCAGTTACATGTAGAACTCTACTGTAGGACACATGAATGTATGACATTTTCAATCATAACACACTAACAAAGGTTTGCATGCAACATTGGTCTGTAAACTACAACCTACTAATGCCTAATAATGGTCATACCACTCACTGAAATTTCAAATCGCACTACTGAATGTAAAATTCACGGTAACACCCATTCTACGTGCAAAATCAATATATATGAAAACTAAGAATTAACATGAATAAAATACACCAAACATATATACGCTTCGGTCCACGGTTTCTCCCAGTGTATCCCGGTGTTGGTAATTGTTTTGTCAAACTACTTGCGTAAGTGTTGCAGTAAGTTTGTTCTACAGGTCATACGATCCAAGGGTAGACATTATGACAGCTGATTGGAATCTGTTCCGTGAAACGCCCTGGGTTATGCCACTGCTAGACAACCTATCATACTGGCGTCCAAAGTTGCGAGAGATCGAAAGACAGGTGTGGGCAAGTTCCAGTCATGCGCATGTTACTTTCGTAGCAGACTTCCCAGGTAAATGTGTAAAGTTATAAATACAGTTGGTGTCGTTTTGAACAGTTCGATTTCAAACGAAAAGTATTTTTTAAAAAATACCCTGACTTATTGTGACATCATTTAAACGAAAAACTCGATTGTTTATTTGTTTTAATTTACAACTTCCTTGATTTCAGGATGCTTCATACGTCAAGCAATCCTAGGATATTGTAATAAAAAGTGCGATTTGTATTTACGTGTATTTTTTTAAGCTTTGTTAGATTTTAGTAATTATTTGTGGTTGGGGAGTCGGTAATGGGGAGATATTTCTCAAACAAGTAATATTAACTAATTACTAGGAGCGAAATTCAGGATGTACAGTATTAATAGGGTTTTATGACAACATGGATTAGTTTCGCTTTAAGGACTTTCCCTAATGTTTTAGTGTAATGATTCTCAAAATAGTTTCATGTATAAGTGCCACCATTGGCATGGGACACCTATCTACGTCTTCGATGTGAAGAAAACGTTTTTGGTAGTGATATCCTTGACAAAAAATTAATATTTAATCATCTAAATGTCACCATCATAACAAGAATAGTCGATGTTCTATCTTGAAGTATATTTATTTTTCTCTTGATTCTCATATCAAGTCCATTTCATTTCCTATCTTTAAATGTGTTTATGATATTTATCTGGACTGGTTTCTTATAAAGTTCATTCGATGTTCTACTTTTAAAGTTTATTTATGATATGTATCTGGACTGGACTCTTATAAAGTTCATTCGATGTTCTACTTTTAAAGTTTATTTATGATATGTATCTGGACTGGACTCTTATAAAGTTCATTCGATGTTCTACTTTTAAAGTTTATTTATGATATGTATCTGGACTGGACTCTTATAAAGTTCATTCGCTGTTTTACTTTTAAAGTTTATTTATGATATTTATCTGGACTGGACTCTTATAAAGTTCATTCGCTGTTCTACTTTTAAAGTTTATTTATGATATGTATCTGGACTGGACTCTTATAAAGTTCATTCGCTGTTCTACTTTTAAAGTTTATTTATGATATTTATCTGGACTGGACTCTTATAAAGTTCATTCGCTGTTCTACTTTTAAAGTTTATTTATGATATGTATCTGGACTGGACTCTTATAAAGTTCATTCGCTGTTCTACTTTTAAAGTTTATTTATGATATGTATCTGGACTGGACTCTTATAAAGTTCATTCGCTGTTCTACTTTTAAAGTTTATTTATGATATGTATCTGGACTGGACTCTTATAAAGTTCATTCGCTGTTCTACTTTTAAAGTTTATTTATGATATGTATCTGGACTGGACTCTTATAAAGTTCATTCGCTGTTTTACTTTTAAAGTTTATTTATGATATGTATCTGGACTGGACTCTTATAAAGTTCATTCGCTGTTTTACTTTTAAAGTTTATTTATGATATGTATCTGGACTGGACTCTTATAAAGTTCATTCGCTGTTTTACTTTTAAAGTTTATTTATGATATGTATCTGGACTGGACTCTTATAAAGTTCATTCGCTGTTCTACTTTAAAAGTTTATTTATGATATGTATCTGGACTGGACTCTTATAAAGTTCATTCGCTGTTTTACTTTTAAAGTTTATTTATGATATGTATCTGGACTGGACTCTTATAAAGTTCATTCGCTGTTTTACTTTTAAAGTTTATTTATGATATGTATCTGGACTGGACTCTTATAAAGTTCATTCGATGTTCTACTTTTAAAGTTTATTTATGATATGTATCTGGACTGGACTCTTATAAAGTTCATTCGATGTTCTACTTTTAAAGTTTATTTATGATATGTATCTGGACTGGACTCTTATAAAGTTCATTCGCTGTTTTACTTTTAAAGTTTATTTATGATATTTATCTGGACTGGACTCTTATAAAGTTCATTCGCTGTTCTACTTTTAAAGTTTATTTATGATATGTATCTGGACTGGACTCTTATAAAGTTCATTCGCTGTTCTACTTTTAAAGTTTATTTATGATATTTATCTGGACTGGACTCTTATAAAGTTCATTCGCTGTTCTACTTTTAAAGTTTATTTATGATATGTATCTGGACTGGACTCTTATAAAGTTCATTCGCTGTTCTACTTTTAAAGTTTATTTATGATATGTATCTGGACTGGACTCTTATAAAGTTCATTCGCTGTTCTACTTTTAAAGTTTATTTATGATATGTATCTGGACTGGACTCTTATAAAGTTCATTCGCTGTTCTACTTTTAAAGTTTATTTATGATATGTATCTGGACTGGACTCTTATAAAGTTCATTCGCTGTTTTACTTTTAAAGTTTATTTATGATATGTATCTGGACTGGACTCTTATAAAGTTCATTCGCTGTTTTACTTTTAAAGTTTATTTATGATATGTATCTGGACTGGACTCTTATAAAGTTCATTCGCTGTTCTACTTTTAAAGTTTATTTATGATATGTATCTGGACTGGACTCTTATAAAGTTCATTCGATGTTCTACTTTTAAAGTTTATTTATGATATGTATCTGGACTGGACTCTTATAAAGTTCATTCGCTGTTTTACTTTTAAAGTTTATTTATGATATGTATCTGGACTGGACTCTTATAAAGTTCATTCGCTGTTCTACTTTTAAAGTTTATTTATGATATGTATCTGGACTGGACTCTTATAAAGTTCATTCGCTGTTTTACTTTTAAAGTTTATTTATGATATGTATCTGGACTGGTTTCTTATAAAGTTCATTCGATGTTCTACTTTTAAAGTTTATTTATGATATGTATCTGGACTGGACTCTTATAAAGTTCATTCGATGTTCTACTTTTAAAGTTTATTTATGATATGTATCTGGACTGGACTCTTATAAAGTTCATTCGATGTTCTACTTTTAAAGTTTATTTATGATATGTATCTGGACTTGACTCTTATAAAGTTCATTCGCTGCTCTACTTTTAAAGTTTATTTATGATATGTATCTGGACTGGACTCTTATAAAGTTCATTCGCTGTTCTACTTTTAAAGTTTATTTATGATATGTATCTGGACTGGACTCTTATAAAGTTCATTCGCTGTTCTACTTTTAAAGTTTATTTATGATATGTATCTGGACTGGACTCTTATAAAGTTCATTCGCTGTTTTACTTTTAAAGTTTATTTATGATATGTATCTGGACTGGACTCTTATAAAGTTCATTCGCTGTTCTACTTTTAAAGTTTATTTATGATATGTATCTGGACTGGACTCTTATAAAGTTCATTCGCTGCTCTACTTTTAAAGTTTATTTATGATATGTATCTGGACTGGACTCTTATAAAGTTCATTCGATGTTCTACTTTTAAAGTTTATTTATGATATGTATCTGGACTGGTTTCTTATAAAGTTCATTCGATGTTCTACTTTTAAAGTTTATTTATGATATGTATCTGGACTGGACTCTTATAAAGTTCATTCGATGTTCTACTTTTAAAGTTTATTTATGATATGTATCTGGACTGGACTCGTAATTGTTCAAAGTAAGCGTATGCTTGTTGCTGTGTCTTCCATGTCTGATGCTCAATTTTGTGTAAACTCAACGCTGACATTTGTGATAAATAAATATTGTTTAAAACCATCTCTACGAGATTAATTTATCCTAGTTATAAATTATCGATCAGTATACCGTTTGTGTATTCGGTAACAGAAGAGCTCAAAGAACGTACCTTCCCATGCTCAATACCAAAGCTTTGAAAGAGTTGCTGAAAATGAATTTTTCTCTAAATGCCTTAGAACATAAACTTATTGAATATTTCCAACATTGAATAGGATTTGCCTATCTGGAAACACTGTTTTCTTGATATCCCCAATAAACACCCCCTCACGTAGTTTGAAAGATTTTCAACGATGAATCGTATAGTGTGGTGGAATGGCTGAGAGGCAAAGTTTATGAAAATAATTTCATAAGTGTAAAAAGGGTTGATCAAGTATCGTTAATGGTGGGACAAATCTAAATCCACCATTGACAAACATGAAAGCTCCTTTGTCAATGCTTTCCTTAAACTAAATATTTTAGTGCCTAACATTGATAAACTTTATCTTCATGAATGAACAGTAACACATCTAATAATTGACCCCTATCTTTTCCATCCGTACTGTCAAACATTATTTGAAAAACATGTCAGCAAGCGTAGCTTTTGGATGTCATAACAAGTGAAAATTCATCCATAAATCACACTCAGGTTTTCTGATCAAAGACTAATATCAATCTGCCTTGACAAAAATTATAAACCAGCTGCTACTAACGATTGATTCTAGCAAGCTTACTGGTACAGTCTTAATTGATTTCAACAAAAAAGCGTTTGATATGGTTGACCATTTATTGATACGTAAACAATTTAGTTTTTGAACTCAGTTTCTTGGTTCACATCATATCTAGCTAGCAGATTGTTTGTGTCAATAAATATACTTCTGAGTATACCGCCTCGTTTTCTACCATTTTCACTGACTTGGTTTTGTTTCCAGTAGACACTGGCACTGATCGTTCTGGCGACGATGGTAAACTGCATTCAGCTGGTTAATCTGTCAACTCCACTATAAACAAATTTAAATTAGATCTTAGTAATTTGCCATGTTGGTGTTGTTGCGACCTCACGATAATAAACTAAGTAACAGAAAGAAGTAAAACCAACAAGTTTTGTCAAACTTAACAAACAATTTAATTAACAGGGTTATAAATGAAAATATGAGAGAAACTTAAATGAATCCAAAATAATCCTGACACTCTAATATTAAATTCCAAAATAATGAAAAGTTCCATATAAACTTCAGTACCGTAAATGTACAAATCAGCCAAAACTCGTGACGTTGTCAAAATGGCGTTGTCCAAAACTGATTTAAATAAATCACAATAGTTTCATATTAATATTGTAGTCCAAAAAATCAGCACTTTCTTTTTCCACTGAAATATGAAACAACTGTTTCCTTCTCAAATAATACATAAATACATTATAAATGATATCTGCAAACGTGATGTTGCAATAAGAACACAAGAAATAAGAATACTCCAAAATAGGAACGAAAATGATTGCTCTTTTCTCTCCTTATATACACGTTCTACATATTAACTCTACTTATCAGAACTGTTTATTATAATAACCACGTTCATATATTAATATATGCTACTTATCGCTGAGATAAATTTTTGTGTTCAGTTATATTTTTTTCTAACTTGCGAAGGCTAGAATCTATCTGATAGGAAGACGTTATATGACACAGATATTATTGTCTGTCATTTAGAATGAATTCTGAAACATCCAAACGATAAAACAATTGTATCACACAAAAGCAAAACAGAGTGCGTTGTTATATTTCACGTACCTATACGGTCATTGGTGGATAGCTTTTCAACCCAGTCAATATCTGGATTGGTGGCGCAGATCCCATTTATGCAGGCTTTTGTTTGTCAGGACGCACACAAAGAATTCCGGATTTGGTTTTGCAGAGTTTTCTGTAACATAGTTTGCCAAACATTTTTTCTGTTGTTTAGGAAGCTGTCCGTACAGTTATTATACTTTTGGACTGTACGTACCATGGTCGTAATCAAATCAATGACCAGATATATCAGGGTAACTTTTAAACTAACCACGGCTAAAAATAAACCAGTCTCCATTAACGATGTACAGAGAAACCCGAATACATTTTGGTTGATATTTATTTCATACACACTTTACTTAACACAATTTAGTGACATAGTCCAGAACAGGAGTTATAACCTTGAGTAAAATGTTGTGCCGACAACGCGATGGAGAAAACATTGATATTTCTTCCACGTCAAAAGTTTATTCTGGCTTTACAAGTACATGTGTTTTGGGACAACAACACTTATGTATCAGGTGTATAAGCTTTTTTTTTTACCTCTTTATTCATGCATTTTCAGAATTGATCAAAGATATGATAATGTTCTTTTAAAGGTTTTTTCTTGAAAAATTTTGTCCATGAAGACTTTACAAATACCAGCATAACTGTGTTGCAAGGAGCAGTAAAAGTCCACACACTGGAGAATAACACAACGCTTACAGAAGGCAATCGTATCCAGGTAAATTGCAGTAGCTAATGATTTCATTCCTCATTTATCGCTTACATACACAAAATAGTCTTCTATTTAGTTAATTCTACTTAGTTAATTTATGGCAAAAGGAAGAATTAGGTTACTTAAATATAAACAATAACAATATGAAAAAAGCGATGTCATCTGTTCTTCCAATACACAACCATTGCCAGTTCTTGCAAAAGAAATTGTTCATTGGATCAGCATAGTAAGGTAACAGAAGGAATATGATGTTAATCAAGGTGACGTTGCAATAAATTATCTTTCGTTATTAGCTAGTGTTTTGTGCACCTGTCTTCATAATAGTGTAGTTTTACTGCAAATGCCAAAATTGGCAGTTTTGGATCTGGCAATTTATTGATAATGATGGACATAGAGAGGGTCTTCGTTTCTTTACTTACTAAGTCTTGATTTAACACAAAAAACTTTTTATACATTTAGATTGCACAAATAATTTGTCAATGTGTGTATTCTGTCAATTTAAAAAAATGTTTCGGTGTAAAACGTATCTTTATTTTTTTTATGTCTTGAGCGAATTGACATAGTCAACAGTGCCGGAACTGGAGTACTATGGAAACATCACATAATGCCCAACACAATACAGAACATAACATCATTAAACAAAATATGTTAATTTGTCTGAGTTTAGTTATTAGGGTTTGGGTTTATATTGTTATTTAAAGTTCTGCATTCAGGCGTGATTTGTTTTGTGTATTGACAAGCTTCCAGTCTATTTCGGTATCAGACGCGACAACCAAATTTCGATTGCCACTTAATGATTATAGTTCTTAAAATTGCTACTTAATCAATGGGTGGGTGGGTGGGTGGGTGGTCACATTAGCCCAGTGTTCAAAAGCGCTCACCGTTACGGATCACTGCCATCTCATCCCTGTATGAGTGGGTTCGACTCTCAGGATCGGCAGATCTGGATAGGTGAAAAAGCTATATAAATAGTAAATACTGTAATAAATTTGGAGTTGCTAGCCCGAAATAGTTAGCCAGTTAGTAGGAGCAAACATCACAGAGAGGAGTGTTAGTGAATTTGAACCATGCTGGGGTCGTTAGTAGTGATTTTAGGTACAAGCCGAATGACTGTCCTGTGGTAACATAGTCCATATTAAAATTCCGCGGTGTATACCAGTATTGTGATTGAAAAGGCATCATTTATGGTTGGAAATCAGTAAATTATAGAATTGAATCAATAAGTTGGAACTTGGTAGGTGCCGTTCATGTGGCCATAGTGGAAAATGGGCGTATGTATATGAGCGTGATACGCCGGAAATTCTGTGGATTGACTGGCCTAGGGTCACGCAGTTAAATATTTCCCAGTTAGTAAGGGAATACTGGTGTAATTTCTATGGCATGACATCCGGAAAACGGATGATAATGAAGAAAAACCATGTAGAGGTGAAGTTAATGGACGTTTGGGCAAGTTGTCTCCTCTGGGTCGCCAATTGATTAGAGCAAAGATTATTAGTTATAGCAGACACGTCTTTCTTACCATTTTACAACTCAAGTTGTATGGAAGTCTTTGGAAATTTGGGGAAAACTTATGACTTCCAGCGTGACTCGCGCCAGGGTTTTGACACCGCTCGGTCAAGTGAATACCCCTGTGCATGTAACAATACTTTAATTTTGATTTTTGTTGCTTGGGGTTCAGTTTAAGCATTTATAATGGCTCCTTTTCGTCCATTGTATAAAATCGACGTTAGTGGGGCATCAGTCTTGACATATTTTAAGATCTATTCAGAGAGAGAGAGAGAGAGAGATAGAGAGATAGAGAGAGAGAGAGAGAGAGAGAGAGAGAGAGAGAGAGAGAGAGAGAGAGAGAGAGAGAGAGAGAGAGAGAGAGAGAGAGAGTGGAACCGTAGATCTGAATAAACTACGTAAAGGCATATATATTTTTCCTGATTGGACAAAGAAAGTAATTTCATAAGTGGTATCGCTACCGTGGTGATATCAGTATTCTTCCACTGGTATACGTCAAGATCAATCACGTTATGAAATATATGATATTGGAGCTTATAACCTACACTTGTTACACAAATGGGAATTAACATTACGCATTACGCATGGAGATGACGTCTGGGACTCAAAACGGAAATCCTGTAATTAGATATAGTTTGAACATGATTTGCAAAACAATTGTGACCAATAATTTTACATATCTCTTTCAAAATTCTAATTTGTTTTTTAATCTATCTGAATAATAAATTCACTTATTCACTGACCTTTTAAAATACGTTGATTGCTCATGTCTCAAGTTATGCATTGTGTGTTGTCCAGTTTGTCGTTTTGTTTTATGATGTGCTTGGATGTCTTGCTAATCATGCTTTTACAATGCCTTATTTGTTTTATGTAATTTCTGTAATATGTTCATTAGAATCTATATAGAATTGTTGTTTTTCATCATGCTGACGTTAAATGCATATTTTCCAGTGATACAAATATTCATCTGTTTGATATAGATGGTAAACGGTAATATTGTTAGGCGTGCTGCTCAGATGGGACTACAATGTTACATTGATACAGTTAATCTTAGTATGGGGCATTCTGTATACGTACCCCCGGGGAATCGAATGTTCAAATGTATTTAGGTTTAACATATGATTGCTGGTAGACACTCGATCTCAAACTGTATTTAGCATGTGCCTTAACCGCGACATGAATTTAACCTGGATATTGTACTCTGGACCTAAATAATGCAGTTTGTAAAGAGCAACAGTAAGACATCCTGCCATCCATACTCCGTGTATAGTGAGCAATACCCAATAGTTTCTATCCAGCACCCACATTATCCCATCTCCACACCGTATGTAGTGACCAATACCTCTCCGTATACCATCCACATGCCTTGCGTAGAGACCAGAGTTATTATCCAGTACCATCATTATCGAACCAATACGATATGCGTAGTGACCACTACCCCATACTATACCATCTTCATGCACCGTGCGGAAGCAATATAGAAGGTAAAAAATAATATCAGTTAAGATTTCGAAAGAAAATAAAGACAAACAATTGGACATGTTATGTGTTATGAAATTTCATTGTAATTCTAACTAAAGAGAATAAACTCGAAACACGTATTTGTGTTGAATCGTACATGACTTGGTGTGGCTACTCAGCATTTTTGGTTGGTTACTATGTCTGGGGTGTTGTCTCAGAAAACAGTCTGTAATTTGAAATCTTGAATACTTATATTTCAGAATATTTAAAATGTCAACTACTAAAATTTTAAACTTTTGTTTTAGAATTTGTAAAATAAATTGCAGGTTGTAAATGTTTGAAAACATTTTTTGTATTTAATTTGGTTTATTTCTCACTCTTAATATTTGTTAACAATTTGTACATTGGTTGCAATTTGGAACAGCTTCTGAATGTTAGTACTACTCATAGTCACGTCCAATTTAGTGTTATTTTGAGTTGGTTTCTTACGTCGATACATCAATACAATATATTTAAATTGACTAACACAAGCAATATGATATGAGATATAGGAAATGCGTATATTCACTGGGCGACATGTCACTACACACGATGGTATAATGTGGGGTGTTGGATAGTAGATTACTGGGCGTTACTTATTGCCTGTGGATGGTATAGTGTTAGGTATTAATCACTACTCACGGTATATGGTTGATTTAGTGTGTGACACTGGGTACTAGACACAGAACGTGGACAGTATAGTGAGGGTGCTTCATAGTAACAATTTAGTACCGGTTATCACTTTCTGAGTGTGGATGTTATATTCGGAGAGTGTATTAATTACTACACACTGCGTCATTTGGGTCCAGAGTGAAATCCCCATGTCAAATTTACGTTTGAATCTCGAGTGTGACCGACATGATACATTTCTATTTGAGTCTAGAGATTGACAGACATGTTAAATTCCTGTTGAATCTAGAGTGTGACTGACATGTTAAATTCTCGTTTGAGGCCATAAACTTGTTGAGGTCAAGAGTTCGTAGACCGACATGCTTACATATCCTCTATTGTAAATTTCACTTTGATTCACATGTTAAACATATGGACACTTTTTTATTTCTTAACGTACTCATAATGACCCAAACGGAGGTCAACTTTAACAATGTAGAGATGTAGCCCCATTTGAGGTCAACCAATTCCTTGCGTTCCGTTATCATCATTTTTAACCATATGTACAATTTTAATATAGGATTTCTCGTTTGAGTTTCAAATGCCAACATACGGCCTGATGTTATTTTATGTTTTAGTCCGCAGTTAAAAATATAACCACATTTAATTTGTGAACTTCGTACGATATTGTGTCAATGATATTATATTATCTTCATCTTCGTACGTATTATATTATGTGATATAGTTTTCAACAACATATAATATTCTATCATATATATTGTTTTACCTCACTGAGTATTGTATAAGTGATATAGTTTTAAACTTTATGGAGAATTATATCTTAATTATTGTTTTTTTCACTGAATATTGTATCTTTAACATAGTTTTTGACTTCATAGAGAATTATATCGTAATTATTTTTTTTAATTTCACTGAATATTGTATCTCTAATATAGTTTTTGACTTCATAGAGATTTATAACATATAGTTTTAGTTTCATATGGTATTATTTCTGTGATATACTTGATACGGTATTGTATATGTAATATAGGTTTTAAATTCATACTATATTTGATCTGTGATATTATTACACACACACACACACACACACACACACACACACACACACACACATATATATATATATATATATATATATATATTTAGCTCCCATTCAACAAGTTTCACGTTGTACATACTATCTCGGAAACACCATCTTGCTACATGTACATATATGTGAACAAGACAAGTGAAGAATTTGAGATGAACGTGACTCTCTTCGAGATGTTCCAACAGACAATTTCACAGAAAGGTACGATTCTGAACTTGAAGAGGTTGGTATTCAACAATGTCAAAATACGAAGGGTATTTTTTTTAAAAGCTGACTATTAATGCACTGTGCAACATGTTTTTTAATAGGGAATATTATATTAGTGTATCCCCTCAACATATTTCCCAAGCACCTCTAAACGCTTTCTCAGTCTTATTATTCAAAATATTAAATGCCATTTTTATAGACGCTTTGATATGCTGCTTATACATTAGAAAACTGCACTTCGAATTACATGGTTACTTTCAAAAAGCGTTTGTCACTCAATAAATATTTGATAATTTAGCCAAAATGACTTAGAACTGAATCAGGACTGTATGGAAGATGTGACAATATTTGTATGATGTACTCTCAGAAAATCTGTCAGGACGGATTATTAAAGACCGGTACCTTGTCATGGAGTGTATGCATACTGCTGGTACAGATGCACTGACTGGTAGCTTTGTGTTACACGGCTCTTGGCAACACTTTGAAAGCATACAAATATCTAGAAACACAGAGTCAGGTACAAATATCTGGATGACTTGCATTGAAGATTAATGCGTATAATAAATACTCTCTTGACATTGTATTGACGATCTCACTGTCAATGCACATAACTAGTATTACGTCTAGGGGCTTAAATTTAAGGGACAAGGCAAGGTAAACACAGCAGTCATTCAATTTTACAGAATATATATTTATTTAAATAAAATAAGCAAATTGCAAGAATTACAAATAACTTGATGTGTATAAATTTTTAGAATATCCTAAATTGTGCTATAAATTTCTCACTAATCGGAGATTGTCGAAAGGTGTTCAAACTGAAGGTTCTAAAGTGTTTATGTGCAAACGCGCTAGCAATACTAAATCATCACAGTTCTGAATAAAAATGCTTGTATAACCGTGAATGTAGAATATTGAAAAATCCTCGAAAGTTTTACATAAAAAGATTGAATTAACTAAATATTCAAGGCCTTGAATAAATTCACATATTCTAATATTTGGCGAATGTTTCAGTCGAAGATGTTCCATTCCGCGAAATGCAACGAGCAGATAATCAAAACACCATCTCTTCTCAACGACTCTACAGAGCTGAGTGTTACTGAAGTACAGACTGCATGGTGCCTGTATTCTAATCATAAAGTCTCAGTACGCGCATCATCTTATATACAGACTCATATTCATTTAATGATTCTGGAATCATTAAATTAACTTACTCATGTTATGACCTTCTCAGACTATTGAACCAATCAGCAACTAGGGCGTAGACGATAGCAATGCCACGTTATAATTACTTCCATAAAATCCTGCCATGACCTTTATTCAAAATACAGTGTGGCTTACTTGATCGAAACAGTTACTGACTTGACCTCAACTATCGGTTTATGAAAGAAATTCCTACATCGTAGGTTACATGTACTTTATTAGAGTACTAGCCAGCCCACTGAAGTAAGAAAGTAAAATATAATTGGCATAAAACAAAATGACTTATAATAAAACTATATAATAAAATAAATAGATACAGATATCCGTAACACTAGAAAAAAGTTGGGGAGTCTGACAGTGCGGTCGTTCGAAAGTCAAACTGAAACAAATTATGAAGTGACCTATGTTGAAGTGTATCATTTTAAAATTATTTGAATTCTAATACTTTAATATTCAAACAGAGCCTTACGATAAGTATGGAAGGCATTCCATACATTCTCTTAATACTAGCCAGGTTGATCCAAGACATTCATTAGTAGGCGTACATAAGGAATATCGTCAGAGAGCTATTTATGAAACTGTTAAATTGATCATGAAGTTAGCAAATTATAGAATTTTATACTATATTAAAAGTTATTTTTAATGTTATCACTTTGTTTAGCTTTGCATTTTTTAGAAATTAATTTTTATCTTAGATTGCAAAATTCATGTTGGATTCAACACCAGTCATCAAGGGTATTATATCACTGAAGTTAGTCTTAACTTAAAGCCAATCAGACAACTGAATTGAATACTCAAGTTCAAATCCGGAATTATGTTTTATTGGTGATGTCCATGTTTAATTAGCTACATGCAATTTTGGAATCAAAGGAAAGTAAAGAACACCTTTATCCTTAGTAATCAATCTTCCAGAAACAACAATAAAATCTGCATCCATTAAGAGCTTAAAGTCTGGTTCAGAGTCTCAAATATCTCCTTACATTCTCCTTAGATTTTGTGGTTGTGAACCAAATTTGTTTAAACCTCACAGTGGTAATTACAGTTTAATTACTAGCTTACTAAATGGTATTGTATAATGAATGACTAATCATACAGTTTTCAATTTTTTTTTAAAAGAAGGGATTACCTAGATATGACAGTGGTAATTACAGTTATCTATATATAACAGTGGTAATTAAAGTTACCTAAATATCACAAGAGACTTCGACATTTTACTCTTGCAGATTAAGAAAATATGTTTTGGAAAATATTCTTGTCGGTAGTTAGAAATCCACTATTAGTGCCAGAACATCGCTAATTATAAAATAATATTCCATTCTTTTGAGATACTGTTATGTACACCAAATCATATAAATGTGAAGTGTTGTGGTGATTAAAGTTTGATTTTAAATCTTTGGCGTTGATATTAAAAAAAAGAGAGAGGTACTATCTTACTATAATACATTATTCAATAAACAATGATATTAAATTAAAAAGATCGTATCTGAAAATAATACACTGTTCAATAAACAATTATATTAAATTAATAAGGTCGTATCTGACTATAATACACTGTTCAATAAACAATGATATTAAATTAGTAAGGTCGTATCTGACTATAATACACTGCTCAGAAACCAAGGCTAATAACTTGCACACATATTGAAGCAGTGAACTTCGTTTCCAGAGATTAATGTGAATCAATCGCTTAGGGAGATACTGAAAGGAGAGCGTTCATCTATGTACCGGCAAGCCATGTTGCAGAGGCAGATACGGGGTGTGGAAAAAGAGATGACATTCTGGGAGAGATTCAAGTGGACCATGAACAACAACGATCGCCTATTCAGGCGCGGGTAACATCAGCTTTCATAGCATCATTGCAAAGATGAAATCGTTCATCCAATACTAGTATGATCGTTCAGAATGGCTTTAATAGGGTAGTACATCATTTTCTCTGATCTGAGTTACATAATGATACACGTTCGTGTTAATGCTGGCCATTTTTGTAGAATCAATATAAGTGTAATATGTATAACTAGCATATGGAATCCATGACGATGTCAACTTTTCAAAGAGCCATCGTTACGTTTAGTGAGGAAACCAATAATCGCGGGTTCTACACCTCGGACGGCCAGCCCTGGTCGACTACTTCTTCATTTTTGGGGAAAGATATTTAAATTCATTTTGTCACAGTAAGTTACGGTTAATATCATGTTTAAAGTACCTGTAACAACCTACCAGCAAACTCAGCCATACAATATCGTAATTTTCATTTTAATACTAATTTGAATATCAAACGTTCTTCGCATCGAAAGCCACAAAAAGGCGCGTGTTCTTTGACTAGCCTAATGATTACATTAATAATAGCAACAATAAGCAGAAATTGCTTTTTCCTGTGATGTTGCTTAGTCAAATGTTGCAGTTACGCGACTAGATGAGTCATTTGAAAGTCAAAGTTTCGATAGATTTTGAAAAGGTTTTGGTTTTGGACTTTATGTAGATATAATTTTATTTCTTGAATTTAGAAATATATATATATATATATATATATATATATATATATATATATATATATATATATATATATATATATATATATATATATATATATATATATATATACTCACGCACGCGGATATGATATAAATGTATCACAGTTCGTATTATCTTTTTTTCAGATGCAAAACACTATTAGGGGGCCTGAGAAGCCTTATTACTGGGCAACCCTTTGTCAGAATCTGATGATACTAGTGACTAGACAAACAATGTGCGTTGGTCAGAACCATATAGTTGAACAGGAGTGGAAATGTACTTTGTCAAAGTACTTCCAATTCTTTATAATAATTAAGGATGCATGCTAATGAAGATAAGAGAGAAAAAACACTTCATCAAGAGCTATATTTGAGAAATTTTATGATAAATACATACATATTTTTTAGAAGTATATATGCTGAATATTGTAGCTTATTGCGTCGACATCGCCTAGGACACATCTAGGGTTCATGTCGATATATATTGTGTACATCGAAGGCTCATGTCAGTAGATTTTGTGTACATGTTAATCGCTATCAAACTAGTAGCGTAAGATTAATGATAAAATGTTTTAAAATTCTGTACTAGACGACTGCTTTTATCTGTTGGGTTTAATATTTCAACATCGAATAATCTTGGCCTTATAGAATGCAAAAATCTTAGTATGTAACTTGGAAGAATATTTGAAATGTCAAGACAGGCAACTATCTGTTCTCTCTCTCTCTCTCTCTCTCTCTCTCTCTCTCTCTCTCTCTCTCTCTCTCTCTGCTGTCATGCCATCTCTTAGCTTTATACTATATGATTTTTTTTCTCATTCGCATCACTATTAATTATGGAATTCAAACACGATAAGATCTGTTAGGATTCGATTTTCAGTAAAATTAATAAGATTGATATTTTCTTTAAATTGTATTAAAGTAATGTTTTATTCATTTATATTAAGTAAGTTCTAAAAGTGTGTTAAGATTAATTTCATTTATTTCCAAAGCACAAATATATATTAATTGAAGGAAAACAGTTGATATGCGAAACATAAGTTGGCAACGCAAATCATTACCTATACGAATATACACTATTGTGTGAAAATAGGTTATAAAGCAAAAGTCAGTCAGCTTCTAAGTCTTATCAGTGAAATGTATATTTTGTAAAACCAGGCATTGGCAAAAATCTTACAAAAGTCAGTCAGCCCCTAAAAGTCTTATCGGTAAAACACAGAACAAACTTCCGTACTGACGTAAATACAGAATGGTTCATGTCTAATGTTGGACAGTATCTAAGGTTTGACGGACACTGCTGCTGGCTTAATATATTAAACATGTTGCTGATTTAGAATATTTAGGGATTATCATGTTCGGACGTAACTAATGCCAAACGAACTACAAATCTGAGTTATACCTTATGTCAGATGACGTCAAATTAAGCCGGTTTGGACCAGGAAAAACTGAAATTTACTTGTTGAGAATAAAACATCTATTTCCAATGGTACGTTAACCTGACACAGGATGCATATAAAAGACCACGCATTTAAGGGTCTGGTCAGTTCCGTACCGACAAAAGAAATGGATGTTTGACTTCTCATTACAGATATACAGATGTAGTGTAGCTGGTTTATCATCGCGGCGACGGCTATCATTTCAGATATAGCTGGTAGCTGGCGACCTTATCATTTTAGTGTAGTAGCTGGTTTAACATCGTGACGGCTCACCTTTTAAGAGAGCCTTCTCTCTTTCTCTCTCTCTCTCTCAAGATGTAGCCGTACTACAACTACTTTTCATTAACAGATCTCATTGTCTTCGTTGTCGTCGTTGAGGATTCAGAGAAACATAGACTTTAAACACTATACGATCTCATTGCCCTTGTTGTTGATGCAGACAAACATAGGCTTCAAAGACATACGATCTCATTGCCCTTGTTGTTGATGCAGACAAACATAGGCTTCAAAGACATACGATCTCATTGCCCTTGTTGTTGATGAAGACAAACATAGACTTCAAAGACATACGATCTCATTGCCCTTGTTGTTGATGAAGACAAATATAGACTTCAAAGACGATAAGCTTTCACTGCCCTCGTTCTTGATGCAGAGAAGCAAAGACTTCAAACACGATGTGATCTCATTCTCCTTGTTGCCCTCGTTGTTGATGCAGACAAAAATATGCTTCAAAAACACGATGCGATCTCGTTGCACTCGTTGTTGATGCAGCGAAACAAAGACTTTAAACACGATAGGATCTCATTGTCCTTGATGTAAACAAACATAGATATTAAACACGAAAGGATACAATTTGCCTCTGTAGTAATGCAGACAAACATAAACTTTACACACGATATGATCTCATAGCCCTCGTTGTTGATGCAGACAAACATAATTTAAACACAATATGAACGCATTGCCCTCGCTGTTGATGCAGACAAACATAAGCTTCAAATACAATACAATATCATATCACTCGTCTCTGATTCCGACAAACATAGATTTTAAACAATACACGATATCATTGCCCTCGTTGTTGATGCAGACAAAACATAGACTTTAGACACGTTACGAACTCATTGCCCTCGTTATTGATGAGACAAACATAGACTTCAAACACGATGCGATCTCATTGCCCTCGCTGTTGATGAGACAAACATAGACTTCAAACACGATGCGATCTCATTGCCCTCGTTGTTGATGAGACAAACATAGACTTCAAACACGATGCGATCTCATTGCCCTCGTTGTTGATGAGACAAACATAGACTTCAAACACGATGCGATCTCATTGCCCTCGTTGTTGATGAGACAAACATAGACTTCAAACACGATGCGATCTCATCGCCCTCGTTGTTGATGCAGACAAACATGAATTTTAAACACGATATGATCTCATTGCTCTCGTTGTTGATGCATGCAAACAATGGCTTCAAAGACGACATGATCTTATTGTCTTCGTTGTTGATACAGACAAATATTAGGTCAGTGTATCTTGATTATATATTCTAAAGATAATTCTTTGCAAATGGCTTGAAGCGTAATTAAGGACAAAATTAATTATTTAAATAAAAGTTAAAAATTTTAACCGTCAATATCTTAATTGGTGCGACGGAAATAAAAACATTATTTTTATCTACCTTGGACCTTTAAGCAACGCGCTGAGACGAAGAGACCAATTATCCTTTCTCCACTGGCATATCGTTCGAACCTGTCTACGTAACTATCCATTTAATCTTTACTGTCTTCAAATGAGGGTAATTTTAGGCCTCTCAACTTGCTAGATTTAGAGTTGTGTTACCCTCCTCTTAGTAGTTTATAATTCTAATTTATTTCCTCTTATGCTCTCTATCCATAGTCATGTCGTATTACTAAGTGGGAACCAACTTTCCTTCTTTCCTATTATGTTCGTTCCTTCTGTATGCTTTTCTAATTATTTTGTATAAATCTAGGGTATGCCATTCATATTTACTTCGCCATTTTAAGTATTTATGAGATTATTGTGATAACGTGTTAGCTTATGTGTTGGTGAAATATTTATCATCCGGAATAATTGACCAATTGCAAGGGGCAAACTTCGAAGAGTGCAGTGTTAATGATATTTCATTATAGCTTGGTTTTGCCTCGTAGTGGGTCCAGGTCAGAGCCGCATAACTGGTCCTTTAACCAAATAGTTCCTTTAAAAATATGATTGATTATATATCTATCTCCATGTGTAGCGTTTATGACAGATGTTGATATTTTCAACAATGGAAAAAATGTAGAAGGAATTGATCAACTATGATGGTAAATATGGCGTAAAGTTACAGGCGAAATGAGGCTCAATATCATGGTTTGACTGACCTAAGGATAGAGTAGGAAATATAGTTTAATGTATTTGGTGTTTAAGTTGTATTTATATTTTTAAGGTGTGAATTATTGACGCTTCGTTACGAAAATGTAATAAGGAGAAACAATGCAGTTGTAAAGTTGCCATGCAATTGATGAATTGTGACAGTTGTGGGCATGCGTGGATTAGGGAAGGATATTGATAGTCTGCGTGCCTTGCAATGTTTAGTTGATAATGGTTGTTATAGAGAAGTCCTTGGAAAAAAAGAGGAAAACAAGTGACTTCAAGCAGACGTCACGCCAGGGTTGGATTTGCTCGGTAAAGTAACCCCTTTGACATAATACAACATCTCCTTCTCAAAGTGCCATCTTTCTTTATCGGCGTGTTACTTTAATTATGTTTTTCCTGGTCCGCCTCCTTTTCTAATTATATTTCTTCTTTTCAACGGCTATCTTCATTTCTCAGCCTGCTTTTCAAATGATCCGTTTGCCGCTCTCCGTTGATCATTAATTCATCTCACGTCCTCGGTCCTACTGAATGTAAAGGTCTGTGGCATATTCAGTTTGGGGTGGGGTGCTCCCAATTTATTTAAATTAATACAGAAGACCCACTCTGGCTCGTTTTTGTCAGAAATTGAAGTAGTGATAGAAAGATGCAATGTTCTGAGCCCCCCAGTCAGCGGTGCCGACAGTTAAATTAATGAATACACAAATTGTGAAATTCAAATAACGACAATTTAATATAATTCAAACAGTCATCTCTCAAATACAATTCAACTAAAACCCTATCACTCGACCAAGTGACTGCCTATTTCATCCTTTAAATTAGTGTGTGAAATTTCCCTCCTGTCCTGAGTTCCTCCTCATCTGTATGTTTCTTCCTTCTCTTTTCCTTTGTCTCCCTCCGTTCTTCCTTCAAACTTCTCCCTCTGTTCTTTCTTCTCTCTTTTGTCTCTCAGAGACTCGGACCAACGGATGGGGTAATTCCCTCTGATCCCTAAAAGCGTCTAAAGTATACATACATGGACATTAGCAAAACGTATGCCTTTTGATATGCAAACTCACACTAACATTAATATCATCAGGCCGTTACTGTTTTTTGGTCGCGCATTCGTGCCCATCGAAATACATATTCTCCCTGCTTAGTGTACACGATATATTGTTATATATATATATATATATATATATATATATATATATATATATATATATATATATATATATATATATATATATATATATATATATATCTGCAAGTGTACACAGATCTGCACATATCCATGCGTTGATATATCCTTACACATGATAATCCAACAAAGTATACACAAATAAGCAAAATCCCTATAACTAATGTTGCACACCGCAACCATGATACAAAGTTTATACTTCAATTCAACATTTTCAAATCTATAATATCAAAGGAAACAATGCATGTTTACTACGATTTAACCCAAAATAAAATACTAATTCTTTACGTTATATATAACTGGCTCTGGAAAGAAAAAAAAAATAAACAAACGCGCGCGTCTCTAGTTTATAGCTTTGTCAATTAACTAGCTGGACAAACTCATACATTTTGACGGCGAGAAATTATAGCCTCAGGGTCTGACATACCCATTTTGTAATCTGGTTTTATTCTACAACGTAACACTGAACAAACTTTGAAATGAGCTCCCCATCATAATAAAAGATTTACCCATCTCCACTAGATCTTTAAGTGCGGCATTATTAACAGTGATGACACTATCACCAATCCCAAGAGGACTGTTATGTGAAATATACAGTTATGGGATTACAAAAATCAACCGTATCTTCTTTTTCATAGGACAAAAAAATATGTGCAATATGTATATATGCACAGATGATAAAAGGCCAATATAAAATGTAAGCGATCTATTTACTCAACCACCTGTAATTTCTCTTATCAGAAAGATGAACAGTCTGAAAGAGATAGCAGAAAAAAAATATTACTGGGGTCAACAAACAAGCGTCTACGTTCCGCCTATCCTGATCCCGTTGAAAACATTATAACAGGAAAGCAGCTGCGTGAACTAGATATTTATAGATGACGAAATTGAGCAATGGATGAATCTGATACTATATTCGTGTGCAAAAGGTCTAAATCCAAATTTAGCAGATTGATGCGTACCGTGTTCAACAGCTGACACATGTATAAGGAAATAATATCTTTTTAATTGAACTAATTAGAACATTTAACTTCAACGATAAATCAAACGCGAATCAGCGCCGAATGATTTATCGATAGCTTCATTATTCCCTACATACCCGTCTATCAAGAGATTTGGTAACTCACTGCGAGTAAACCAGTACGGTCCTCTCAGGTCCACGTCACCATCGACCCCAGCATCCGGGTCACACGAAACCCAACATGATTCTAAGACTCCTCATCGACAAACGTCTCTGGTTTTGAAGACTGCTCCCGTGAAGTGGACAGCTGCCTGACAAACTCTTTGTATTGTGATAAAAGAATCGTATCACAGCTAATACTGTTGCATGGTCTTTCAAACTGATAAATTTAGGACAGGGTTTATTGATGAAGTTTTAAGTTGCCTCACTTTATGCAGACTTTATAACAAGTTTATATTTAATCCCCAAATAATTAGGTGTTATCTAATGGCCTAATTAACATTTGTATGTAATTACTACATTTGAAAAAATATTTGATCTACAATTTGTTTGTGTATAATTAATACGTTTTTTTCAAAATTTATACGATTGAAAATAATGATAGTCTCACAAACCCTCAACTTTCTGCTTATCGCTGAGGACAGAAGTGATATAGGTGAACAGAAATGATATGAGTGGACAAAAGTGATACGAGTGGACAGAAGTGAATCCAGTCTAAAAATGAATTTTATAATCGATGCTCTCCAAATCACTAAAACAGAACATAAAAAGTAAAAGTGAAGTTTTAATCTCACTTTACATTTTTATCTTCGAAAATATATTTATAAGTGTTAATTTGACACAATATGGCTTTCAGTAGACAATCTTAATAGATATTAAAGCTTTGATAGCAACTTGGTTGCCACGGATATAATTTTTTTAGTCTGATTCCCCTTTTGATTTCATTTGAACTGTTTCCACAAACTAGTCTAACGCTATTTATGCAATAGACTAGTCAAATTGTTTATAATATTTGAGAGTTAAGTCAGTCATATTTCATCGAGTTGCCAAAACTTACAAATCGGATTTCGAGAGAACAGGAGAAAATTCCTTGACAGCATTGATTGCTACAAATGTATTATTCACTTCCTGTCTGATTGAATTTCACGCATTGAGTGAGCTGCCCTTGGAGTTAGATCGTCGTTATAAAGAGATGATTCCTTTCCAGCAAGTGTTAAAATATGTCAGGTCAAGTTTTAAAGAAATATTCCTTTAATGCTCCTCTGAATTAGTAAAACAGAGTTAAAATCATATATAGATGACTCCTTATTTATTCTCAAAATGGTTTATACGTGTGTAATCTAATACATGAAGTATCAGTTGACACTAACGCCAGGAGGAAAGGGACATATAGCTAGGAAGAAAAGGGCATGGGGTTAAGAGAAAAGAGACATAGGGCTAGGAAGAAAATAACATTGGATTAGAAGGAAAGAGACATAGGGCTAGGAAGAAAATAACATCGGATTAGAAGGAAAGAGACATAAGGCTAGGAAGAAAATAACATTGGGTTAGAAGGAAAGGGACATAAGGCTAGGAAGAAAATAACATTGGGTTAGAAGGAAAGAGACATAGTGCTAGGAAGATAATAACATTGGATTAGAAGGAAAGGGACATAAGGCTAGGAAGAAAATAACATTGGATTAGAAGGAAAGAGACATAGGGCTAGGAAGAAAATAACATCGGATTAGAAGGAAAGAGACATAAGGCTAGGAAGAAAATAACATTGGGTTAGAAGGAAAGGGACATAAGGCTAGGAAGAAAATAACATTGGGTTAGAAGGAAAGAGACATAGTGCTAGGAAGAAAATAACATTGGATTAGAAGGAAAGGGACATAAGGCAAGGAAGAAAATAACATTGTGTTAGAAGGAAAGAGACATAGGGCTAGGAAGAAAATAACATTGGGTTAGAAGGAAAGGGACATAAGGCTAGGAAGAAAATAACATTGGATTAGAAGGAAAGAGACATAGGGCTAGGAAGAAAATAACATTGGATTAGAAGGAAAGGGACATAGGGCTAGGAAGAAAATAACATCGGATTAGAAGGAAAGGGACATAAGGCTAGGAAGAAAATAACATTGGATTAGAAGGAAAGGGACATAAGGCTAGGAAGAAAATAACATTGTGTTAGAAGGAAAGAGACATAGGGCTAGGAAGAAAATAACATCGGATTAGAAGGAAAGAGACATAGGGCTAGGAAGAAAATAACATTGGATTAGAAGGAAAGGGACATAGGGCTAGGAAGAAAATAACATCGGATTAGAAGGAAAGGGACATAGGGCTAGGAAGAAAAAAACATTGTGTTAGAAGGAAAGAGACATAGGGCTAGGAAGAAAATAACATTGGATTAGAAGGAAAGGGACATAAGGCTAGGAAGAAAATAACATTGGATTAGAAGGAAAGAGACATAAGGCTAGGAAGAAAATAACATCGGATTAGAAGGAAAGAGACATAAGGCTAGGAAGAAAATAACATTGGATTAGAAGGAAAGGGACATAAGGCTAGGAAGAAAATAACATCGGATTAGAAGGAAAGAGACATAGGGCTAGGAAGAAAATAACATTGGATTAGAAGGAAAGGGACAAAAGGCTAGGAAGAAAATAACATTGGATTAGAAGGAAAGAGACATAGGCCTAGGAAGAAAATAACATTGGATTAGAAGGAAAGGCTAGGAAGAAAATAACATTGGATTAGAAGGAAAGAGACATAAGGCTAGGAAGAAAATAACATCGGACTAGAAGGAAAGAGACATAGGGCTAGGAAGAAAATAACATTGGATTAGAAGGAAAGGGACATAAGGCTAGGAAGAAAATAACATTGGGTTAGAAGGAAAGGGACATAAGGCTAGGAAGAAAATAACATCGGATTAGAAGGAAAGGGACATAAGGCTAGGAAGAAAATAACATTGGGTTAGAAGGAAAGGGACATAAGGCTAGGAAGAAAATAACATCGGATTAGAAGGAAAGGGACATAAGGCAAGTAAGAAAATAACATTGGATTAGAAGGTAAGGGACATAAGGCTAGGAAGAAAATAACATTGGATTAGAAGGAAAGGGACATAAGGCTAGGAAGAAAATAACATCGGACTAGAAGGAAAGAGACATAGGGCTAGGAAGAAAATAACATTGGATTAGATTGAAAGGGACATAAGGCTAGGAAGAAAATAACATTGGATTAGAAGGAAAGAGACATAGGGCTAGGAAGAAAATAACATTGGATTAGAAGGAAAGGGACATAAGGCTAGGAAGAAAATAACATTGGATTAGAAGGAAAGAGACATAGGGCTAGGAAGAAAATAACATTGGATTAGAAGGAAAGGGACATAGGGCTAGGAAGAAAATAACATTGGGTTAGAATGAAGAGACATAGGGCTAGGAAGAAAAAGGCATGGGGTAAGGAGGAAAGGGGCATGAATCTTTTCACGAGGGTTTGACCTTTTGCATAAAATACATTTATTCCGAGTGGAGAACATTTATCTAACTTCAACGCATCTCAGGTGGCTACGCCATCCATGCATCTATCCAGGGTGGAGAACATTTACCTAAGTTAATTGCATCTCGTGTAGGTACGTCAGTTATGCAGGGTTAAGAATATTTAACTTCAATACGTGTAAGGTGGGGACGTCAGCCAAACATCTTTCTATGGTGGAGAATACTTATAAAACTTCAATGCATCTCAGGCGGGTACGTCCGCCCAACGTCTTTCATTGCTCTCATATAAACTTTACAGCATGTAGAAGACGCATTTGTTGTTGTTTCCACGAACTATTAATGCTCATATGTTTACAGACGGAGTGTTAGGTAATATTCACATAGCAAATGACTTGTTCTACATATGTTTTCTCCGCGCGTTCTAATAATCACGTGACTTACTCTATAACTCTTCTCTTGCTCTAGTAATCTTGTGACTTGCTCCACAGCTCTCTTGTAATGTTCAAAACAATTATTAGTTTTGGTCCGCTTATGTTTCCTTTCTAATAAATCTCATACATAAATTAACGTTGAACCAAATGTACGTGTGATTATTAGTCACACATTTACTAAATAAAACGTATTTACTTACACTTTATGTAGCACACATCAGTCAAATGGTAATTTATCACCTGCATAACACATTATACTTAAACTTTCACGCGTTTAAGAGAATGAAACTTAAAAATCTATGAACATGAATCACATACAAGAAAACCTTATGCTTTTGCAATGGCTCAGTTTCTGAATTGTATCGTAATGGTTGCCGTGAACCCAACATTAAACCATGTACACCTCTTTTGTGGAACTTTTAAGAGCGTTCTTGAAACAACACCAACAACAAAGATTAGGGACAAAAACCTAAAAGCAGCACATTGCACATTTTTATGATATCAAGATGATAACGACGATATCAAGATTATAACGACGATGATATCGAGATTATAAGAGGAAGACCAAAGAAGATCAACGACGTATGATATCAAAATGATAAGAAGACGACCAAAGAAGATCCACGACGTATGATACATCGACGAGACGAAGAAGAGTAAAACGATCTCATGGAGCTCAAGAGAAACGATTGAAGGCGCCCTAAAGTCTACCTGGTAAAGGTGAATACTGAATCTTATGAAAATATTACGCATAGTTGTGCCCCCTGGCGCAGACTCATTCACACTCAAGGAAATGGTGCGTGTGTGTGTGTGTGTGTGTGTGCGTGTGTGTGCGTGCGTGAGTGTATGTGTGTGTGTGTGTGTGTGTGTGTGTGTGTGTGTGTGTGTTAGTGTGGGTGTGTTTGTGTGTGTATGTGTTTGTGATTTGGATTTTAAAATTTTGCAGTCATATCGCTACGATGTCTACAGTGTGATAGTTTATTGAGATGGCTAGTACTGGGAAATCATGCCGCAGACATGTAGCACGATGGTCACCCAGTCACTTATTTTGATGTTCAGTTATAGAAGAAACTAGATGTTAGCATGGGAATGTTAAACCCTGAGGCTATAATTTCTCGCCGGCAAAATGTATACGGTGTCCGGCCCGTTAATTTGAAAAAGCCATAAACTCGATACGCGCGGTTTATTTTTGCCAAAGTCAGTTACGTAACATTGTTCACAGGTAAATGGCGATTTCTTGTTTGTAGCAAGGGGTCGTAAAAATGTATCGTAAACATCTTTGACAGACAGTTGGGAGGGGCGATATCTGATCATTTGGAACCAACCTCCAATCGAAATTGAGTTTGAGTTAGGCGTGCCAGACATTAGAATCTTAACTTTAAATATATCATCTTGGGAACGAAAACGTTGGTAGCATTACAATCAGTTGGCGGGACAAGGCAAATAAAACTACTCCGAGATCATTCGTAATAGCGGGATTATTATTCTGGTAATAATAAGGGAGCTTCGAAACAGGTTAGTTATTATTTGCTCGATTGTTGTGAAATATTACTGCAAAGTAAATATACTTTAATTATCGCAGTATATATATATATATATATATATATATATATATATATATATATATATATATATATATATATATATATATATATATATATATATATATATATATATATATATATTGGAGTACGTAAAATTAAAAATCACCATCGTAGTTTGATTCATTCGTAGTGTTTGATATTCATGTGTATTTTGATTTGAGATATGGGCCATGTGATGTGCAGAATTAATATTGTAATTCGTTATTGGGTTAATTCGTAGTAACCTCATGCATTTATTCATTTGATATTATAGATTTGCAAATGTTGAATTGAATTATAATAATGTTGCGGTGTGCAACTTTAGTATAGGAATTTGCCTATTTGTGTACACTTGTACGAGTATCATGTGTATGGAGATATCAGAGCACGGATGTTCATATCTGTGTACACTTGTAGAAGTGCAATGTACAGAAATGCGTCTGATTATATAATATTGTTTTGTATATAATAAGATTGAGAATTTATATATATATATATATATATATATATATATATATATATATATATATATATATATATATATATATATATATATATATATATAAAGAAAATAAATATATATATATATATATACCGTGTACACTTAGCAGGGATAATGTGTATTTCGATGGGCACGAATGCGGCTCAAAAAACCGGTAATGGCCTATCTGATGTTATTAATGTGTGTGTGAGTTACGTAGCAAAAGGAATATGTTTTGCTAATGTCCGTGTATGTAATCTTTAGAAGCTTTCAGAGACCAGAGGGAAGTACCCAGTGCAGTGGTCCGAGTCTCTGGGAGACAAAAGAAAGGAAGTTTTAGGGACCAGAGGAATGTACTCAGTGATGTGGTCCGAGTCTCTGTGAGACAAAAGAGAAGTTAGAAGGACGTTTTAGGGATCAGAGGGAATTACCCCAGCAGTTGGTCCGAGTCTCTGGGAGACACAAGAGAGAAGGTAGGACAGAGGGAGAAGTTGCAGGGGAGAACGGAGGGAGGCAAAGGAAAAGAAACATACAGATAAGTAGGACTCGGGACAGAAAGGAAAATTTCACACTAATTCAAAGGATGAACTAGGGCGTCAGATGGATGAGTGATATGATATTAGCTGAATTGTATTTGAGAGATTACTGTTTGAATTATATTAAATTGTTGTTATTTAAAATTTCAATTTGTGTATTCATTAATTTAACTGCCGGCACCGCTGACTGGAGGCTCAGAACTTTGCATCTCTCTATCACAATTTCATTTTTTGACGAAAAACGAGCCAGGGTGGATCTGTATCAATTTAAATAAATTGGAAGCACCCCACCCCATAAAGGGAAGCAACCTAACCATTACATCTGACATAAGGACGACAAGTTGTTGCACTAATCGCTTAATGCTGAACGCCTAGTGAGGCAGCTGTTTGTACCCTTTTTATAAGTCTTCGGTAGGACTCGGCCGGGTTCCAGCCCGCGACCTCCCCCATCCAAGGCGGAAGCTCTAACCACTAGGCCACTGGTTCACTTTTCATCAAGAAAGTACTCCTATCTAGTGCACTACAGACAGTTCAGGGCACAAAATGGCCTGATCAGTGACATTCGCGTGATCGTAGAAACCAGTCTGTTAGTCATATCGTTTGATCATTAAGCTTGAAGGATGAACAACAACCGGAGAGGTCGTTCTATTTCGTGGTCACTTACTGTATCCATGTTATGCAACACAGCCTTCCGGATCTACTTACTGTATACATGTCATGCCACACATCCTTACACATTCCACTTACTGTATCCATGTTATGTCACTCAGCCTTCCCTATTCCAACTACTGTATCCATGTTATGCCATTCAGCCTTTCATATTCCACTAATAAAGATTACGATTAGTATAACCTTGTCATTAGAACAATCCTACAATAATCATCACATGAGATAAAATTTATGTAACTCCGTTTTATATCAAAATATCACTACTAACTGCCTTATAAAGCATTTATTGCACGAATATTCTCAATTTATGCATACATTTCGAATAATAAATGTGTCTGAGGAAAGTCAGGGATATCGAATAAAAAATCTATTAGAGATTGAAATAGTACACAGTTATATAGCGAATAATAGAGGGATCATGCATTGCATGAATTTATTAGGACAAATATAACGACTTGTGTAAGACTGGAATTCCGATGGCAGTGACAAAACAGAAACCAAGATAACAAATTGTAAACATAAGAACGCGATGAGTTTTTTTGCAAACGTTACATGATTGTACGTTTAATGAAATTGGTGTTTGAAACGTTTATATAACTCGCCTTACTGGAATGATACAAGTATAAAAGGTTTGTATAATAGTATATAAGGTATGTATAAAATGTACGCAAAAAAATGCATAAATGTACACAAAAGATGCATAAATGTACACAAAAGATGCATATATGTACACACAAAATATGCACAGATATATGCAAAATATGCATAAATGTACACAATATATGCACAAAATATGTACACATATGCAAAAAGTATGCATACATGTACATAAATTATGCATAAATTTAGACAAAGTATGTATAAATATATTAAATCGCCAAGAAATGTTTAATAGAACAAGGCAAAACACCAGATTTAATGAAGAAATATAAATATTGGTTTTCTTGCACAAAAGTACAATACGACATTTAGTGCATAGAAGAAACATAGACCTTTATGAACGTGCAGTTGACCTGGAACACTCAAAATACCCTAGTTCTGTTGAATCCGTTAATCAGTCACCAAGTGATTATAGCTTCCTACATATATGCCTAAGAAAGAAAAGAACAGTTGTGTCTTCAGCAAGTGCAATAATGGAAAGAGGGGGCAAATCATTTTAAAATATATTGTATCCTCTGTTTCAGTTATTCTGAAATAGGAAAAAGCGTATCACATAATCATTGAATATTTCAAAACGTTCATATTTTTCTTGATGAATCCATATTCCTACCGAACATAAATCAACACAGAAATCTTTCAAAGGCGATCCGATCCTGATGTCGTCAATAAAATAATTGATGCAAATTAGCTGGACCAGTCTAAACCTGGACGAAGCAGCATCACGGTTAAAGATATCATGTTACTACGTAGCAAACGTTACACTAGAGAATTATGGTCGGGTTAGAAACCCCAAGGTGCTCCTTATCTGATGTGTTCGAGTCCAGTTTGCCCTCCAGTCCTGGAATGATTCGCACCATATCGTCAGCGCTCGAATTTCTCCGCATGTAAAGCGTTATGTACACCACTGCTGTAGACTCAGAGAGGATAAAGGCGATACCGGCGAAATAAAAGGACCAGCCATAGTCATACGTAAACTCCGCCTTCCCGGCCTTCTCTTTTGACCTGTGTCCAACCTCGTCGTTTATCGCAGATATGTACAGTGTAATGCCCACAGCTAAAGACAAACCTGTGTAGTATAAACAAATAAAAGCGAATTCACTTAAATTTATATAAATTCTTACTCCTAACACATTTTTAAAATGCAATTTTTTAAAAACCCATCTTATTTCAGATGAACTGCAAGCAATATTTCGTTGATGAATATAATTTATGCTAGTTACAAACATACATATTAGAGGTACCGACAGTCAGACAGCCAACAGAACAGCAAAGGACCATTAAGGAGATTAAGAAGCGGTCTTTTTGTTTGATGTGAAAAGTATGCCATCATATGGTAGGGAATTAGAGTATCAAGTTTTGAAACAATGTTGAATGAAAATCATTAATGCTCGCTATAATTGCGGTTGCATCGAGGATCAGTTGATAAATGTATGGAAGGCATCCATTGGTCAGAACATAGCCCTGTGATACAGACCCAACTGCGTTAATTTCTCTTTAAACTGTACGGAAAACTGCTTTATATTTCTATAAATAGTCAAGTGTAAAGTAACTGATGTAAACACTGCATGCATCAAAAACTAAATATAAGGTGGGTTTATATTTTATTACTGAACTTTTTTTCAACTGATTTGACAAAATCAATTAACAAATCTTTATAACATTTCTGAATGCTATTCTGTCTTTGATTAGGTTTGAAAAAAGCTTTGAAACTCAAAATGTGCTGAAAAGAATATTGGGGCTATGTTGTACAGCAGTGTCACCTCAAGTCCGTTACAAAATAATTTCAAACATTAGGTAAATTGATATGGGGATTGGGAGGAAGAGGGTTCAAAGACTAATATTATGACAATTGGATTTACCGTCCTACACTGTGAGACGCCGACAGTGATTATTTACGACGGAGGGGGGGGGGGGGTAAGAGAAATCCGGCAACTCTTCCATGGTAGGTGTCTTGTACTGTTTGACGATTGGACAGCCGTCACTATAATCATTTACCGATAGTTCTCATTTCATTTGTAAGTAACCTCTGTATGTAGACTAAGCTGTAAACGAGCATTAAATTAAATTTAAAGAAAGGAAAATTTGTCGCTAAAGTGTCTGGACAATAACGACTCAGCTAAGTCACAATGAACTCATGAAAGCATCAAATTCAAGAGTAACTCGTATATCAAACAAAATAACAAATCCTTTGCTTTGAATATTGAACTCTTACTCACATCAGTTTAGATAAATTATTAAATGATTGTTATGTAATGTTCAAAACCTTAGATTGCTAGAATAGTTTTATGCTGACGTAGCTATGTTGCAGATGAAGAATCTCCTGTTCTGTAAATAGCAACATAACGGAATCCTTCAACAAGAATTCACACGCTAAAATAAAGTTATAAAACGTATTAGAAATACCTGGAATAAAACCAAAATGACTATATAAAATGGATAAAGTTAAAAAGAATTTCAATTATAGCAATTTAATGTTGTTTCTTTCTGAGTTTATCGTTGTAAAAGCCGTCAGTTGCCGAATCACACAGCTTTCTACAATGCCCTTCATAAAAACCCATCAAACTCTAAATTGAATAATTTAATAAAACATTTTGCGTATCAGAATATGACCTTCAGTAGCAAGAGGGAAATTGACGACACTACACGCATCTATAAAATTCATGCAACTTTATTATCTACAAATTAGGAAGGAAATAAAAAAATTTCCTGCATAGTGTTGTTTGATGCTGGACTCATTGTATACTTCATGCAATGAAATTCTTCATTGGCAGAATTTACTGCATTGCATGCTGTGACAACTTGAACAAATATCAATATTTTTAATATTTTGACAAGGAAATTCCATGTCTGTTTCAAGAGTGGATACTCATTCCTATTTCAAAACAATCAAAACAATCTAGTGTCATTAACATTTAAAAGCTGTAAACCAAACTAAATCGTTTCATTTATGACGAATATGATATAAATTATTCAGTAGCACGTGTTTAAATGATTGCTAATTAAAACAACGTCTCCTTAGCCTCTCATAATAAATGTATAATTATCTGAACTGCTTGCCGTATTTAGAACTAGAACTTTTGGCAATATTTTCATTTCATCGACAGAGTTGATATTTGTATCTCCCTAAGTGGGTATTTGTGTTCGATTTATATTTACATCTCCCTAAGTGGGTATTTGTGTTCAATTGATATTTGTGTCTATTTATATTTACATCTCCCTAAGTGGGTATTTATGCTCAATCGAACCACTTCTCGATTGAATTATTTCTCCTGTAGTTTAAGCATCCAAACAATGACACAAACGTTTGGGCAGTAAATTATGCTTTAGGGAAGTAAATAATACTTTTGAGTACTCAATTATACTTTAGGGCAGTAAATTATATGTTAGGGCAGTGAATTATACAATTGGGCAGTACATTATACGTTGGGGTAGTACATTATATGTTAGGGTAATACATTATACTTTGGGGTAGTACATTATACGTTAGGGTAATACATTATACTTTGGGGTAGTACATTATACGTTAGGGTAATACATTATACGTTTGGGTAGTACATTATACGTTAGGGTAATACATTATACGTTTGGGCAGTACATTATACGTTTGGGTAGTACATTATACGTTGGGGTAATACATTATACGTTGAGGTAGTACATTATACGTTGGGGTAGTACATTATACGTTGGGGTAATACACTATACGTTTGGGTAGTACATTATACGTTTGGGTAGTACATTATACGTTAGGGTAATACATTATACGTTTGGGTAGTACATTATGCGTTAGGGTAATACATTATACGTTAGGGTAATACATTATACGTTAGGGTAATACATTATACGTTAGGGTAATACATTATACGTTAGGGTAATACATTATACGTTGGGGTAGTACATTATACGTTAGGGTAATACATTATGCGTTAGGGTAATACATTATACGTTAGGGTAATACATTATACGTTTGGGTAGTACATTATGCGTTAGGGTAATACATTATACGTTAGGGTAATACATTATACGTTAGGGTAATACATTATACGTTAGGGTAATACATTATACGTTGGGGTAGTACATTATACGTTGGGGTAATACACTATACGTTTGGGTAGTACATTATACGTTTGGGTAGTACATTATACGTTAGGGTAATACATTATACGTTTGGGTAGTACATTATGCGTTAGGGTAATACATTATACGTTAGGGTAATACATTATACGTTAGGGTAATACATTATACGTTAGGGTAATACATTATACGTTAGGGTAATACATTATACGTTGGGGTAGTACATTATACGTTAGGGTAATACATTATGCGTTAGGGTAATACATTATACGTTAGGGTAATACATTATACGTTTGGGTAGTACATTATGCGTTAGGGTAATACATTATACGTTAGGGTAATACATTATACGTTAGGGTAATACATTATACGTTAGGGTAATACATTATACGTTGGGGTAGTACATTATACGTTGGGGTAATACACTATACGTTTGGGTAGTACATTATACGTTAGGGTAATACATTATGCGTTAGGGTAATACATTATACGTTAGGGTAATACATTATACGTTGGGGTAATACACTATACGTTAGGGTAATACATTATACGTTAGGGTAATACATTATGCGTTAGGGTAATACATTATACGTTTGGGTAGTACATTATGCGTTAGGGTAATACATTATACGTTAGGGTAATACATTATACGTTAGGGTAATACATTATACGTTAGGGTAATACATTATACGTTGGGGTAGTACATTATACGTTGGGGTAATACACTATACGTTTGGGTAGTACATTATACGTTGAGGTAGTACATTATACGTTGGGATAGTACATTATACGTTTGGGTAGTACATTATACGTTGGGGTAGTACATTATACGTTGGGGTAATACACTATACGTTTGGGTAATACATTATACATTGGGGTAATACACTATACGTTTGAGTAGTACATTATACGTTGGGGTAGTACATTATACGTTAGGGTAATAACTTATAGGTTTGGGCAGTACATTATACTTTAAGGTAGTAAATTATACGCTAGGGCTGTAAATTAAACGCATGGGCAGTTCATAATACAGTTGGGCAGTAAATAATATGTTTTAGTAGTAAATTATCCATTTTGGCAGTAAATGTTACCTTTATTCAGTAAATAATACGTTTGCTCAGTAAAAAAAAAACGTTTCGCTGTAAAGGAAACGTCTGGGCAGTAAATAATATGTTTGGGCAGTAAATATTACGTTGAGGCAGTACGTAATACTTTTGGGCAGTAAATATTACGTTCGGGCACTACAAAATAATCTTGTGCAGTAAAAGCTGTACATTAAATAAGTAAATATTACGTTTGGGCAGTACATAATACTTTTGGGCAATACATATTACGTTTGGGCAGTGCAAAATACTCTTGGGCAGTAAATATTACGTTCGGGCAGTACACAATACTCGTAGGCAGTAAATATTACGTTTGGGCAGTACACAATACTCGTAGGCAGTAAATATTATCTTTGGGCAGTACATACTACTTTTGGGCAGTAAATATTACGTTTGGACAGGACAATACATAATACATTTTGGCAATAAATATTACTTTCAGGCAGTGCAAAATACTCTTGGTCAGTAAATATTACGTTTGGGCAGGACATAATACTTTTGGGCAATAAATAATACGTTTGGGCATGATATAATGCTTTTGGGCAATAAATAATACGTTTGGGCAGGACATAATACTTTTGGGCAATAAATAATACTTTTGGGCAGTAAATTATAAGTTTGATGTAAGTACTTACATCTGTATAATTTAATCTTAAGTTTTGAGGAGAGTGGGTATATTTAAAATAGCACCATAATTAAAAAAGAAATATTATATTTTGCAAACATAATACCAACGCTTGCAGATTTTATAATAGTTCATCTAATTCAGCTTTGATCTATTAATTAAAAATGCTTATCTTGGGACATAGCACGTTAGCCAAACAAGTCGATTTTTTTGCAAAATAATAAATTTACCTTATATGAAAACAAATAGTTCACATATTAAAAAAACCTGACCGGTTTAAAATACTGATGATTGTTGCTCTACTCTGAAAGCTGGAAGTTATAAATGATACCGTATTCGAACAGTAATGGCAAAGACCCATCTATCCATCCGTCTATTCATCCATCTACCCCCTACCTCCCCCAATTATATTACTCTCTCTCTCTCTCTCTCTCTCTCTCTCTCTCTCTCTCTGTACGTACGTACGTATGTCCGTTCGTTCGTCCGTCATCCATCTATCTATCTATCTATCTATCTATCTATCTATCTATCTATCTATCTATCTATCTATCTATCTATCTATCTATCTATCTATCTATCTATCTATCAAACGTACATTTGTGAAAGAATGTAGGATCTAGAGTATTTTGAGTATTTTTTTTAACACTGTTTGGTATATTTTTAAGACGATATGAGTCTGACAGTCGTGGCTATAATATATATAATGTATGTATATGATTCTGACCGTCGTGGTTATATTGTATGTAATGTTAACCGTCGTGGTTACAGTGTATATATGATGGATCCAGCAGTAAGTGCTTCCTGAAACATAATGTAACTTCTTAAACTTATTTTGCCTTATTAATGGATACATCTCGAAGGCTATTAACATTATATAATAATCTCATAAGATGACTATTTGCTAAGTACTAACACGATTTGGAAGACGATAATGCATTTACATGCCTATATTTCGTGCTATTTAATAAAATAAAGTTTGCAAGTGATGAGCACATGTGTATTCTCTGCAGCTTGGACAAACTTGTCTTTAGAATTTATTGTTTTGCACAGCTTAAATAACGGATAGATAAAAATACTCCAAATTATTAGTTACTTCTTTCCTCCTTTGTCTGTGTAGCATACGAATAGTTTGCACGATTACTTTTCTTTCAGTTGTATTTTATTCTGTTTTCTTTTAGTTGTATTGTTTTCTGTTTTCTTTAAGTTGTATTTTATTCTGTTTTCTTTTAGTTGTATTTTATTCTGTTTTCTTTTAGTTGTATTTTATTCTGTTTTCTGAATACTTGCATTGATTTCGTTAAATGTGCATGCTGAATGTAATACTTTGCTCTGAAAAAGTCGGTTACCCGCTATCACTGAGACAACAGATGCCAGGAGGGTCCGGACGTCTTGCTTCAGGTTGCCTATAATTCCAAGTATTACGGCCATAGTCAACATCACGAGAGAGAATACTGGAAAAAGGGCCGCAAAACGGGTTGCACCTGTCATAAGAAATGTATATATAAGTATAACTTAGGAAAGACAGTGGTATGACACACTTCTCATAACATGACGTCTGGTTTAAGCCTATATGCCAATATGTATGGATAAAATCTGTACATAAAGATATCCGTAAAGCTAATTATAAAATGGCTGCCATAGATATACGAGACTTCAATGGCTGAAGTAGCAGGGATGGAATGTAGTGAAAATATATAATATATTCTTACGTGCGATGAATTCTATAGCTCCCAAGAATAAATGACAAAGGTGTTTCTCATGAAAAAGCTTTTGCTTATCACTGTAAACACATGACAATATTTTACTGTAATGTTTATCATTGAAAATGAGTTTTTTAAATTTGATGAAGACAAACGATACAACAAAACCATTAAAATGAATATTCAGTATGTCGGATGGACGTGCGTTGAATATTTATTTGTAACTGACAGCAGTTTTATATAGAATAGTGTGTTTAATACTATTATAAACAGTTTTCTTACTTTAATACCATTATAAACATTTTGTTCTTTTTTTAATGCCAATTACCAACACTTTTTCTATTTTAATACCATTATATCACTTTTTCTATTTGAAAAATGATTACATGATTTTAAATTTCTGCATTTTTTGTCGTATATTCTTTGTACAACGATTTGTCGTGTTTGAATGAATTTTGAAAAGTGGACTAATTTTCCACAAGATCTCTTGTGATGACTTCAGAGGTAAAGGATAGTCTCCAGATAGTATTAAGATTTAATAACGGTTTTAATTTAATAAAACCATTCAGTGAATATTCATTTTGAATTTATCAGAACAATTCAGAGAATATTTATTCCGAAATTATTCAAACCATTCAGACAATAATTATTTGGAAATTTTCCAAAACCATTCAGGGAATATTTTCTCGAAACTATCCCAACCATTTAGGAATATTTATTTCAAGTTTATCCAAATCATTCAGGGAATATTTTTTGGGAAATTATTCAAACCATTCATGGAATACTAAGCCGAAACATGACAAAGTCTCATGTTCTAGAAAGAAAATATTATTAGATACCTACCATTCAAGCAAAAAATAAATAACGAAAATTTCCAACAATTGTTTGGGTGGAGATCAAATACTTTTCCATTAATAGGTCACAAAGTATCAACGGGTTTGTAAACATCCTTCATACAATGCTTGCTGATTCGTGCTAAACGTAACTACATGAACACTTATCAGTGCATGCCTAACTACATTAAATGATCTACGAATTTACAGTAGTTTTATGTGCCCTTTCGTACGTAATGGCCCACTGTCAATTAATATTTTCTATCTGTATGCGTCTTTCTTAGTTCAATGTATGTCTCTCAAAATTGTCTTTAAGCCATTCAGATGAGACAACTGAACAATATACTTTTTACCTTATTAGGCTCTTATAAACAGCTTCACAGAAGAAGTGAAAACAACAATCTATATAAAATTAAACAAATAAATTATTGTAAAAAATAAATAAAGAACTTACAGTTTTACGAATCAAATCCCAAAGCAAACAAAAATCCAAGAATAATCCACGAATTAAATCATAAAAGTCATATTAATGAAATTTTATAATAACATCAAGTTTAAGTTCTGATACAAAATCCAAGATAGAAGACGATGACGTATGCTATAATCCGATTAAGATTTTTATAAAAAAAATAATTTATGAGCACATAAAATATTTACAGAGAAATGAATTAATATTTAACATCCAAAGGATGTAAAGAAAAATTAGCATAAACTTGAAAACTGGCTACAACAGAATAAAACACATGACGTCTAAGTGTTAAACGCCCAGACTGAGAATATTTCTCTAAAACAATGGTTATGCCGTAATCCAGTGATCCCCAACCCCCGGGCCGCGGACCGGTACCGGTCCTTGGATCAAATTGTACCGGGCCGTCCAAGGAACATTAAATTATTTCCATTTTATTTACTGTGGTGTATTTCTCTCGGGTTTGTGCGACTTTCCATGGACGAGAGGTTAACCGGGAGCTGAGAGACGTCACCTAAATCCGCACCAATACCGCGCATGCGCAAAATATCGTGATATCTGGGCGGTTTTAGGTGATGTCTGGAGCTGAGCGGCTGCAAGCGGCAGTGGCGTTGTAGCTTTGGTGGAGAGGTGTGTATCGCTCTTCTCTCTGTTCACCGGTACTTTCTCATCTTTAACAGTGATTGGTGTACGTGTACATTGTGTTTGCTCAAATTTAACCCACAAATTAGCAAAAATGAGTACAAAACAGACGTCGTAGAAAGTTTCCTTGGGAAAAAGAAATGGCACATTGAAGAGACAGAAGAAGAGCCTTCAACATCAAAGAAACATAAAACTTTTAACAGACAATACCATGAGTCCTACTTGAAATATGGATTTATCGGGACAGGTGATTCCCACACACCGATCCCGCTCTGCATAGTTTGCGGCGACCAGCTCTCTAATGAGGCAATGAAACCTTCAAAACTGCTTCGCCACTTGAACGCCAAGCACCCTGGATTAAAAGACAAGCCCCTGGAGTATTTTGAAAGAAAAAAAACGGGAACACGAAGGACAGAAGAAATTTATGAGGGCCACCATATCAATAAAGGAGAATGCACTGAGAGCATCATATTTGGTGGCTAACCGTATTGCTAAGACTAAAAAGCCATTCACTATCGGTGAAGAATTGATCTTGCCCTCCACTAAAGACATTTGCCGTGAACTTCTAGGAGAGGCTGCTGTGGAAAAGATAGCACATGTGCCTTTGTCGGCTAGCACTGTGACTAGGCGCATTGAGGAAATAGCCGAAGACATTGAGACACAATTGTTGGAGAGGATTAATACATCACCGTTCAAGTCACTGGATGGTTATATATCAGGACAACTAAAATAGTCCTTTTGTGTCGGCATATGCACAGACGGAGCTGCTGCCATGACCGGACAACTGTCTGGTTTAACTGCTCGGATTAAGGCGGTTGCACCTGAGAGTGAATCTACGCATTGTATCATTCACAGGGAAATGCTGGCAAGCCGAAAAATGTCACCGGAATTTAACAGCGTATTGATTGATGTCGTTAAAGTTATTAACCACATCAAAGCACACGCCCTTAACTCGCGCCTGTTTGAGCAGCTTTGTGAGGAGATGGACGCAGAGCACAGATGCCTTCTCTTATACACAGAAATAAGATGGTTATCCAGAGGAAAATCGCTAACCAGAGTATTTGAATTACGAAAACCATTGCAAAGATTTCTCTCAGAAAAGAAGTCACCGCTGGCAGCACATTTCAGTGACAAGGTATGGGTCGCAAAACTGGCTTACCTGTGTGACATATTCAGCCTGCTCAGTGAACTCAATCTGTCCCTTCAAGGGAAAATGACAACTGTTTTCATGTTGGCAGACAAAGTAGCTGCATTTAAAGCCAAACTGGAGTTGTGGGGACGTCGCGTGAACAGAGGCATTTTGTACATGTTTCAGACATTAGCGAGGATTTTAGGCGAGACTGAGCCTGAGCATTCATTCTCCCAGTTGGTGCACGATCACCTGTCTTTGCTTTTAAAAGAATTCGAGAGCTACTTCCCAACCACAAAAGACCCACGAACTGGTAAGGAATGGATCCGCGACCTATTTGTCAACAAACCAGGCGAATCTAGCATGTCTGTGCAAGAAGAAGATCAACTGCTGAAGATTGCAAATGACGGCGGCCTTAAAACTACGTTCGAGACAACAACTCTGCCGGTGTTCTGGATTAAAGTCATGGCGGAATACCCTGAGATTGCCACCACAGCACTTAAATCCCTATTGCCATTTCCGACATCCTATCGGTGTGAAGCGGGGTTTTCTGCAGTGACAGCAACCAAAACAAAACAATGGAATAAACTGGACATAAGCAACACATTTCGAATGTCATTGTTTCCTATTACCTCCAGATGGAACCGTCTCGTTGCAAAGAAACAAGCTCAGGGTTCTCATTGATTTAGCGTTCTAGTGAGTTAAAATGTTCAATCACTTTCTATTCATTTTTTGGTGTAACTGTATCTTATTTTGAAGGCATGTTTAAATACAATTAAATTAAAATTATTAAATCAAAACAATTTAAAATATAAAAATCAACGCCCCCCCCCCCCCCCCATCAGAGGGCAGCGGTAAAATTATCAAACGTTGACCGGTCCGCGGCGATAAAAAGGTTGGGGACAGTTTTGGAAATCTCCGAGGGTCACATGATCGTGTTCATATCACGTACGCCTAACATAATCTAATACGCCTAACTATAAGATATAATTAAAAAATGTTACTTCGTAAAAGTCGCCCACAAGCCGAAGGTCAAATATTAATACAACCTCAATCTCGCTGTTATTATTCTCAAAAAAAAAACAATTTATAAAAATAACTAGTTTACGTGGTTGCTGCTTAATTAGAATCAAGGTCAAGATCTAATTCATCCTTATGTGTTAACTATTAAACGTCAGATCAAACAAATTTCTAAAAATTGTCAAATCCCTAGTAAACAAAATTAAATTATTTTGATATTTAATGAAATTAAAAAAAAAATATTTCAAAACTTAGAGACAATTAAAAAATTAATTAATAATAAATCAGATATACGTAAGAATACTAACTCATAATGGCCAATGATGTCCCTTGTCCGTCTACCCTCTCGTGCTCTGAGACACTACCGCCCACAGTCAAACAGGGTCTGATATCTTCGGCGGTATCTGTAAATAATTATTAACGAATGCTAAAGGCATAACAATTTTTTTGCGTTTTGGACATTAGTTTAGTGAGTATTAAAGTGCGAAAAAGTTTGAATGCCTATTTAATTAGAGTAACATATATCTTCGTTATAAAGTCCTCCTAGGGCATAATGAAAATGTAAACTTTCTCAAATTTTAATTAGCTCGATTAATTGAGGAAGAGGCGAATGATTGGTTGTTTTGCAGTTAAATTGATGGTTATGATGACATCTCATAACAAAAATATTACATAGTCTTAAATATAGGTTTGCCATCTAAATCAAACAATCCTAACCCTCACAAACACCTCAGCACTTATAGTTCACTATTTGCTTTAAATGAATGGACATTTGAAAGATGCGGGTTTAAAAAGAAACCTTTACTGGCACAATAATAAATGTAATTACTAATTTATTTGGAACAGTGACCTTTATACATAAAAGCATATAATGGGATTTAACATTTGTACATGTGATTGAAAACAAAGTGAACCTTCCGTCGTGTTGCCCTTTTTGAATGGTAGACAAAGTAAAACTGCAAGAAATTAGACAAGGTACTGGAGAAATCAGTCGCGGACATCTTGAAGTATGCTACAGAATGAATGGCATGAAAATATCACATGACATCAGTCAGACTTAAAAAAGAACTGGGTTCATATATCTTCACTTTCTGGTAACTGACTAAGAACTTATATTGATACAAGATAAGGAAAAGGTGTGATATGTTGAGATCACTGTAATGTCGACAGTGCTGACATATTTTTCTACAATAATATTTCCTAAAAGTGTTACAAATATGCTTCATTATTATATTATGCAATTGAACAATATTTCAATTTTTCTTGCATAAATGGAATATTACGATAAAACTTAGTTATAATGTCCGTAATTTAATGCATTTTGTTGATGTCAAGTGTTACGTATATTTGATTTAAATAATGTATTTATTTTTGTCAGATTCAAATTTGACATTTTGGATTAAAAATTCATTCATTGGGAAATTTTTCTAGAAATTTCACTCTACAAGTAAACAACAGATGTTAACCTCAATTTCTGACCTTGCTTCAGAGTGTAAACAAGCTTCTAAAATTATTGGTTGATTCCAAGGACATTATAGCTTTATTTTAAAAATGATTGGTTGATTCCAAGGACATCTTTCTAGATCATACTGTATACGTGACTTTGCGAGTATGGGTTCGTTCTGTTACCGTCTGGAAAATCACGTGACCCCTTACTGTTTACGAGAGACTCAGTATATAGCTGTGTTTTGGAAGCTAACGGTTCAGTAGTTAGTCTGCGCTTTAGAATACAAAGATGTGTGTTTTATTGTTTGAGTGTAAATTATTTCAATTCGTTTGGGATCAAGAGGAATTTATTGTGTTAGTTATCAAGAAATTACTTGTGCTCATTTGAATTATTATAAAACTAAAACTGACTTCATCACGTGACATCGTCGTCCATATTGGATTACATCGTCAAGATTCGAACCGGAAACTATTAGGACATTTTCCACTAGTGGATTATATTGTGAATTCATATTTGATTAATTTTTGGACTTGATTTTCTAAAACTGTAAGTTTAAATATTCTTTAATGAAAATATTTGTACTCAATAAATTGTTTGTTAAATTTTTACAAGCTTGTTATTTTCACTTCTTTCTATGTTGCTGCTTATTCGAGCCTAAGCACGTAACACAAGTTTTTCTGAAAGCATGGGACTGTAAATGAATAGTCATTATCCATCCTACACGAAAACTATAACAGAATATATTTGTGTACTTATACATTCAGCATGCATCATAACCAGTACAGTGTACAATGAGCACAGAACTATTACAGGATACAATAAACGCATAGCCAGTACACGGTACAATGAGCATAAAACCAGTACACGGTACAGTGAGCAAAGAACCACTGCCTGCACGGTACAGTGAGCACAGAACCAGTACAGGGTACAATGAGCAAAAACCAGTACACGGTATAATGAGCACAGAACCAGTACAGAGTATAATGAGCATAGAACCAGTACAGGGTACAATGAACAAAGAACCACTGCCTGCACGGTACAGCGAGCAAAGAGCCAGTAAAGAGTACAATGTGCACACAACCAGTACACGGTATAATGAGCACAGAACCAGTGCTGGGTACAAGGAACACATAACTAGTACACGGTACAATGAACAAAGAACCACTGCCTGCACGGTACAGTGAGCACAGAACCAGTAAAGAGTACAATGTGCACACAACCAGTACACGGTACAATGAGCACATAGCCAGTACAGGGTACAATGAATACAGTACCAGTACACGGTAGAGTTAGTATAGAACTATCATCTACTCGTTCTTTAAGATAGTCAGTTATATATTCAATATAATAATAATCTTGGTCATTTCAGTTTTAAAGTGTTACTTTGCTGCTTTTGACATGTCAATTATATCAAACTAAAGAGAGCTTCTACTAATAATTGTATTCTGTATTCAGTGGGGAAAAATAAAGTCATTGCTGAAAGTGGTAGTAAGTCAAATCTATCTTTATACTATTTGGTACAGTTTATGTATTTGCCTACACAACAGTAAACTTTTATAGCAGGCGGCGATATCAAAGTTTGTCTGTTAAGCTCAAGTATATAAAAATAATACAAATACCTCATATGTGTTGGACACATTCAATTAACCATACGTAAATTGCCATTTAAATAAGTTGTGAAAGTAAAATGTAGATAAGCCACGACAAACAAAAATGTCATTTTTAAATGGAGTGCAACATTATGGACAGCAAGAACGAATATAGTGATGATATTAAGGCTAAATGAATTCATTCGGAATTATATATATATATATATATATATATATATATATATATATATATATATATATATATATATATATATATATATATATATACTTCGCTACACCAAGTCTGATGAATATTTCGTTGAGTATGTGTATCAAATCCGTTAAACACAGCAATAATATGACAGTTGTCTCTGATCACTTGTATTTGTGTATACCGTTGTGTAATATAAATCACGTCAATATTTTTGTGTCTTCCTCGGGAAAATCTTCTTGCGGGATTTGATTATTTATCAAGCATTACATCATCATAAACTCCTATATTATGAATAAATCATTGAAGGTCACCTACGCGCGGCGTTTCACCAAATTATCAGTGATAAAATTAATAACACCATCACCTACTTCATTTAATACTCTTGCGTTTTCATTAAAATCTTTAAGTACATCGGAGCATCTTTGATCATGTAGTGATGGTGCAACTAAATATAACTTATCCAACTTGAGCCATCATATTATCAAATTAAGCAGAATTTGGTAACGTTGGATGATGCTTGATTGGCTCTTGCTTTCTTGCTGCTGAGACATCAATTACATACATGCTATAGAAATATAATAAATAATATGGATCGATATTGTGTAAAATATAGAGCATCCACCCCTACAAATGGAGTAACAACCATAGAAACAAAAAATTACAGACATGCGGTAACGGACAAGTTTGTACGATGTGGTACAAAAATATAAATTTATCTCAAGAAAAACAGGCAGTGATATATCTTCTTCGGTAAGAAAATGTCAAGGTTCCCATGGAGCAAATACCCAGGCGAAAAACATGTCCAGGATACAAGTATTGTAGTCCTTGTACCAGACTTGATATCCGACTTGATAACCAAGATCAACCAAGACCCAGAGTGTATCAGATAAATGAAATTGATAAATCTTGTCATATTCAATATATAGCTTATCGAGTAAGTAAAATATTTACAACAATGATATATCGCAGATGTGAAGCTGATTCAAATAACAATGAGGTACTTGAGTTGTAATTGTATACATAATATACCCCTGTTGAGCCTGATTTGATATTTCAGTATTTATCTGATAACTTCAATCAATTACATGACATAATAGATTGATTGCGATCGTTAAGGTTCCCGGTGATATATTTCTATCCCAACTGTATCGATCATTATTGTATCGGAGAATACCTGCTGGAAGATTTATTTTTCTCCATGACACGAATATTTTAGGAAAATATTCATTGACGAGAATGATGATTGATTTTCTTAGTTGGATGGTTTCAAATCCTAAAAATTATGAAATCTTGCAATTGTTCTTCTTTGATTGCATAGTGCTTTAGGATGATTGTTTAAGAGTTATTGTACGGGGCAATCAAAATAAAATCATTTTCGAGGCGATTTATATTTCAAATGTCAGCAATTGTGGAGACATTATTTGGCATTCATAATACAGCCTTACTGTGGTTCAAGTCCTACTTAGTCTACAGGACACAAATTGAATCTGCAAATGGAATACACTCCAGCCAAGTTGATCTATTTTGTGGTTTTCCACAGGGGTCTATTCTTGGACCTGTTCTCTTCATTCTATACACTCAGCCGCTTTCAAGTGTCATATATAATAAATATAATAATCCAGTGTCTCACCAATTGTATGCTGATGACACACAATTATACAAATTCAGCCACCCAACTGAAATTGCTGCTACCATCCAAGGATCGTAACAAAAAGACATTCTGATCGTAACACAAAGACTTCCTCATTCCCACCCTTTACCTAAAACAATAAATATCAACAACACTAACATTAAATTCACACAGTCAGTACGAAACCTAGGTGTTACTCTAGACAGTACTCTGACACTGCACCAACCTGTCATGAACATATGCAATTGACCATTTAAGTTAGAAACAAAGACACAGTGATCTCGTTCAAGGCTGCTCTTAAAACTCACCTTTTTTGACTGCAAGGAACAAACTTAAAGACCTCATAATGATTACTACCTTAAGTATCTTCAGCATATGTTTATGTTTTCTAATTTCGTGGTGTTTGTGTGATGTTTTTATTTGTCTTTTTTTTCTTTGTTTTTGTTTGTTTTCTTGTAGTCATATTATTAGAGATGTAATGCACTTAGAGCTTCTAAAGATTAGGCGTTATACAAAGTCCTCCTCCTCCTCATTATTATTATTATTATTATTATTATTATTATTATTATTATTATTATTATTATTATTATCATTATTATTATTACTCAGAATACCTTTGGAACATATTCGAATTACTCGGAACTAATGAAATTGATAAAAGTTTTTATGAGTTTAAGAATTCCCCTACCATACTGAACGATATTTGTAATTTTTCACTGTGTCATTAAGGGAAATACATTATATTTATCAATTATACAAAACTTGTTGATTTTTTAACTTTCTTGGTACTTAGTTAAGACCCTACATTCGTAATAATCCATAACTATATAGCTTTCATTTGTCAACCAATAAAATGTTTTAGAGCTTGCTCTATGAAAAGACAGTAATTCGAGACTTTTCAAAGATATAAGTGCGATACACGTGTAATGCTTAAAAAAGGAACAAAAGCACCAGAATGTAGATGGATAAAGGCTTGAAAGAAAGAATCAGTTAAGGAAATTCACAAGGACTTACTATTACCTACATTGCTAATAAATTAATGAATATGATTTATTTAGTTAAAAAGTGTTTTTAATTACGTGGTTCGTCTTTTCTCTTAATATGATAAGTATGTCTATGTGATGCATATGACTGTGGTTGGATAGAATGATAAAGTTTTATGATATATTCTTTTGTGGTGTTCCCAAAAACTTTGTGTCATTCATAAATTATTTACCATATTATTGACATATTAATCGATAATAACTTTAGGAATGGGTTTACATATCCAACAAGTTTACCGTTTATAATAGCCATTAGTAAACTGTATCGAACATGAATAATGCCATAAGGTATGTATGTGTTAATTATACAAATGTGGAGGTATTAAATTATATGTTTCTGACTGCGAGATTATAGCAGGATAAAAAGAAGTTACAATTCTGGAACCATTCGTACTGCCTGTCTATAGTCTTAATTTACGGATTTGCGTGTCAGTTGTCTTAAAGGGAGCATTGATCTAGCACAAAGTCATATCTCACGATCATGGTCTTTAATAGTCAATGCTATGGAGTTCTGCGAGGAAATGTAGTAAACTATGACCAACGCATTCCTGGTAAAACGTTTTTGGAATTATTGTTCTTATTTTTAAGCTTTAAAGCCTGCTTCCTTAAAAGCTTTTCAAAAATATGCATCCTTTCGTAAATTATTGATATTGTATTTCCAGACTATCCAGATATTCATTTTTTGATATTAGTAACTTTCAAATAAAATTTATTTTGCTTTAGCAGAATTATAATCAGCATCAATATATATATATATATATATATATATATATATATATATATATATATATATATATATATATATATATATATATATATATATATATATATATATATATATAACATTCTTCGAGATTGTTTCTAAAAAAAATACAAAATTGCAGGAAAAATATCATTTCATTCGCTCATCGATTTTGTTTAGAATTTATTACAATGTCCCAGCGTTAGTTTTAGGGTAGGAAAATATGATACCATTACCTTATCGTAGGTTTAGGGTAGGAAAATATGATTCCGTTAGCTTATCAATGTTTGGAATTACAAGGTCCCAGCGTAGTTTTAGGGTAGGAAAATATGATTCCATTACCTTATCGATGTTGTTTGGAATTTATTACATGGTCCCAGAGTAGTTTTTGGGTCGGGAAATATCATTTCGTTGGCTTATCAATGAGTTGTGGCATTTGTTACAACGGTTGAAGCGTAGCTATAAGGCATTGAAATATAATTCATTGTTGAAAGGCCCTTGTTTTCCTTCCTCTTGAATCATTCTGCACATCATGTTCTTTTCCATATTACTTCAATATTCAGTAAATTCAATATTAATTCATATTAGACTAATTCATTATTCCAATCGTTTCCCCATTCCTATGTTCATTGTAAGATTTTTCATCCAAATATTAGTAATTGCCATCTTTCTGCCAATGTGTTGCTTAGTGACATGGCTTTTAGGATAATTAGTACAGTTCAACAGAGTGAGATTAAAAACCGGTTTGATTAATGACTCTCAAACAATAAATTTGAAATCTCACAGGCAAATCAAGCCTACAGAACTAATCGGAGCTTCCTTGTAGGAAAACCCATTGGTATTAGGGGAAAGATTATCGTTCGATAAGATGCACTTATAAGCACAACCATTTTTCTTGTCAGTTTCACTGATTTGGTTGACAGTGGGTTGAATTGTGCTCAATGGATGGAAGCTCGTAGTTTTCGTCTGGCTAGTTCCAGTGCCAATGAAACGATTTATGTATTGATTCAGACTATATTCACCTAGACACTATCATAGACCTGTCCCACTGTACACAATCATATACATGTCCCACTGTACACATATACCTGTCCCACTGTACATAATCATAGACCCGTCCCACTGTAAACAAAGAGCTTTTCCACTGTACATAATATATCTGTCCCACTGTACTTCATAACTTTTGTCTTAGCTTCGTAATGATTACATATTTAACTATTATGTTCAAAAAGAAAATGCAATAAAGTTTCCAGGATACATTTAAATAATACTTTCCTTGAACGACCATAACGCTTATTTGAATGTAAATTGACTAGTATCATATACAAGGTTGTATACTCGTTTATTACGTGAATATTTCGATGGGGTATGGCATTTGTATTTTGTCATTCTGTGTATATTGAATAAATATATCAACACTATTGTAAATAACAGAAAGTACACTAACAGGCTTGTAACTTTCAGGGGAGTTTCTATGAAAAATGTTTCTGTTACCTTTGTAATTTATTTGTTGGCTTTTGAAAGTATTTGTTTAATTTACCTATAGGTAATCATAAGGGGATCAAACATCGTCAGACTCTGATGTAATCACTGCGATTGCAAACTCGAATATGTTCCCGATAAGGTAAACAAACAATTTAATTATCAAAGTTATAAAGTAAGAATGTGAAAAGAACTTAAGGTGTTATGAATTGAATCAAAACTAGTCCTTATCAAGGGCTATGAAAGTCCTAAATGAATGATAGGTTCCTTGCGAATTGTAATAACGGAAATGCTTCAGATGGTGCAGTTCAGAATTCTTTGGAATAGTTTATAAGTTCCATAATAATATATTATATGAGCACTTACTATTTTCAATGATCATTCCAAACAAAAGTCTGTCCTCTCGAATAATATCCAAGTACAAGATAACATAATATGTGTGAATGACGTAAAAAATCTGAATGAATCTGAATGCCTTATTTTTTCCTTATATACACCATATTTTGCGACTGTATCTCGCTATACACCTCACGTAACTGCATCTGCGTCGATTTGGGCCTATTCACGTAGCTTTGTGCAACCAAGTTATTCTCAAAACGTCGAAAACCCATTATTCACTGAGAAATTACTCCGGCGAAGCCATTGTAAGGTTTATTATTAAGATTATTATTAATAACTCAACAAATACGTAAACATCTATTTATAGATCCAATATAATTCGCGTTCGTTTCAGAGTCAGGTCACGTGTACAAATTTATTACAAAATATAGTTTTTACAACCATGAATTAAAAAATGATCAAAATTAAATACAATCATGTATGGATATACATACTACTTTATTAATTACAGTCTTAGTTTGTTGTGCACCACATTAAACTAAAGTCTAAGACGTTTGTTATGTGGGTTTCATATTGATAATATTAACGTTGGTATTTTGATTGTTTTATTGAGAGCGTTTATTAGTCGACTGTATTTGATAGTTACTAATATCATCTGCAAAAGAGTACACGTTTTCTATTTATACTTTCAAGCTGTCCAACAAAGGACAGAAAAGCTCAAGCAAAATAGTGCACAAATGCTCTGTCCTGTGAACCAAAATCGCCAAATATTGTGAACCAAAATTAATTAATCCAATGTACCAAACATATAACTATTAAATTACTCTATGCGGTGAATCAGAGTTATAACTATTAATTTACTGTATACGGGGAACCAGAGTAATAACTATTAAATTACTCTGAGTCGAGCATAATGCATTGTGGGCAACAAAAGAAGAAGTACAATATCAAAGGTTGACCAGTACCATCAAGCAACTGTACGCCAAGGCTACAAGTGCAGTAATTGCACAAGATTCTGTGGGGGACTGGTTTCAGACAACAGTGGAGTATGTCAAGGATGTCTCCAATCATCCACGCTTTTCAACATCTTCTTAGAGCGCACCATGAGCTAAGCCCTGGAAAACTATTGTGGGACAGTCAGCATTGGAGGGGGTAACATCACCAACCTCCGCTTTGCAGATAACATTGATGGGCTCGCAGGCAGTAAAGACGAGCTTGCCATCTTAGTGAAGAACCTGTATGAAACATCTTCCAGATTTGACATGGAAATAAACGCTGAGAAGACAAAGCCGATGACAAATAGTGGCAAACAAATCTCAGCCAAGATTAAAGTCAGAGGACAGGAACTGGAAACAGTGAGCTAGTTCAAATATCTTGGTTCCATAATTACCGAAGAAGGATAATAAGCAGCAATTGTCAGGCAGTTTATAGTGATGTCTAGCACTGGGGCATCATGCCGCAGACATGTAGAATGATGTTCTACTCAGTAACATTATCCTAACACCAGGCCGACCAGTCCTAACACTAACGTCTTAATGGTGAGCTTCAAGCGAGGCAGCGGTTTTACCATTTTTGTAAGTCTTTGGTATGACTCGACCGGGGATCGAACCTATGACCTCTCGCTTCCGCGACGGACGCTCTAACCACTAGGCCACCGGAGCGGTTATTTTGTCACGAGCAACACAAACAACGGCAGCTATGTCAAAGCTAAGACCCATCTGGTGAGACAAGAATATTTGTCTGAAAATTAAAATCAGACTATTGGGAGCACTAGTCATATCAATACTTTGTATTCATGTGAATACATGGAACCTGACAGCATAATTACAACGAAGAATCCAGGCACTTGAAATGAGATGCTACATAATCATCCTTGGCATCTCTTACAAAGACCACGTCACACATGAAGGAGTGCCTAACACCATCAGGTGCAAAGTAGGCCAATATGAAGACCTCCTCACTATCGTCAAAAGAGAAAGCTGAAATGGTATGGCCATGTCACTAGAGCCAACAGTCTATCCACACCAGTACTGCAGTTCAGTGTCCAGTCTGGCAGAAATAGAGATAGAGAAAAAGTGGACTGACAACAACATCACAGAATGGACTACGAAACGTTTTGCGGAGACACAGGCATTGGCACATGATTGAGATAAGTGGAGGGAACTGGTCATATGTTCAGCCACACTAGGTGAAGACACTTGATGATGATGATACGGTGGATCAGAGTTATAAAAAGTAAATTACTCTATGCGGTGAGACAAAGTTATAACTACTAAATTACTTTCTGAGTTGAACCAGAGTTATAACTATTAAATTACTCTATGCTGTGAACCAAAGTTATAACTATTAAATTATTCATGCGGTGAACCAGAGTTATAAAAATTAAATTACTCTATGCAGTGAACCAGAGTTATAAGTATTTAAATTACTCTGTGCTGTGAACCAAAGTTATAACAATTAAATTGCTCTATATGTTGAACCAGAGTTATAACTATTTAATTACTCTATGCTGTGAACCAAAGTTATAACAATTAAATTACTCTATGCGTTGAACCAGAGTTATAACTATTTAATTACTCTATGCTGTGAGCCAAAGTTATAACAAATAAATTAATCAGTGCGGTGAATCAAAGTTATAGAGAGCGTGAAAGGAGAAATATCACGTGCTGTTAGGGTCGGATTTGTTTTATGATTGTCCAACAAATAATAGATTTTGCTAAGTAAGCAGTATTAATTTAATTAAGAAATTAACTTTTTATATTGTCAAATTCTTTGTTCAACGTTTCACAAATTAACACCCTGTTATTTCTTGTAGCAAATGTAGTAGTACTAACTACGTACACAAGTTCAGATTATATATATATATATATATATATATATATATATATATATATATATATATATATATATATATATATATATACATACATACATACATACATACATACATACATATATATATATATATATAACTAGTTTGTTATTGTTTGTCAGAGCTGACTTTTAAAGTTAATGGTCTTCTACGTGAAATAATTACCAGTTGCCCTCTTTTGAAAAAATGTAGGATTGTGTACAATTTACATTTGTTAATGTGCTTGTTCATGCAGCCGTGAGTAATTAGCTAATATTCACGAATAATAATAATCAATGAATCGCACTGATTCTACATCTTTTCGTAATTTACTTAATGTCAGAGGCAATTATTGATTGTTCATCCATGTCTTATATGATGAATTGCTTTTTTCCAAAATGTATGCTGAGACATTAGTTATGTTTTGTATCGAAAATTCCATGTTAAACGAGGTTTTCGTCATGATAGATGGTTTTGTGATTATTGGCTGAAATCTTGGCTTGTTTTACATTACCCTCGAAAATGATAACGAGTCGTCTCATTAAAAACGAATTAATTAATACAAGAAGTTTTATACTGGAAGGCAACGAAATTTATATAATTTCTAGTAGATAACAATTAATTCTATCACAGAATTTTAACAAAAATAAAGAGAAAGGTGCGTTCCTTCATTTGAAAATTAAAAGATATTTTGAACAGTTGCTAGCACATTACGAAGTCTCGTAGAGAAACTGTGAGTTTCTCATCATTTGTCTTCATGGTTTCCGGTTGCCGTTTAATGCATATCTTACTTGGTTTTTTTTAAGTCGTTTGGTAACTATGGGAATTGACTGTCATTTTGTACGTAATATAATGATATTCTATTTTTGTGCTAAAATGGCACATTATAGAAGATTCCTAAAACAAATCGTGGAATCATGATATAGCGTTGTCAGCCGGCCCAGCGCACTCATTCCATTCTTAAGAATGATCGACTTTTGTGGATCTATGGTAGAAATACATGGCTTGGCACTATTCATTTACATTTTCAAAGATCCACCTTTTCTGACTGTTATTAATTAGTTTGTCATGCCATGTCTTAAATCAAAGAGTAGTGTTCTTTACAGTATTAAGTCTAGGGTGACTTTATAAGAAGTTTTTTTTTCTTTGTTTTCTTTACCTAATTGTCAATCAGCAAGTTTCGGCTCGTTCTGGTGTATTTAGGAAATATTGATATTATAATGTGGGCTTATTTTTCAAGTTTCGAATCGAGTTGGGTTAAATGGAAATGTCATAAAATAGACGTGACTGAATCTAGGTAACGTAAAAGTCATTGATAGACTCATTATTGATGACATCAATAATACTGGTCTACAATTGTTAGACGTCATCTGCTTTAGAGATAAAATGTGCCGATAAATATGGATTTTGATGGGCTGAATTCAAATACGATAATTAAAACAACTGATTGGCTACCAAAATATTCAAGTTTTTAGATTTTACATCTCTGTGTATTGTGTAAATAGTAGAGATTTAATCAAAAAGTGTAGCCCTTTCTTTTCGTGTATTTATGGTTGCTTTACATGCTAATATTGCAGCTTCAGATTGCACTATTAATTGTTTTGCATGAAAAGCAAGTACTGTCCAAACCCAGTCATAGATTTATTCATAGATCGAGTCAATGATGTAGGTTAGTCATTTCTAGTTATAATTGAGATCCATTCCGTTTATAAGTCACTTTCCATTCCGAAGTCAAGGTGTCGTATATATACTGACCATTATAATATGTCGAAAGCTAGAGCCAATCAACAATTGTAAGCATTATTTTCATTCTAAGTGACCTAGAGATTTAGTAACGTTTTACTACATTTATTTCGGAAGTATTTTGGCTGTAGACCAGTGTAAGTACAGTCATTGCTATCAAGTCGTTGATATAATCATTACTGGTGACATCAATAATTACAGCGTCATTGCTATGTCATCAGAAATATATATCTAAGACAATAAACAAAAAAGATTATATGACAAAATGAACTTTTATGACCCCAATAAACATATATAGTTTTCCAAAGATTAAAATAGTAGGCGAGCAGTGTATGTACTTGTAAAGACTAGTTATATTTCGAACTAGGCGAAGACAAGGACCATGACAAATTCTTCATTACATTCAGGTTGCAGTACGCACAACACGAGATAAAATATTAATATCAAAGGTAAATACATGGATGCTGCTATAATTGGAGAGACACGATACAAATTACGATATGTGGATGCTGGTATAATTGGAAAGACACGATACAAATTACGATATGAGGATGCTGGTATAATTGGAAAGACACGATACAAATTACGATATGAGGATGCTGGCATGATTGGAAATACACGATACAAATTACGATACGTGGATGCTGGTATGATTGGAGAGACACGATACAAATTAAGATATGTGGATTCTGATATGATTGGAGATACACGATACAAATTACGATGTATGGATGCTGGTAGCACTGGAAAGACCCGATACAAATTACTGTACGTGGATGCTGGTATAATTTGAAAGACACGACACAAATTACGAGAGAAGCAACACAAATTAATCAGTAATAAATTCATTACTTTACAATTGTGAACCTAAGGCAATTTACTTTTCCTGAAAATAATTAAGAAAAAAATAACAAGCACATCGTGTATAGATGATTAGAAATTAGCGAGATTGTGAGAAAATAATATGAGCCAGTTTTAATTTTTTCCTAAAAAGCAAACTTTCGCAGAACTTTTGTTTAGAAGAAAAGGGAAGGGTTTTGGTACATTTGGTCTGCCATAGAAACTTAGTGGTTTAGAGAAATGTTTTTTGTAACATTTATCTGGTATAGATGTGTCTGATTAGGAGGAAAGGGAATATGTTTGTTAAATTTGATCTGGTATAGATGTGTCTGGTTAAGAGAAAAGGGAAATAATTTGGTATACTTGGTCTGGTATACAAATTTCTGGTTAGGAAAAGATGGAAGAAACAACAGCGTGCATTATATTACTAGTTTCATGACAATTAATTTGTATTCATACAATTGCACATACAAAATGATGATATGATATGATATTTGCTTTCATATAAACGCACAATAAAAAAATAAGACGTAGTATTCATGTTTGTTGCACATAAACACATATAGACCCATATAGAAACATTTAGACATATAGACACATATAGAAACATTTAGATACGTATAGACACATTTAGACACATACAGGCACGTATAGACACATTTAGACACATATAGGCACGTATAGACACATTTAGACATATAGACACGTATACACACATTTAGACACATAATGGCACGTATAGACACATTTAGACACATATAGGCACGTATAAACACATTTAGACATATAGACACGTATAGACACATTTAGACATATAGACACATATATACACATTTAGACATATAGACACGTATAGGCACGTATAAACACATTTAGACATATAGACACTTATATACACATTTAGACACATATAGTCACGAATAAACACATTTAGACATATAGACACGTATAGACACATTTAGACACATTTAGACATTTAAACACATAAACACATATAGACACATATACACAAAATGACACATAGACACACGAAAACACATAGAAGAGGTAAGTGTTATGATAGTTGTTCATACCAATCATCTAAGTTCATATTAATACACAAGAAGAAACCCAGTCAAAGGAAATCTTAAAAAGATTAGATGGGAAATGCTGAGGCATCACGGAGACCTTTTTCTGGAGCTTTAAGCAGGATTCAGAATCAACCTTTGTAGCAGAGTTCATTTATGATCTAAAATAAAACAGTTGACCTTAGTAGCAGAGTTTATTTATTTTCTTCAATACAACAGTAAACCTTTGTAGCAGAGTTCAATTTGTTTCTACAATAAAACAGAAGAACTCTGTAACAGAGTTAATTTATTTTCTTTAAAAGAACAGTTGACCTTTTTAGCAGAGTTAATCTATTTTCTACAATACAACAGTTGCCCTTTGGCCATACAATTACTTGGTATCCAGATCCTGGATTCGGATGATTGACCTAAAGTGGTCAGGTCTAACTGCACGCTATAATGAATATCGTGCTCTACAACGAATACTATACGCTATAATGAATATCGTTCTCTAAAACGAACATTGTACGCTATAATGAGTATCGTGGTCTAAAACGAACACTGTACGCTATAACGAATATCGTACGCTAAAATGAACATTGTGGACTATAACGATTATCGTATGCTACAACGAACAATGTAGGCTTTTATCATCATTTGTTTTAATTCGAACCTGTGTACATCACCCTTTAGCGACAATCTAAGTAGCCTTTCTGTGCTCATAAAGTACATAATTTGTTATTTTTCACAATGTGATTCCTAATATTAAGCTAAAAAGTAATATTTTCTGATGTCGTGAATAACAATACGAATATGGGTTAATAATAATAATAATAATAATAATAATAATAATAATAATAATAATAATAATAATAATAATAATAATCTATATTAAAGGTATGCAGTTTTGTTTCCCGATAACTGCCAGACAGGAAACTGTCAATATGTTCAGTTTTCACATTTGTGGCCACTGTTCTTGAAGTCGAACCAAAAGAAGACTAAATTAGAACTTTTGCAATGCAGTCATTGACAAGTTCAAATATTATCCAAATATTATGCAATACGATAGTGCCATTGACATATCCAAATATTATGTCAGTATACCAGTGTCATTGACAAGTTACATCATGGTTTATGTCAATAGAAACGTGGTATTTTATATTACTTGTTACGCTTTCTTTCACTAGGACGCATGAATCGAGTGACTTTTCCTTTTTAACCTGATACTACATAACCCGTTAAAGTACTATTCAGTCGTTAGAAAAAAGACCACTCAGGTGGCCTAAGTCGTTAGAGCGTCCGTTTAGATTGTGGGAGGTCGCGAATTCGAACCCTTCCACTTTCATGCCAAAATTTATAAAAATGGTCCTTACAGCTGCTTCGCTTATCGTTCAGCAGGTCAGGATAACGTGAACACATGGGGGACATCATGCTATTGCCAGCGGCATAGTTCCCCAGTGCTCGCATCACTATAAACTGCAAAACTGCAGACATTGAAGCGATATGACTTAAATTGTTAAAAACGACGTTACAAATCTGAATCACACACATATATACACGCACACGCGCGCGCACAAAAATACAACACAAAACAAACCACCAAAGAAAGGCGTCGCGCGCAATAGTGCATTTAGGTTTCGCAAATAAATGTTAGTAACATAAAGTTAATGTTCCAAACACTGTACGTGAGGGGTGGGTGGGGTGGAAACTTAACCGGCATGCTAATTTTCATATATAGGCTACATACATTTTATAGCACATGCAAATTTGGAGGGGGGAGGCAATACCCCAATCTCCCCCAATGACATTCCTGAATGCGAGAAGTCATTTACAATTTTAAAAAAATGTACACAACGCGTAATGGAACATGATTATTTCAAGTCCCAAACACTGCGCACGACGCGTGATGTGATATGCCATTTATCTGTTTTCCTAATCATCTGAACACACGATGCATATACATGTACTATACTCCCAGTAAACATGCTTAGCATAAATATGAACTATTAAAAATTACTCTCAGTAAGCACGATTTGCATAAATAATAAGCATTAAGAATCATGCCCAATAAGCAAGATTAGCATAAATAATAAGCATTAAGAATCATACCCAATAAGAATGATTAGCATAAATTATAAGCATTAAGACTTATGCCCAATAAGCATGATTAGCATAAATAAATAGGCTTTAAGGATCATGCGCAATAAGCAGGATTAGCATAAATAAGAAGTACCAAGAATTATTTTCAGTAAGCAGGATTAGCATAAATAATAAGCATTAAAAATCATGTCCAATAAGCAGGATTAGCATAAATAATAAGCATTAAGACTCATGCCCAATAAGCAGGATTAGCATAAATAATAGGCTTTAAGGATCATGCCCAATAAGCCTGATTATAATTTTTTTTTAAAAGCATTAAGAATCATGCTCAATAAGCAGGGTTGGCATAAATAATAGGCATTAAGACTGTTGTTACTACTAACTACCGGTATATGACTATTGCGAAAACTACAAATGTTCTATATTGAATATAAAACACGTTTTTGTTGAAGAAGCAACACATGGCTTTATGTAGCGTGTTCGATTCCAATTTGCTGGTCAGTCCAGGCTACAATGCCTACATTTAAAAAAGTATACACACATTTAAACAGAGGATAGGTATACCAATCTGTGAGACTCAGTTACATCGAGAGACAAAGTTATTTTTCATAGTTTCATAAACGTTTTATATCTTTTCTTTCCTCGTGATCATATACGAACGCCAAATAGATGTAATAATATGTACTCTCTAAAATAAATAAGGTAAACGCTGCTGATTAATAACGGGCTTCTCAAATATGGGAATTATGTTGATATAAGATGAACTATGATTTGATTAAACTTGTAAAATTTGGACTAGAATTATTTTATATTGATTAAAGTTTGTAAAATGTGTGATTGATTAATCACTAAAATATCGTTTTTTTTCTTAAATAGTATTGATTCGAGAATGCACGTTTCTTTTATTATACCAATAAGGAAAGTATTCAAGATTAAAGCACATTATTCATTATTTCAGTGTTGAAAAAGTAATAGATGGATAGTGAGCCTACTATGGACGGCAGTCTGACATCTGACTAGACTATAAAATTAATAACAGATTGTACGATAACTGACTGCAGACTATAAAACAACTGACGTTTGTCTGACATCTGACAGACTATAAAAAAATTGAAAATATATTACAGGATAACTGACGGTTGATTATAATATAACTAATGACAGTCTGATATCTGACTGGACTATACAATAATTGACAATATATTACAGGATAGCTGACGGTAAACGATACTACAACTTAAGGTAGTCTGACATCTGACTAGACTATAAAATAAATGACAATGGGTTGCAGGATAACTGACGGTAAACGATAATAAAACTGAGGACTGTCTACCATCTTATTAGACTATAAAATAACTGTCAATAGACTGCAGGATAACAAACAGTAGATTTTAATGCAACTGGCTGTGGTCTGACATCCGACAAGACTATCAAATAACCCACAACAGACTGCAGGATAACTGACGGTAAACGATAATAAAATTGACGGTAGTCTACCATCTTATTAGACTATAAAATAACTGTCAATAGACTGCATGATAACTGACGGTAAACCATAATAAAATTGACGGTAGTCTACCATCTTATTAGACTATAAAATAACTGTCAATAGACTGCAGGATAACTGACGGTAAACGATAATAAAATTGACGGTAGTCTACCATCTTATTAGACTTTAAAATAACTGTCAATAGACTGCAGGATAACTGGCGTTAAACGATGATAAAATTGACGGTAGTCTACCATCTTATTAGACTATAAAATAACCCACAACAGACTGCAGGATAACTGACGGTAAAATAACCCACAACAGACTGCAGGATAACTGACGGTAAATGATGATAAAATTGACGGTAGTCTACCATCTTATTAGACTATAAAATAACCCACAACAGACTGCAGGATAACTGACGGTAAATGATGATAAAATTGACGGTAGTCTACCATCTTATTAGACTATAAAATAACCCACAACAGACTGCAGGATAACTGACGGTAAACGATGATAAAATTGACGGTAGTCTACCATCTTATTAGACTATAAAATAACCCACAACAGACTGCAGGATAACTGACGGTAAACGATAATAAAAATTGACAGTAGTCTACCATCTTATTAGACTATAAAATAACTGTCAATAGACTGCAGGATAACTGACGGTAAACGATGATAAAATTGACGGTAGTCTACCATCTTATTAGACTATAAAATAACTGTCAATAGACTGCAGGATAACTGACGGTAAACGATAATAAAATTGGCGGTAGTCTACCATCTTATTAGACTATCAAATAACTGACAACAGACTGCAGGATAACTGACAGCAGATTTTAATGCAACTGGCTGTGGTCTGACATCTGACAAGACTATAAAATAACTGACAACAGACTGCAGGATAGGCATTGTTACAAATGATTGTAGTCGGACAACGGATGGTACACTATAGGAAAATTGACAGTAAAGTATAAGGTAACACATAGTTCCCATGCTTTTCTAAAGCTAAATTTCCAGGATGAAATTAATTTTTTCAAGGTTTTTATATATGACCATTACTGAATGGAATTAAAGAACATTTTAGATTATAAAACATGCATTTTCTAAATCTTAAGATTGTTCTCTTCTTGCAATCTCCAAAACATCTACGAAATAAAAGATGATGATGTACAAAACCACAGCATGCATCACCCGAAATAAGTTTGATAACCTGCATGATGTTGCTATGTGGAAACAACATAATGAACATAAATTAGTGTTTTCCCTTTCAAACCTTTAATTCTAAAGAATTTTATAGCAATATATATATATATATATATATATATATATATATATATATATATATATATATATATATATATATATGATAGATAGTAAACATTTCTTATTAATATAAACAATTAATTGGAATCTTGTCTTGTAACAAAGAGAGTTTTACCCTGAATTTATCTGTGCCAATGAAATCCTAAAGAAGATTTTTCAAACAACCTAATCTCCTTAAGGCGATCTGATTAAAACTCCATCATTTATATATTTTTAAAAAAACATTTTCAAAAGGATTGATTTAAATTTTGACGAAAGACCTTAAAAATTACATACTGTTGTATAAACAAGGACTGCATTTTCTGTAAAATCAAATTGTCTTCTTGTAATTTGTTACACCAGTCTGAAAACTGGTATTGATACAGGGCTCGAATCGTTTTTTAATTTAATAGAGACGACAATTTCTCATTTCAGCTCTGCGAATAAAAAGATTGCCGCCACCGTGCAGTAGCGACACATGGTAGTCGCTTACCAGCGGGACTAGAAAATTTAAACGTATGTTATATCGATTTACACCTGCATGAAATCGATAGGAAAATGATTTATTTTACACAAAATGGCAGGTATTATAATCTTAATGTCTTTAATCTACTGACAGATTAGACGAGACTACGGCATTGATGAAACCTGACCCGGTTCACTTCACAAATCTTAAACGACGGCATATTAAGTCCAATAGTCACGTGATATCAGTAACACCTGCAACTTAATGCTGTTGTAGATAATTTCAATTATATTAAATGAAAGTCACACACTTTTTGTAAAAACCAGCAATCGGACCAGTCTGATTTATCAAGAAAAGAGCACATGTCAACGTGGTAGTCTAGTCATACAACAAAACTCCAGAAGTTGTTCTCGGAATCAGTCCCGGATTACCCATTAGGCAGAGTAGGCAACTGCCTATGGGCCCCGCGACTTTTATGGGCCCCATCAGGGGCCCCCATGAGACCGTGACCGTGGGTCTGGGGCCCAAAAAGTTTGACTGCCTATGGGCCTCCACGGTGCTTAATCCGGCGCTGCTCGGAATAAATAAATTTGAAAAATGTTGTGTTCGTTCGTTTTGTATTTTGTTTAATTACAACCAGTATACGGCTTTCAATCAATATTTTTGTTAATTGTTTTTCTTTACAACATTTGAAAATGTTGGTTGTTTGCTTTGTGTACTCATGCGACTGGCAATGCAAATCTTGGGTAACATGTCACATTTCATCAACGCCGTAGTTTTATCTTGTCTTTCTGCAGATCAAAGACATAATGATTTTGATACTCACAATTTCTGAGAAAATAAGTTATTTTCTATCGATTTCATGCTTGCATCACTCAATCTAACAACGTTAAAAGTTTGCTGGGACAAGTGGTAATAGTCTTCGATTTGCCACCAGGATGTTTGCCTCTTGTGGTACTAGAATGGTTTTCATACCTTCCACGTAAGGAACGATACAGATATCGAGCTGACTGAAAAAAAAGATATCCACTAGACAAATTTAATCCACTGAGCGTTTGGATTGACTCAACATATCTGTTTATTGCAAGCACCCAAATGATACACACTGCACCCTCCGATTATTCTGGTCACGACCAGTTTAGTTACGACCTAATTACGTGATTGTTGTGGGCGTCCAGTGGTGGCGGAAAATTCCCGGCTGTTACCCAACTTTCATCAAAATTTGCAAAATCCAGGACTTTTCACTGTCGGTAATTGTTTTTATCATTTTTTCCGACTTTTTTCCGATTTTCCCGGTAGCGTGGAAACCCTGGTAACTGGACAACTGATACCGAATCAAATTAGTATTCAGAAAATATCACCCACTCATTATCTTTCTGTCAGTGATATATCTTTCTCTCAGTGTGATATATATATATATATATATATATATATATATATATATATATATATATATATACACACACACACACACACACACACACACACACATAATCACTGACATTGAGCAAATGAGAGTGATGTATATGAACTTGAAGAATCAAGATTTAAATGTAGGTATTCATTCTATTTTTTTTCAATCTAACGTGAAGAACATCATGTTTGAACTGTCATAGCAAATGAACAAGATTTATTGAAAGCCTTTAAGTTTCACAATAAAGGTCAGACTAATACATCATGTGCCCTGCAAACGATATCCATTATATTAAATGTACAAATCATGCAGTTCACGTGGGGTTCGTCATCGATTATTTCAACTCTAGTTGTCGTTTTTGAGAAATTGTTTAGTAGATTACACGAACCTATAAACGGCTATTACTCACTTTACTTCGCTTATCGTCGATCAATAGTTCTTGGAAGATCATTATATACACGCTGATCGAAATATCAAAATAATTTTACATTTTTAAACCAGGCAAACCATGAGGTGTGGTCAAGTGTAAACCATAATGAATGTCGCACCATGATGTCACAATGACAACGCAGCGATTCGGACATCGTTTGTACTTGTAATAGTCATACTCTTCCGCTTTTCTTGACACAGATGTTTGGCAGTTTGCCAATGCAAATGGATTTAGCATGGGTGCATAACATTTTTGGGCCACGAGCCAGATTGCATTTTCTGAGACCACTTAAGGGCTGCAAACACTAATTTCTTTAATATAATTCCTGTTCACGGGCCAGATTTCTCTGTTTTTTTAATTTGCCCTGAGGGCCGGACAGAATCGCGGGCCGAGGGTTGTGCACCCCTGGCTGGTAGCGATCAACAATTTTCGTTTGGAAGTTTTGTAATGACAACATTCAGGAATTCGGTAAAATTACTTTTGTATTAAATTTCAAGGCAACAATTTGTCTTTTATTTTAGGATCAGAAAAAATACCTGTATGATCACCTTGACGTATATTATAAATAAATCCCAAAGACGTCTAAATGATCATGTTGACTTATATTATACATAAGTCAAAAAGACGCCTGTATGACGTATATTATGCCATTTCCAGGTAATCCCACAATCGATATGTAGTCTCCTATCCAACAGTAACATATGTAGTTTTCTAGTGTCACAATCGATATGTCGTCCGCTTGGGGCACGTCTTATTTCCACCAATCGATGTCACGGCAGGATCTGATGGGCCGGATCCCTCAGTATGAAAACACACATACATACACACACACGCACACACACACACACACACACACACACACACACACACATTCACCTATAACTTAAATTTTGACCATCCTTTTATTCTTGCTGATGTTGTGTATTATGCACACTTTGAGCAAATAGACACATAGACTTTGCTTTGGAGCCCTTTTGAGGAAAGTCAGGGTCCTTTAACATTTTTGGAAACCCCTCCCTCAACGCTTGACCTGTCCCGGCCCTGCACGGAATTTGTGCATATGTTGCAATTATATTTGTAGTTTAATTTAAGTATGGTATAAGTACACCTAAATTTTGTTTGTCGGACAGTGTTGACATGTTTATTTGTACAGACTTGGTCGATTTGGGTTATGTCGGACAGTGTTGACATGTTTATTTGTACAGACTTGGCAGATTTGGGTTATGTCGGACAGTGTTGACATGTTTATTTGTACAGACTTGGTCGATTTGGGTTATGTCGGACAGTGTTGACATGTTTATTTGTACAGACTTGGTCGATTTGGGTTATGTCGGACAGTGTTGACATGTTTATTTGTACAGACTTGGTCGATTTGGGTTATGTCGGACAGTGTTGACATGTTTATTTGTACAGACTTGGTCAATTTGAGTTATGTCGGACAGTGTTGACATGTTTATTTGTATAGACTTGGTCGATTTGGGTTATGTCGGACAGTGTTGACATGTTTATTTGTACAGACTTGGTCGATTTGGGTTATGTCGGACAGTGTTGACATGCTTATTTGTACAGACTTGGTCGATAGTAGTAATGTCGGTCACTTTAGATCTAAAGTTTCATAGTTTTCATATACTTCTTAAGAGAAAGAATTTCCCCGGGTTTCCTCTCTGGTTATACTGGTTATTCAGAAAGATCTTATATATCTTAGGCATCGTTCAAAGACTCTTTATATCCCTTTATTTTGTTGTATGATTGATGGGTGTAATATGGGTTATAGAGTATATGGCTTAGCCTTACTCCAGATGTGCTTCGTTCAAAAAATGCTTGCTCCGCTTCGCCATTTTCACTTCCTGGACTTCAAAAATTATTGTAAAAAAAAGAGCCAATAACTTTTTTTTAAATACATTTCATATATGTAGCAATTCATCCATTGCACTTACAGAAACAGGTATTGTCTAGAAGGTCAAAATTCATTTTCCTTATTTAAATAGGTGCTAAAAATATTGTACTTTAGACTAATACAGGCTTATTCTTTTTAGCATAATGCAGCAGTCATTCTAGTTACCGGTGTGTTTAGATCATGCCCAATTTCCATAAGTACAATATCCAAAGAAATGCCAGCAACATTACATTAAAGCAGCAGTGAGATATGCCAACATTCTCTTCACTGTGCATGTTTCAAATGCAAACAACTTAATCTCATATACGTCACTCTCTCTAAAGTACATACTAACTGGTGAACGCCCCCAGTAGTAATGTGGGTCACTTTAGCGATAATGGAAATCCCAGTCAAAAAGGTCGTGTTTCCCTTGTGCGGTTTCCGTCACATACCAGTATCAAGATTTTTTTTTTTAGTATCGACACATTACATTGATGCGGGATGCTCTCTCATGTATGCTTGTAATCTTTCAATTTATTGATGATTTCCATTAATAATTGCTGGAGCCAGTGATGTTAGAACGGCCTTTGAGGAATTCACACTTCATGCCCATGCCCCTGTCTTCGTTGAGTGGCAGTTAAGTTCAGATGGTTCTTAGACAGACCGGAAGGAATACCAAATGTTGTTGATTACTTACGATATACTTCCGTACAGTGCATTAGTGCAGCTTTATGTTTGTTGTATGTACGACGTGGTATCAGAACTTCAGCTTCGTTACTGACGGTGTATTTGCATATATTTATATATGTGTTGAGAACAACAAAATATATTCATATATTTCTTGTGAAAAATGCAGTTTCATAATTTCATGTAATTTTCATATATTTATATCTGTTTTTGTGAACAGCACAACTCCATAAATTCGTGTCTCTTAGGTATATAGCATCATTTAATTACATGTCCTGAACAAAGTCTACTAAGTGAACCAAACAGTTTCCTGTTTGTGAAACTGAACAAAACAGTTTCCTGTTTGTGAAAATGAACCAAACAGTTGCCTGTTTGTGAAACTGAACCAAACAGTTTAAAGATTTTGAAACTGAACCAAACAGTTTCCGGTTTGTGAAAATGAACAAAACAGTTGCTGAATGGTCCTTTTTATAAGCAAACACCAGTTCGGTTTATCCTCGTGGGTTATCCATAATGCTTGATCGAATTCATCCATTTTTGTATAATTTAAAAGAAGGTTTGTTTCTTGATTGACCTTCCGAGAATACAGTCATTCTGTTCCTTTCAGCGTAATCACAGTAAACGGACTTCGGCTCTGGTTAGGAGAATGTATCGAATGTCTTTTTCGACATAAATATCATGGTAATGTGCAGTAAATTACTACTATCCTTCTAACCACTCTTGCTGTTTTAGAAAGGCCGACAACAAACATTTTTCTATCGTCTAAGATGTTTTGTACACAGAGCTAGATATCCCGATTCGCTACGCTATGCAGACGTCGCCTTTAGAGTTCATCAATTGATTCGTGATTTCAAAAGTCAGGGCTGTTTTCCCAGTTTTTAATTGTTTAAGTACTACAGTTAACACATCCTCTGTTGGTGGTGAAATATTGTGTACTGGCTTGGTGAAGATAGAGTGATGTTGTCTTCAATCCCCTGGGATGAAGTGGCGTGAAGCTAGATTGATGTTGTCTTCAATCCCCTGGGATGAAGTGGCGTGAAGTTTGTTATCAGCCGATAATAGTGTTGTTATCGTTTTGTATAATAAAATATCGTTCTAATTTCTGCTTGTTGTCACATAGAATCTTACTGATGATTCTTCAGTAATGATCGATCTTGATCCAGAAAGCGGCCTAACAGGTTCCTAAAGTGGGCCAATGTGTACCAGTTAGAGTTACTGAACATGGGCTCCGCAGACTCAGTAACTCTGCTTGTCGACTGCTGTTTCTCCAGAATCTTCTGGAGACTCAGGCTGTTCAATCACTTTGGAATCTGACCTCTTCTGGACTCAATGACTTCCAGTATTTTATTAGATGTCCACTCTTTGCTTGGCCGGTATGTAGTTTGGCAGCGTGATTCATTGCAAACCGGAAACATTCCCAAGATTGTCCTTTGTCCCCAGAAAGCGCTATAAATCTAACTCGTTTCGTGTTTCGAATGCATAGCCTTGCGCCTTGTAGGGATCGTTCAGTTTTTATAGGTCATATGCCACGGATTGTGTAAATTTCATTTCACAAATCATTGGTTTAATCGACGTTGCAGAGGCGATGAGTGGGTGGTCAGAATCCAGTTCGTCTGAAATCCATCACTTACGAAAGATGTCTGGTTGCTTGTATTGTGCGTTATCTCGCCTGAATCCGACAATTTCAAATTATACATACCCAAGTCATGCTACTGCTAACAGTATTGCTGCGCCACGTTGCAGCAATGTTCCAACATTTAACGTCCCTATACTGACTGAATGCCTCATTCTAGCAGTGTTCCAACATTTAATGTCCAAATACTGGTTGAATGCCTCATTCTAGCAGTGTTCCAACATTTAACGTCCCTATACTGACTGAATGCCTCATTCTAGCAGTGTTCCAACATTTAATGTCCCAATACTGACTGAATGCCTCATTCTAGCAGTGTTCCAACGTTTAGCGTCACAATATTGATTGAATTCCATCGTTCCATTGGTGCTTGAAAAGTTTTCACTGTCATCGTAGCCCACGTATTGCCGTTGGACGACGTGCCCGTTGTTTGGCCAAACAACGATCTAGGCGGGATGATTTATCTTTAGCTAAACTTCTATGTATTCCGTTGGTTTTTACGTTCCCTAGCAGCTCTCCTGGCAAGCAGAGAGTACGAAGATGGCCGGTTTTATGTAAGTTAACTTCTCCCCATATCAACGTACTTATTCGTGGTAAATAGCTTCGATTCATTTAGCAATAAGAACTTCTTCGCTCATACTCTCACAAGAATTAAATTTATTGTCTATCAAAGTCCAGGGAAAAGGTGCTTTATGGCAGCTTTATAATATTGAGTATTTAGTGAAATTATCAATATATAATTTATAACTATATTTATTGGTACAAACAAAATTATTTGAAAAGTCAGTGACAAAGTTGAATGAGCTGATCGCCACTTAAACATGAAGCAATTCATTCTTAATTAATTCTTAATTCTATAACATTATATCTTACCTAAATGAAGGTGTAAATACAACTTTACGTATGGTCACTTGAGAAACCAGTTGTGAATGTTCCGACTAATAGTTTTATTAGGAATATTAACGAAACTTAGAAAGAAGGTGATATTTCTATCAATATTGTCTACCTAAAAGTAATGGTTCAGTAATTTGTTTCCTTGTTGTTATTTTAAAACCTGGGATCTTTATTGTGTTTTCATTTTGTTTTTGATTTCTTTTTTTCTTTAGAGGTGGGCTTGGGAGGTATGTTTTGAATAATAATCAATGTTAAAATTTTGTTGCATTCCTGTTCTTTAATTTCTTAAAGCATTTGAATTATAATAAAAAGCAATATTTTAAAGACTGAGAAAGGTATGGAAGGGAAATTTCAAGAAATGAAAGCCCGATAATAATCGTTATCAATAATATGCTTTGCGCTGGAAAGGGAGTTCCTTTAGCCAGATCTTAAAATGGTTATACTTTATATTCTTATATGTTAATGCGAAACGTCTTAGGAGGTGTATATCATAATAAGTATTTGATATAATGCTGCTTGGAATTTACTTTGAATAGCGCAGATGTTCCGCTACACATCCTTAGTACACATTGTATATGAGGTATATCAAGCGTTCTTGGCAACGACAGCCAATCTTATCATCAAGATGCAAACATTAGAGCATTGAATGAAGATAAAGACATCAGATGATACAAAGATCGATGTGTTACATGATGATTTTGTTGGGCCAAAGCATCTGGAGGACTACAGTGTTATGGATCTATTTTCCACTGGGCATTACCAATACAATAATACATCCTTACGTATGACAGCTGCTTGGCAGACTACACTCTCATCATCCAACTTGACGAGAAAGGGTTTAACCTAACCGTAGATCAATATATTATAGCATTAAAGCAATATGCATGCAATTGTCAGTCTTACGAAAGTTGTGAGTACACTTCTCGTCTGAATATGCTTTGTTTGGCAACAATCCAATTGTTTTCCAACTAAATTAAAATAACCCTGTACCCTTGCAAGTTAGTTAACAGTTACAAAATACATCAAGTACTATCATTGTTTCTCACTCTATATAAAGGTAATCAGGCTTTTCTTTTTAAAGAAAATCTGAATAATTATCTAAGTAGAAACTATCGATATATGCGCTCTTAGAAATGAAAACATAAAATAAATCGTTATAATTTTCATGTGTTTGAAGTATTAGGGTTAGAAAGTCATGAGTCACGTGTTTTTCTGTATCCAATATTGCGCAGTAAGACGAATATGTTAACGAGGGAGGGTAACGGGGTGACATGTACACTCAGTTCAAAACTTCTACGCATGAGAATGCCTCATTCTAGCAGTGTTCCAAGTAATAAAAAAGATAAATCAAACTTTAGAAATACATAAAGAAAACACGTGATTAATTTAGAAGTATATGATTCATTTCTGTGTGTTGATTTATCCTTTCTTTTCTGTTATATATATATATATATATATATATATATATATATATATATATATATATATATATATATATATATATATATATATATATATATATATATATATATATAGAACACACATGAAAAAAATTGATTTCGAATTACGTTTGCGAACGTGCATGATCACTCCATTATGAATTAATATATTTATATATGAATGTGTTCATGTAGACAAACAGACGGACGGCTAGATAGATTTCAAAGCATTATTGTTTAGATAGAAAGTGTTATTGGCAACATGCCAAAACATATCTTCCGCAAAATGTTTTTTTCTTTTATTTAATACATGCGCTCAAATAAATAATAATACTTAACTTTGTAACACTTATTTATTTTTCTTCTTAAGTGCATTGAAAAGAGCAGGAAAAAAGCAACACAAAAAGAAGAAAAAAATGTTTTGTTTCCAGTATTGATTTTTATAGTTTCAAAAGAGAAAAAATATATTATTAGCTATAAATCATCCATAATATGTAATAGAGATAACATTTTATTTTTAACTAAAAAATTTAATTAAATTAAAAAGATATGAATTATAACGTTCGAGGTAGTAAACGTTTGGCTCCAAAGTAAGCAAACTGGATAAATTAAAGACACTGTTTTATTCTTTAAATGTTATTCCTCTTTTGGTCAAGATGTGATATTTAACAATTACAAGAGAAGCATTAAACATGGATATTTCAAGCAATTCAAGCACTGACTTAGGCAACGTATTTTATTCAATGACAGCGCTAAATGACGAGCAACCATTGTTTTGTTAGCGATATCCAAAAAAGTGATTTTGACACAATAAACTCATTTGTTCTCACATATTATAGAACTTATCGAACGAAGATCTGAAAGATACAACTACATTTACCAATTCTGATATAAATGAACGAGCTCAACAGGTCAAATGCAACATTGCCTCATTAGTATGTGTTGATCAGGCCCATTAATATCTGTGTAAACTAAACTTTGCTTTCCTTACCATTTTCTCTGAAGTGCCACTAGAAAACGAGGATCTTCAGCATGAATAATTTATACTATAAGCTCAAAGGAATAATTTATACTACAATCTCTAAGGAATAATTTATATTATAAGCTCAAAGGAATAATTTATACTACAATCTCTAAGGAATAATTTATACTATAATCTCTAAGGAATATTTTTTACTGTAAGCTCTAAGGAATAATTTATACTATAAGCTCAAAGGAATAATTTATACTACAATCTCTAAGGAATAATTTATACTATAAGCTCAAAGGAATAATTTATACTACAATCTCTAAGGAATAATTTATATTATAAGCTCTAAGGAATAATTTATACTATAAGCTCAAAGGAATAATTTATACTACAATCTCTAAGGAATAATTTTTACTGTAAGCTCTAAGGAATAATTTATACTATAAGCTCAAAGGAATAATTTATACTACAATCTCTAAGGAATAATTTATACTATAAGCTCAAAGGAATAATTTATACTACAATCTCTAAGGAATAATTTATACTATAAGCTCTAAGGAATAACTTATACTATAAGCTCTAAGGAATATGTTATACTATATGCTCTAAGGAATAAGTTATACTGTAAGCTCTAAGGAATAATTTATATTATAAGCTCTAAGGAATAATTTATACTACCATCTCTAAGGAATAAGTTATACTATAAGCTCTGAGGAATAAGTAATACTATAAGCTCAAAGGAATAATTTATACTACAATCTCTAAGGAATAATTTATACTATAAGCTCTAAGGAATAATTTATACTACAATCTCTAAGGAATAATGTATACTGTAAGCTCTAAGGAATAACTTATACTACAATCTCTAAGGAATAACTTATACTACAATCTCTAAGGAATAACTTATACTATAAGCTCTAATGAATATGTTATACTACAAGCTCTAAGGAATAATTTATACTATAAGCTCAAAGGAATAATTTATATTCTAAGCTCTAAGGAATAATTTATACTGTATGCTCTAAGAAATAATTTATACTATAAGCTTTAAGGAATAATGTATACTATATGCTCTAAGGAATACGTTATACTGTAAGCTCCAAAGAATAATTTATACTATAAGCTCTAAGAAATAAGTTATACTATAAGTTCTAAGGAATAATTTATATTGTAAGCTCTAAGGAATAATTCATATTGTAAGTTCTAAGGAATAATTCATATTGTAAGCTCTAAGGAATAATTTATACTATAAGCTCTAAGGAATAATTTATACTACAATCTCTAAGGAATAACGTATACTATAAGCTCTAATGAATATGTTATACTACAAGCTCTAAGGAATAATTTATACTATAAGCTCTAAGAAATAAGTTATACTATAAGTTCTAAGGAATAATTTATATTGTAAGCTCTAAGGAATAATTCATATTGTAAGTTCTAAGGAATAATTCATATTGTAAGCTCTAAGGAATAATCTATACTGTAAGCTCTAAGGAATAATTTATACTGTATGCTCTAAGAAATAATTTATACTATAAGCTTTAAGGAATAATGTATACTATAAGCTCTAAGGAATACGTTATACTGTAAGCTCCAAAGAATAATTTATACTATAAGCTCTAAGAAATAATTTATACTATAAGCTCTAAGAAATACGTTATGCTATAAGCTCTAAGGAATAATTTTTACTGTAAGCTCTAAGGAATAATTTATATTATATGCTCTAAGGAATACGTTATACTGTAAGCTCCAAAGAATAATTTATACTATAAGCTCTAAGAAATAAGTTATACTATAAGTTCTAAGGAATAATTTATATTGTAAGCTCTAAGGAATAATTCATACTGTAAGCTCTAAGGAATAATTTATACTGTAAGCTCTAAGGAATAATTTATACTGTAAGCTCTAAGGAATAATTTATACTGTATGCTCTAAGAAATAATTTATACTATAAGCTTTAAGGAATAATGTATACTATAAGCTCTAAGGAATACGTTATACTGTAAGCTCCAAAGAATAATTTATACTATAAGCTCTAAGAAATAATTTATACTATAAGCTCTAAGAAATACGTTATGCTATAAGCTCTAAGGAATAATTTATACTATAAGCTCTAAGAAATAATTTATACTATAAGCTCTAAGAAATACGTTATACTATATGCTCTAAGGAATAAGTTATACTATAAGCTCTAAGGAATAATTTATATTATATGCTCTAAGGAATAAGTTATATTATAATCTAAGGAATAATTTATACTATAAGCACTAACGAATAATTTTTACTGTAAGCTCTAAGGAATAATTTATATTATATGCTCTAAGGAATAATTTATACTGTAAGCTCTAAGGAATAATTTTTACTGTAAGCTCTAAGGAATAATTTTTACTGTAAGCTCTAAGGAATAATTATACTATATACTCTAAGGAATAACTTTTACTGTAAGTTCTAAGGAATAATTTATATTATATGCTCTAAGGAATAATTTATACTGTAAGCTCTAAGGAATAATGCTTACTATAAGCTCTAAGGAATACTATAATCTTTAAGGAATAATTTTTACTATAAGCTCTAAGGAATAATTTATACTATCAGCTCTAAGGAATAGCTTTTACTGTAAGCTTTTAGGAATAATTTATACTGTAAGTTCTACAGAATAATTTATACTGTAAGTTCTACGGAATAATGTATACTATAAACTCTAAGCTCTGTAGAATATTCATCAACCTAAATTATTACATTTGTTGTATCTGCTTTTTATAAGCAATGCATGCTATAAGCAAGGAATATACAGCAGAAAGACATTATCAGTTCAGAATTACGGACTGTGTGAATAAAAGTTATTGTCTGTTATGTGCTGACAATGATCGTAACTGTCTAGAAAAGAAAGTTATGGATTAAAGTTATGGAGTGAAGGAACTAAGAAAATTACAAATATGCTAATTTAAGATCTTTACAAGTCACACTCATTCACAATGCTTCTCTAAAGACTCGTAAATCCAGCCATAGCCCGGTGTCCAGTTGGAGCATCCAAAGCCAACGAAATATATCCCCAGCCAACTACTAACTGCAAATTGTTATTGTGGTGCCAGAACTGTTGGACAGGTGGACAGAAAAACTAAATGTCAAATCTGCTATTGAAAAAGCCGAGCGTTACGTTACCTGCAGGCATAAAAGACATTAGTACCAAAGGTTCCAGTGAGAAGAGTATAAAGGCTTATTCAATTGGATCCAATCCATCAAATGACAAGCAAGCAGGACGGCAGAATGACAGTAAATGAGTTGGTTGGAGTCTACAACAGTTCTCAATGTATAGGACATATGCTATCTTTGAAAACAGATACCAACAATTATAAATCCAATACATGGTGAAATAGAAATACATAACATAATAGAAAGGATAAATCAACACACAGAAATAAATCAAGTAATAGAAAAGATAAATCAAACTTTAGAAATGCATAAAGAAAACACGTGATTAATTTAGAAGTATAATACATTTCCTGAAGAAACAAAGTCACTAACATGATGAAAACTGCCCAGAAATCATACCGTCACTGAACTAAATAATAACAGAAATAAAGCTAATTTCACTTCATACAATTTCAATAACAAAACTAAGGCTAATTTCACTTCATAAATTTTCAATAACAAAAACAAGGCTAATTTCAATTCACTTCATAAATGTTTTCAAAGCATAAAGAATTCATTAAATAATTGATGAACATAAAAAAATTACAAATACCTTTAACGAATTGTTCGTCACTGCTGCTTCTAAAACAAACCATCTATTTGTACACTCCAATCACAAAGAACTAAGAAATATCGGCTCAGAAAAACTGGCATCTAAAAGCATGTGTTCAGTTCATGCTATCTCAACTGATAAGTTCAAAAATTCATAGAAACAAAGCAACACGACCGGACAATATCGTTCCATGCCTCTTGAGGGATGATGCAACAACAATGTCCGATATAACGTAAATATAAACCATTGAAGATTTAGATTTCCCCAAAACATTGAAAATGTATTCGTAAATCACTTACCAAACTTACTCCTTTTCATAAATTAGGTACAACAATTACTCCGTTCATAAACCAGGTACAACAATTACTCCATTCATAAACCAGGTACAAAAGAAGATGTAAATAACAATGTATCTATACTGACCTTACCCACTGTCAAAACCTTTAGAGAGTATGTTCATGCTAATCTTACAAAGTACTTATGGACCACAACGTGCTTCACCAAAACCAGTCTGTGTTGAAACAGAATTACATATGTGAGGCAGCTTTTTGTCTCCACGTTGGACAAATGGATCAAAGCCTTTGACAAATGACAATTAGTGGAATCAGTGAGTGTTGACCTTAGTAAGATTTTTGATTTTGTAGATCTCAATAACCTTGTACATACATTTAACAAATTAAAAAGCCATGTAGCGTCATCAAAATGGTCGGGAAACAACCTTACGATATACCGTGTCCAATTATGTTTTCCCTATTCGTTCATGATCTGCCCTCTAAAACTTGGCAACTACGTTTCCTCCATCAGTTTCGTCTTGCGAGAGTTCAAGGCAACACGCCAACTAAAGGCATTTTAGACAACCATTTTCTTGGGAGAGTTCAAGGCAACGCACCAATTAAAGACCTTGTAGCCAAACATGTTAATTTGAGATTGCCAGGTAACGTAACACATCAATATAGTATATTTTACCAATCATTTACTTGCGAGATTTCAAGGCAACACTCCAATTAAAGACCTTATAGTCAAACATTTTCTTGTGAGAGTTCAAGGCGACACACCAATTAAAAGCCTTGTATCCAAACATTTTCTTGTGATTATGCAAGGCAACACCAATTAAAGGCCTTGTAGCCAAATATTTTCTTGTGAGAGGACAAGGCAACATATTGATTTACCGTCTTTTGTCAACTATTTTTTATGAACGTGAAAAAGCATCAATATAACATATTTTGCCAACCATTTTCTTGTAAGTGTGCAAAGCATCATACCAATGTAAGGTCTTTCTGCCAACCATTTTCTTGTAAGTGTGCAAAGCATCATACCAATGTAAGGTCTTTCTGCCAGCCATTTTCTTGTAAGTGTGCAAAGCATCATACCAATGTAAGGTCTTTCTGCCAGCCATTTTCTTGTAAGTGTGCAAAGCATCATACCAATGTAAGGTCTTTCTGCCAGCCATTTTCTTGTAAGTGTGCAAAGCATCATACCAATGTAAGGTCTTTCTGCCAGCCATTTTCTTGTTTCGAATCAGAATAAAGAGCAACTCAAAAATGTTATCACTACTAGGGTTATCACAGTTGGAAAAGAATTTAAAATGAAAAAAGGAAATGCTTTGGATACACTATTATCTCATAACTTAAATGAAAGGTTATTCTTTCTGGCTAGTTGTAAGGTTCTCTATGAAAACTATTTCGTTGTAAAAAATCAAATTTTAGGATGATTTTTATGTACTTATAAACACATTGTGGTCACTAATAAGTATAATAAATATGATTGTCTTTTGCTTATTACCATTTAAAAAAGACAAAATTAAAATATTTTTTTTTACTAGGAAATATGCTTTTATATTAGCCACAGAAAACGAGAGAGAGAGAGAGGGGGACAGACAGACAAAGAGACAGACAGACAGATACGTTAAATGCGCTATGAGCAGTTATGTAAATATGTAAATAATAAACGACCACAAGGTATATTAGTTTATGAAGTTTTACTGTGTTACAAAAGCCGGTATTATTATTATTAGTAGTAGTAGTAGTAGCAGTAGTAGTAGTAGTAGTAGTAGTAGTAGTAGTAGTAGTAGTAGTATTAAAGTAATACTCAGTTTGAGAATAAAATATAAAATCGTAGCTCTGGGATTCAGCATGTGCCAGAAGACCTTAAGATGATCTATCGAACTTGTTTAGGAGAGCTATCCACATTATACGAGTTATCATATCCATACATAACAATAGAGTTTACTTCACCCACACAATATGTTTAGAAAAAGACATCATGATGCTAAATTTATGAAAATCGACTTCTATAAAACAAGTCCACTGAATAATCACTTCTTTGCTAAATGGAAACAGATCTGGTTGGTTGAACGAGTACGGCCCTAAATGTTTAAGGTCAAATCCCATATGACTACGAAATGTTCGGGTTTGCACCGAGACAAGGAAATCTAAGTCAAAGGGTGGCATTATGTGTTACACCACGAATAATGTAACCCTAGACTGGGATTTCCTTGTCAAAGTACATACACCGACATAGATTATTTTTCTCACCGATATTTGTCCATTCAAATTAAAAATAATTTTAGTTTTGCAACATAATTACAGCTTCAACACACACAATATTAATCAGGTATTATGATTACCTCTTACTTTATACAAAGGTCATAAGAGGTCTTATAATCTTTCATCAAAATATAATTACTGATTTAAGAAGAGTCTAGCTATAATTGCCTCTCTTTGAAGAAACAAAAAGAAACCAAACTAAAATTGTTACGTGTTGAATTATTGCACCATCTGGAACAACGTGATAATGTTTGTAAACAAGGAGCATTAATACGAATATGTTAATCAGGGCATAGGAATGACCTGATAACTCTAAACACACAAAATCTACACATGAGAAAATGAAATTTTGTTAGGGTTTAACGCCGTTTTTTTTCAGCACACGATATGCTATACATGGCGGCCAGTATTATTGGTGGAGGAAGAACCCGGGGGGAAAAAAACCGGAAATAACCACCGACCCTCGATAAGCTACTGTCAAGCTATCTCATATAACTACATCAGCCGAATCTTAGACTCGAACCTACGCAGACAGAGGTGAGACGTCAGTGATCCGTAACGGTGAGCACTTTAGATCACTGGTCCACTCGGGCCCCTGATATAATTAATGTATTATTACACTAAACGGACGGATGTGAAATTAACAATAAGTAATTACTATATGTATACGAATAACTTTGAACTTTCTTCAGTTCTAATTTAGAAAACGTTCCATGGAAGCCAATGTTACGATGCAACACTAGGTACATTGCCCTAATGAAGTGTGTAATGACTATTTGGCGATTATTAATTCATGATTTTCTTGCAAGGTCATATTTTCTCTCTTAGAATATGGCAAGTGTTGCTATTACATCTACGATGATACACAGCATGGAAATCATTTTGTCAAATGGCGAGTGGACTATTGAATAAACCGCTCTTATTGGCAAATGTAGGAGTTTTCATTTGCGATTGTATTATTATGTTTGACACAAATGGGGTTGATTTGGGGGTGGAGGTTGTAAAATGTTGAAGAACGCAGATCTGATATAATATATATCTGGTTTTGCGGTAGTCTTGAGATAGTTTGTAGTCAATGATATGTATAGCCTGTGCATGTAACAGTGTTTTCTGCTAGTTGCTGGCATGATACCAAAAAGATTGAATTGTGTGTGTGTGTGTGTGTGTGTGTGTGTGTGTGTGTGTTTCTGTCAAAATGTTTTGTATGATGTTTTATCAAAGCTGGAGAGACCTTAAGATGGTTTATTGTGGAAGTTAGGTTTGTAATATATCTCCTATAGCAAAATACAACAATGGCTTATTAAGTTTAAAACTAGTTTCTGGCGCGTGGACACAATAACTGAGACAACCAGACAGATAAGAAAAATAAGGTCAGCAAAAGCGCTAGATTTAACTGTCGCATGGGTGAGAATGCAATATCGAGACAGACTTTTGGCTGAGAAAATCATATGCGTGAGATGATGCCTTTTGAATAAAAGAGCAGCACGGGATTACTAAATACTGATGAACTTTACTTCATTGTCTTTAGATCAACAACACACTGGGCATAATTGATTAAAACTACGTGAATGTATTTCTACCATATAAATGGCCTTATGTGTTGATTTGCATAAGACTGTTTGCTTGTATCTACACTAAAAGTACAGGCATATTTTCCTATTTAGCTACTACTAGTTGATTATAACTTCCAGAAAACCCTCAATCAATTAACATAAGTCTTAACCCGAGTACCTAGCCATCTCAAAAGCTTAAACAGAAAACACAAAAATAATGCCTATTGAGTTAACTTCACCCACACAATATTAGACCTGATTGTTTTATAAGAACAATTATCAAAGTACACGTCGCCCATGGTGGAATTACCGTTGTCCATGGTTATATTACCGTTATCCATGGTGGAATTACCGTTGTTCTTGGTGATAATACCGTTGTACATGGTAGTAGTACCGTTGTCCATGGAATTACCGTTGTTCTTGGTGGTAATACCATTGTCCATGGTGATATTACCGTTGTCTATGGCGGAATTACCGTTTACCATGGTATCAATACCATTGTCCATGGTTGTAGTTCCATTGTCCATGGCCGAATTACCGTTGTCCTTTGTGGTAATGCCGTTGTCCTTTGTGGTAATACCGTTGTCCATGGTGGTAATATCGTTGTCCATGGGGATAATACCGTTGCTCACGTTGGTAAGACCTTTGACCATGGTACCGTTTTATTTTTCAACAGAATACTATTGTATGACGGTAAAGATATTACCATCATAAAAAGTGACATAAATCTAGAGAAAGCATAGCCACCAGAAAAGTGTACAAAGAAAAATATCAACCAATAAACAGTTTCCATGAAATTAGTAATATTACATTCTAAAATCCTAATTACTTCATGTGAAATTGTCGGTGGCAGAGGACTCAAAGAGGACTTTAAACAACTCATCTTGGGAGGAAAAATAAACACTTTGTGAAGAAGAGGGATCTCACACAAAATTTCGCAACAAGGCCTTTTCACGTTGATATACAGATGTGATTTCTATGAAACAAGGGCTATTCAAGTTAATTTACAGATGTGATTTCTATGAAACAATGGCTATTTAAGTTTATATAAAGATGTGATTTATATGAAACAAGGAATATTCAAGTTGATATACAGATGTGATTCCTATGTAACCAAATTGATATACAGATGTGATTTATATGAAAGAAAATACATTGTAAGATACAGGAACCATGGTATTGCTGTTATCACGCTAAACAGACAGACATTGCATTTTAAAATGCCTTTAATTAAAAATATTCAAATTATGATAATAAGATTTAAGACTGCTGAATGATGAGTAGATTAAAATAATAATGTTTAAGACTACTCACTGATATGCATATTATGATAATAATATTTAAGACTGCTATATGATGAGCAGATTATAATAATAAGGTTTAAGACTATTCACTGACGTGTAGGTAATGATGATACCAAAATATTTATAAAAGAAATGTCTATCTCGGCGATCAGTATTAAGAGGTTAGTGGTAGGACTGATCAGCTTTGTGCCATGATAATGTGACTGGGTGGGACTTCGTGCTACATGCCTGCTGCATGATTTAGCCTTGTGCCATGATAATGTGACTGGGTGGGATTTCGTGCTACATGTCTGCTTGATTCAGCCTTGTGCCATGATAATGTGACTGGGTGGGACTTCGTGCTACATGTCTGCTGCATGATGCGCGATGCCCCAGTGCTACCCAGTTTTTATGTGTATTAGAACGTATATGCATCAGAGTGATCTGTTAGGTACAGTCTGATTTGTTGACAAATCTTCATGGCATAACATTATCAATGGTTTCATAGGATAAGGTTTATCTCACACATGTATTTGCAAAAATTATCCAAATTTAGGCGATTGTTTTCAGAATAGATATTTCAGAGTATGTCTTTAACATAAATGAAGAAGCAATTGATACACTCTTGATGGTTTAGGACTATTGTTGTATCTATTGAACTCGAATAAACTAAAACAACAATTTCAAACAATTGGAATCGAGAAGAGGAATCTATTTGTCGATGAAAAACATCAAACTTGTAACAAACTGTTATTTTTTATTTTTTAAAGTAGTGACTGTGTCACTGATTCTATTTCAGCCTTTAAATAAAAGTAATATTACAAGTTGCTTCACGAGACAACAAGTGAATCGTAAACTTCTGATATTAGTTATAGGACACGAGATAACAAGTTAATCGTGAAATCTCGATATGAGTTATAGCACACGAGACAACAAGTGAATCGTGAAATCTCAATATGAGTTATAGCACACGAGACAACAAGTGTATCGTAAACTCTCGATATAGCAAAAGAGATAAATTTGAATCATCAAGTCTAGATATGGGTCATATAACATTTTTGATACAAGTAAACCTTTGATACAAATTGTACATGCCGATTTATATTTCAGAAATTTCAAAACACAACAAAAGGACTGAGATATAAAGTCTTGTTATTATTATATTTTCTGCGATTTAATATGGAAACCTGGTACGATGAGAGAGAGAGAGAGAGAGAGAGAGAGAGAGAGAGAGAGAGAGACTTACTATCCTCCATTATCGTGCAGACTTTCCACAGACCCATTTTGATTGGCAAGAAAATTGTGAGGTTGCCGCCGTCGGTTTTGAACTGTTCTCGTGTGTAAAGCCACGAGTCTGTACCCACTGAAAGGGCCAAAACCGTCATGGAAATAGCCCCCAGCACCACCGAGGCAATTGTCAATACGCGGGGTGTACAGTGCATGTTTAGCTTCAATCCTTATATTTACTGACCTGTGTATAATTTATGGACAATCACATGTAGCTAGCTTCTTCTTGGTATTTTTTCCAGCGATATACTATTATACTATTAACTGTTTCACTGGGAAAAAAAGATTAATCCGGACACCTCATAGTTTTCTTTTAACATCCATTTTGTGTATTCCGGTCGACCTTAGGTTTTGAAACAGGATCTATAGATGCCGTGCTCTTGATAGTGGTTATATGTTATGTAGATTAAGCACCAAGTCCTAACAAACAGTCATTTATATAGGCTACACATATCGTCCCAGTTGGGAAATGCAGTCATGCTCTATACTAAATCATTGTCTGAGTCTGTCAGCAGACATTATCAGAAACAAATCCTGGTTCAGAACCGGCCCTCATATTGTTGTATCGATTATGTTTGTGTTAAGCTTAACGCCAAATTTATGATAGTATTCCTTCCATATTGAAAAATATTAACTGCGGACACGGCAGGCACTTTGCAGTTCCTTCGTCACTAACTCTTAGAAAAGTATGTGCATAATGAACGCCTGTAACAGGTTTCGAAATTAGTTTATAAAGAGACTATTTATTCTGTAAACAAGACTATATTTATAATACTTTATCTTGATAAGGACTCTTGGGATTGGTATTTAATTGTACGTTTTCTGCAACTATTTAATTACATAGCATCCTGTGCTATTTCAGGTATGGATCGATATAACTCGGCGAGTTCCAGTTAATGTTTAGCATTTTCGTTCCTTTGAAGATTTTATAACAGCTCACAGCTAAAGATTTGCATATCAAGACGGAACCACATTTAACATTATATCAGTACAGAACTGCTTTCATATGTTTCAAGTAAACAAAAATGAGAAAATTGTAGATTTTACGGTCTGAAGCAAATAATGCAATGGCTTCAAGGCTGAGTTGAAATATACAATGCAAACTTAAGACGATGTATTGTTTTAGAAAGAATTCCCACTAATAATCAGCAACATGTAAAACAGAGTAGTTGTTGAAAGCCTATAATTGGAAAGTAATTGTGGTCGTGAATCACAAAATGTTGCCAGTGATACATACAGAGCTAAACTTAGAATGTCAAGAATTATCTTGACTTCCTTGCTCATGGAAATAAATTATTCCAAGAACACATGACGGGATGAGTTGCCTTCCCAGCAAACTGAAGTTAAGCTTATGTTTCATTTTGAAAGGAAACGCTTTATTCCAAACGTTTAAAGGATCTTATAAGTTAAGTTTATCGTTTCAATATACGACCTACAGTTCTCGACACATGACAAAAATAATCGTGTGTACGTACGTCTACTTCTTTCCAAGCTTAACGCCAATCGCACATTAAACAATTCAGCTATAAACACTTGGTGACTCTATCCATCTATATATTTACATGAAATATGTAATTCTCAAGATAAACTCCTGTCCAATGACATGAAATATGTAATGTTCAAACATAACGCTAATCGATCAATGGATTCACATGAAATGTGTAATGCTCAAGCTATATGTAAATCCATCAATCAATTTACATGAAATGTGTAATGTTCAAGCTTAAAACCGATCAATTTACATGAAATATGTTATGCTCAAGCTTAACGGAAAGCGATTTACATCAAATACGTAATGTTCAAGCTTGAGGTAATCGATTTACATGAAATATATACTGCTCAAGCTTAACGTAAATCGATTTACATTAAATATGTCATGCTCACGCTTAAGGGAAATCGACTTGCATGAAATCTGTAATGCTCAAGCTTAACGCCAATCGATTTACATGAAATATGTCATACTCAAGCTTAACGTAAATCCATCAATCGATTTACATGAAATATGTCATACTCAAGCTTAACGTAAATCCATCAATCGATTTACATGAAATATGTCATGCTCAAGCTTAACGTAAATCGATTTACATGAAATATGTCACGCTCAATCTTAACGTATATTGATTCACATGAAATAGGTCATGGTCAAGCTTATCGTAAATCGATTTACATGAAATATGTAATATCCAAGGTTAACGCGAATCGAAAGCCTGACGCCAGATGGGGATGCAGTCGTAAACCATACAATATTGCCATAACTCCCCGTCCACAAAAAAGCATTTTTCAGGGTTACCCCTAATACTCTAGACAAAGGATACAAATTAAATTGCTAAACTTTCGTATATTTGCGTTTGTGTTTGTCTGTCCGTTGAAAAATGGAAGTGTGTCTATAACCACTTCGTTTGATTGTTTTATGTTTTAAAAAAAAATAGAATTGTGTCTATATGCGTTTCGTTTAGGAAGCTTGCCAAGTAGTCGGTATGTTTTCGTTTGTAGTTTCTGATTGTAAGTAAAAAAAAGTGAGTGATTGTTTATTTAAGGTCTGCGCATTTCATGTTTTTGGGGGAAATTATATGGGTCTATCACGTCTGTGCTTGACTTATATAAAGGGAAGCGCTCGTCAGTTTGGTTATCTATTGTTGATTCGTGAACTACGAAGACTGAGCAAAAGAATAGTGAGGCTATTGGACATTCATACGCACCTAGACTATGCCATACGGGTTTTAGATGAGCTAGCTATGGTGGCCATAACAAAAAGTGTTAGGATAGAAGACGAGGAAGAGAGAAAAAAATAAGAGAAGAAGGAAAACAGAAGAACGATACAGCCTCATCTCATGCTGAGACTTCTGTTTGAGGTCAAGCCTGAGGTGAGTGCATCTCCACAGGCAATAACATCACCACCACAACCACGTCAGCTACAGCAATTCTTACAACCACTACCAAGACTCGTGATATCCCAGATGTAAAACATGGAGGAGGAGTTGAAATGACAACAGCGTCCCCAGCAAGTAAGGAGACCACAGTAGCATCCACACGCAGGATGAAGGATTATAAGGGAGAGAGTATTTGGGGTCTCGCAAACTGAAACTTCGGATGAGGCCACTCAAGCTGCCTCCGCACTCCCAGCAGCTACAGCCAATTGGGACAATTAATGGAGTTTTTATGAGATGATGGTTGGAATGTTCAATAGATCGATCTCATAAACACATACTGGGAACTCAGGAAGATAGCAAGAAGAGAAAGATGAGTTCCCAGATAAAGAATGTCACCCGATGATGGAAATGTCTTGGGGACAGGTACGGAATCGAAGCTGCAATGAGAAGACAAACATCTATTTCCTTTGTCGGTACGGAACTGACTTTTTATTTAATTAAACAACACAAATATATTGACTACATTCTAGAAACACATCTAAAAACTTTATAATAAAAGTTCATGCAATACATATTATATTTTCCCTTTTTCAAGCTTTCCAACTTCATTTATTCGTATAACTTCTGCATTTTAGAATATTATACAAATAGTTAATTCTCAATCAATTTCAAGATAGCCAAAAGTGTAAGATGTAATTACTGTAGTTAATGTAACAATTAATTTAAAGAAATGTATTTTACTTATTTTAAAATAGAATATTGATTTAGAAAATATTGCTAGATAATATTCTTTCTTACTTAAAGAATACTTTATTTCAATATTAAATCTAACATGAAGTTTGTAGCAATCTTAACCTTACAATAAAAAGTACATAAATATAATTAAATATAAATTATTTAGAACATTTAAACATTCCGTTACAATATATTATAAATAAAAGAATTCAGGAGCAATGTTGCACACAAAACAATTTTACCATTAAAATCTCAATCATTAAAAATACTTATTTCTAAAGAAGTTACGAATATACAATTATTTTACCTGTAAAGAGAAGGCAAACATCTATTTCTTTTGTCGGTACGGAACTGACCTGACCCTTAAATGCGTGGTCTTTTATATGCATCCTGTGTCAGGTTAACGTACCCTTGGAAATAGATGTTTATTCTCTCATCAAGTAAAAGTCAGTTTTTCCTGGTCCAAACCAGCTTAATTTGACGTCATCTGACATAAGGTACAACTCAGATTTGTAGTTCGTTTGGCATTAGTTACGTCCGAACATGATAATCCCTAAATATTTTAAATCAGCAACATGTTTAATATATTAAGCCAGCAGCAATGTCCGTCAAACCTTAGATACTGTCCAACATTAGACATGAACCATTCTGTATTTACGTCAGTACGGAAGTTTGTTCTGTGTTTTACCGATAAGACTTTAGGGGCTGACTGACTTTTGTAAGATTTTTGCCAATGCCTGGTTTTACGGAATATATGTTTCACTGATAAGACTTAGAAGCTGACTGACATTTGCTTTATAACCTATTTCCACTCAATAATGTACATTCGTATAGCTAATGATTTAAGTTGCCAACGTTTTGCTATAAATGCATAAAACATTGCTTTAATAATACAATTTAAAGAAAATATCAATCTTATTAATTTTACTAAAAATACACTCCTAACAGAGTAGACTTGCGTGTGTGGGGCCAGGCCTGGGAGATGTCAGCATTAAGCAGGTGTATCTGAAGCTCACACAACATCCTTTCTAAGGGCTAACCAGATATCTAAAAAAGAGACTATTCTAGTTACCAATTGAGTGTGGAGTAGTGTGATTACTAATGTGGTAATGTGTGTGTGTGTGTGTGTGTGTGTGTGTGTGTGTGTGTGTGCTTATGTGGTTGTATGAGATCGCCTACATTGTGTGCATAGTAGACATTGTGGCACGCTGCGTGAATAGTCTAGTGTGTGTTTGTATGCGTGCGCTGACGTTTGTGTGGATAGTTGATATTGAGGGTTTTGATAGCAAATACAGGTGTTTTTCCTTCCCAGCTGTGTGGATAGTAGATATTGAGGTTTTTTTAAAAGTAAATATTGCGGGTTTATCCCCTTCCCGTTTCTGGATAGTAGACATTATGGTGTTCGAAAGTAAATATTTGGTTTCCTTTCCCCTTCTCTTCTGTGTGGATAGTAAATAATATGTGAAATTAGTGTAAGGAATGTTTTCCTTTTACGTCCGTGCTTGAATCACTAATGCTTACAACAGAGATACAGAATATGCTGTTAACGGCACAAGCACATTCAGATATTTATACAGAGATGTTCCAGAACAAACAATAGATGTCCCACAACAAATCAAACGATATCAAAGACGTTTATCAAAAGATGGTATCAGATGTGTTAACAGCTACGGTATCAACGATGTTATTAGCAGCTACGGTATCAACGATGTTATTAGCAGCTACGGTATCAACGATGTTATTAGCAGCTACGGTATCAGAAACAATGTAACAACTATGTTAGCAGCTACGGTATCAGAGACGGTATCAACGATGTTATTAGATGCGCTATCAGTGATGTACTTCTACGGTATCAACGACGGAATCAACGACGGAATCAACGACGGAATCAGACGGAATCAGACTGAATCAGTGATTGTCAGATGTTATCAGATCTACGGAATCAACGATGTTATTAGATCTCCGGAATCAACGATGGAATCAGACGGAATCAGACTGAATCAGCTATAATAAACAAAACCAGACTAATAATAGTTGTCTCAAAAATAATCTAAGCCGTAGATTACGATATTGTATTTAAAGTCTAAAAGTGACTAGTAATTCCAAATATTCCACGTTCATTGCAATAAAGGCATCATTATACGAAATGATAATCTGAATAAAATTCACAATAAAACGAAATGTAATTTTAACACTCACCCCTTTGGCTGGAGATTTGCAAGACGAGGTTATCTATCCTTCGATTAGATATTTGGGTTCCCGTAAATAATAATGAGAAATCCATCGCCTTATATACTCTCAATAGGTGAACATAAATCACATCGAGCTTGACGTGCACCACGTACAACGAGTATTTCGGATTTCATGTAAATTACAAATTGGCACATGCAAATCGTTACACGCCACTTAATCACCCCAGGTAATGCGTGTACGACGAAATCAAGAAAATGGTGAGTTTCGTTTGCAATTCAAGAACAACGAAAATCAGTTCAATTTTCGCCTAATTCTGTGACACCCCTACCCAGACACCAAATGTGACCATCAATTTGGACAAAAAACTGGAAGGAGCCTCGCCTCAAGATCAAGACGAATGGTTATCACTGGTCAAAACGGCGCGTATGCCCACCAAAACTAAGGACAAGCTAATGGGAAAACTCTGCAGCGACTTGGGCCTCACTGAACTCTTGAAAGACAAGAGAAAAGCAGGCAGCTTTATCTCTGCCGTCACCTACATAGGCTTCAAGTTGTTTCAGACCTCACCGCCCAGAATGCAACAGTGGCACTTCGCGCTTAACATCTTGACCAAGCACTATTACGATCTCTTTGAGGAACGACCCCTACATCATCTGGTAGATGCAGCCCAACATATAACCTCCCTTCACGGAATCTACTTTCCAAGAATATCCAGAGAGGAAGAAAGGACGGCTGCATTCCTTGCAGAGCTGGAGGATAGACGGGGTACCTTGTACCCATCTGACGTACAGCCCTTCTAAGGGCTTTTCAATGGTCATTTATTTATTGACCTCTCATTTGGTACGAAAGGTCTATTCGAACAATCTCTATCGAGAAACCTAATATGATCATTTCGAAACACCGCTCAAAATTTACAATCTATTCCAACCTGACAGTGACTCAACTATATATGTCGCATAGACGTATTAGAATAAAATGTGTTAGGGACTTATTATATGTACACTATGTACTAGAACTATTGGTATGTTAAGCGATAGGAAAATTCTACAACTTATTGAATTTGAATCAATTGCACAGGTGGCTGACACAATATTGGTTTTATTTCGTCCATTAGTACAACTGGACCGAATTTGAAATAAGTATGGCTAGGGCGTTCCAGGGCGTAAAAGACATCCATCTACGACATCGGATGGCCGACCTCCGGGACCTTTTCCTCCTTTTCCACGTCCAGAGCCCATCAACATAGCGATATGAGAAAACTGTTTTTCTCTCGCTATTTTTTGGTGCCATTGCACCTCCGTTATCTTATACCTGATTGGTTGATAGGGTTGAGTGCGTGTTGGTACTATTCCCACTTACCTGAAAGGTCTTTCATTCATGTTGATAGTCCCTTAATAGGTACTCGACATGACGACCTAATTAAATAGCGTACTTTGTACGCATAAATGCCCGTTGGGGATGTGGCACCATTCCTTCCCCACGGGATTAATTAAATAACTGCCTTATGGCAGATTAAACAGTGCTAAATGACCCTTTGTGGTCGAAGCGCTATAATTCAGCTAGAGAGAGAGAGAGAGAGAGAGAGAGAGAGAGAGAGAGAGAGAGAGAGAGAGAGAGAGAGAGAGAGAGAGAATATCTATTCAGGCAGTGAACATCGAACAGGCAACACCGGTCTTCGATGGGAGACGCAGCGAACGGACTGCAGTAGAATAGAAGCCATGAGGACTGCATAACAAAAAAATTAATTGCAACCATAGGCAAGTACGGTGACTCGTCAAATGATAGAGGACCACCCTGCTGATAGGAACCGTGGATGTAATGAACTCCCCGGAGGAAACAATTTCAATGCATGGCAGGACGAATGGAAAATGGCGGACAGCACGAGGAAAACGGACGTGCGGCTAGTAGGGAAGATGGCGGACACCACGTGACATTTTTATTGAGTTATAGCTACGTGGATGAATGCTAAAGCCTGAAGTTACCCTGCTGTTGATCGTGCTATTAAACCATAAACCTGGCCTGACATCTTGTTGGAGAGAAGTATGGCAGACACAATGAACTGGGAACCATGAGGGACTCTGGAACCCATATACCGGAGAAGCTACCCCGGTCATTTTGCCTGGACGAAGAGCAAAATGACATGTTTCGTTGCTTTCATTGCCTGGTTGAAATAAAGTATCTCATTTGGTTACGAGAGCCCTCTTTGAACAATCTCTATTACAAAACCTGATATGATCAGTTTTGAACACCGCTCAAAATTTACAAACTTTATTACCAAACAATGACTACACTTTTATATGTCGCATAGACATATTAGTTAAACAAATTTGTTAGGGACTTATAATATGTACACTATTGTATTAGAAAAATTGGCATAGTTAGGATATTAAAGAAAATTCTACGACTCATTTATTTGATACAATTGCACAGGTGGCTTACACAGTATTGGTATTAGGCTGTCCATTAGTACAACGGGACTGAATTTGAAATAAGTATGGCTAGGGCGTTCCAGTGCGTAAACGACATCCATCTACGACATCGGCTGGCTGACCTCCGGGACCATTCCGCCTTTTCCACGTCCAGAGCCCATCAACATAGCGATGTGAGAAAACTATTTTTCTCTCGCTATTATTTAGTGTCATTGCACCTGTATACCTTCTTCAGATTGGTTGATAGGGTTGAGTGCGTGTTGGTTCTATTCCCACTCACCTGAAGGTCTTTTATTCGTGCCCTATTTAGGGACTCGACCTGACCAAATTAAATAGCATACTTTGTATGCAGTAAAGCCAGTGGGGATGTGGCACAATTCCTTCCCCCGGGATTAATTAAATAGTCATCTTTGATAATATTAAACAGTGCCAAATGTCTCTGAGTAGACGAGTGCACTTTAATTGAACTTGGATTCGATTCGATACAGAATATCAAAATATACAATAAAGTATTATATCGTAGGATATACTAGTCAGCAACAGTTGGAAAATAAACAAGTAACCAACATCCAATCTGATTCGACATTATATAGAGGGGTGCAAACAAACTATAATAAAGAAATACTGACCGAAATATTCAACCACGAATAACATGTGATCTCTCATATCCTGTCGAAATACTCTAACATAAAACCAGAGACCCAACTTCCAATAAGAAATTGCCTTGTAAAACTCGACTCAGCACATTAGCAAACCACCTAAAGGTTTCAACTACTAATCAAATTCAACCTTATATTAAAAAAAAACAGGCATAAGGAATAAATTTAGAAAAACAAACTGAGGAATTCAACCAGAAATCAGAATTTAACTTGTATAAAAAGTATTAACAAGATAGAACTTGTTAGAAGATTTTTTCACGAAATGTCTGTTCAAAACAAAAGATAGTGACATAATAAAACAACACATAACAAAATAAGGCATAATACATTTAACTAATTAAGAATAGTTATAACCATCTTTAATAAACCTATTTACCTAATCCATTAATAACTATGACAATATAAACTAATAACTATATCATCTACCATATCCCTGCTCGATATAATTAAATAATTACATTTTTGTAATACAATCGATAAATTATCATCAATTACAAAGATAATCAAAATGACCAGGTAAAGTATACAAATATGTCACAAGGCACCAGGTACAAAATTGTTCTCCTCGATAAAACCATGCAAAAAACTGCCAAACAGAGCAAACTGAAAGTAAAAATTAAAGAAAAAATCCAACCAGATACAATCTAACAGCAATAAACTGAAAGTAAAAATTAAAGGAAAATCCAACCAGATACAATCTAACAGCAATAAACTGAAAGTAAAAATTAAAGGAAAATCCAACCAGATACAATCTAACAGCAATAAACTGAAAGTAAAAATTAAAGAAAAAATCCAACCAGATACAGTCTAACAGCAATAAACTGAAAGTAAAAATTAAAGGAAAAATCCAACCAGATACAATCTAACAGCAATAAACCGAAAGTAAAAATTAAAGAAAAAATCCAACCAGATACAATCTAACAGCAATAAACTGAAAGTAAAAATTAAAGAAAAAATCCAACCAGATACAATCTAACAGCAATAAACTGAAAGTAAAAATTAAAGAAAAAATCCAACCAGATACAATCTAACAGCAATAAACTGAAAGTAAAAATTAAAGAAAAAATCCAACCAGATACAATCTAACAGCAATACGGATGGAGCATGCAATACAACACGAGAAAAATTCCCAGAGGAAATAGTAATGGTAACTTATATAATCTCCAACAAAGAAAATAACACAACGTGACACAACAACCAAGCTCACTCAACATCAATAAGCGACCAATAAAAGACAAACGCCCATATAAAATCCCTGTATGATGCCTAACAAACCAAGACAAACACTCGTATAAAATCACTGTATGATGCCTAACAAACCAAGACAAACACTCGTATAAAATCCCTGGATGAAGCCGTAAAAACCAAATCAAACGCCCACATGAAATCCCTGTCTGATGCCATAAAATTCACCACAAACGCCCACATGAAACCCTTGAATGATGCCATAAAAAGTACCACAAACGCGCATATAAAATCGTTGTATGATGTCATAAAACGAAGACAAACACCTCATACAATACCTGGGTGATGCCATAAAATCAAAGACAAACACACACATAAAACCCCAGAATGATGCCATCAAAACCACCACAAACGCCCACATAAAATCCCTGTATGATGCCATAAACACCAAAATAACGTCCACATAAAATCCCTGTATAATGCCATAAACACCAAGACAACGTCCACATAAAATCCCTGAATGATGCCATAAAAGCCACAACAAACGCTCATATAAAACTCCTGGATGACGCTATAAACACCAAGACAAAACAGGCAACTACAGTCAACAACACCTGAGAAGACTACACAACTGAAAACAAAGAGACTGACACCAGGATAGACGCCAGCTATATTTAATGATGCTCACCTGAAAATTTACTGTTCTACGGATATAATGAACCTATTAATGTTGTATGAAATAAACTATGACAGAAAACACTGATCCATGCATATAGATAAGACCTACACACGTAATAGCCTCGTAGAGAGACAAATAGTATAACCCCTTGACTGGAACTTCTTTGTCTTGGGCAAAAATCCCAAACAAGATTATACTAATCAAGGGAAGTTCAGGCTATGCACATTACCGGCCACAAAAATTCCAACTCTCTCAAAAACTACAGAAAATTTAGTAGCAATATGAAATATGTTAGGTCAAACATGCTTTCTTTTAACATTGTTAAGCATCTGAAAGTGTGACCCAACTGAATATATTTAATGATAAATACACTGTAATGCACTTACCTGCCAGAACGAATCATTTATCTGTTAACACATTAATCTATAAGCAAATTTTACCGTAGCTCTTGTCATATTTCCAAGACAGAAAAAGTAATTTTCATAGAAACCGTGGACTTGAATGTTCAGCACATTGTTATTCGCTAGGGTCCGTATTTGAAGTGTCTATCATACATGGGGGTAATTTACAATCAATATTAATTACAACACAAGTATGTCAGAAAACAGTTTCAAATTCTCCAAAGAAAAGGAGAGCTATATATATAGTCACACAGATCTCTTACTGGCCATGCATAATCTAATGCAACATGTTATTCTTCGTTAGAGCTTGTACTAAATATAACTACAGAGTAGAGATGTGTACCCTGTATGGTTTCATTATTTATATCTTTTCAAAATTGGAACTGATGAAAATAAAACATTTTCTTGTAATAATTATTAATTAATTATTCTTATTTTATAAAACATCCATATATTAAATGTGATATTAGCTCATTACTATGCGACGTTTCATTTTGTTAATTTTCTTTGCTCAAGCGTATAAACTGTGTACTTCGGATGCAACGGTCAAACCACAGCCCTCATTAACATATTTATATTAATGAGCGGCATGTAAACAACTTGGACGTGAACTATATTACACTAGTGAAGGGTTATTTTTACTTTAAAGGAAAATATTGGGAAAGAAAAGTATTCTAAGTTGGTGTTTGGACCGAAACAAGGAAATCCCAGTCACGGGTTACATTATATGTTTGCACACGAGGCAAACACTTGACTGGGATAACCTTGCATCGGTCCAATACCCAGTATGATTCTATATGTATATGCCTATATCTATTCTGTATTTGTCTCTCTCTCTCTAGAGTAGCGCGTATTCAGGTCAAGCCCTTGCAACATTGTTACCAATGTCCAGTACCGTGACGTCACCCCACCTGTTCCATTCCTATTGTCCCTATAAAAAAAACTTTCCCTTGTCCCTGTACAGATCCAATTTTATCCATGTTCAATTCCCCTTGACGCTAAACGTTCCCACGACTTTTTGACTGAGATTTCCATTGACGCTAAAGTGTCTTCATACCCTACTTGTGGGTATAACTATGGTAATCCTAGCATTTTTAGAAATCTAAAGGAAACAAATTGTATTTTGGAACTCAGCAGTAATAACGTGTGTAGACTGGAATTCTGTAAAAGACCTAGATTTACATACTAATAATATTTTACATGACAAGCACCGCCGACCGTGTAGGAAGCAATCTAAAACCAGAAAAACAAAATAGAATTAATTGACGATCCCTGGAGAAATTCCAATCAAGACTTAAAGATGAATACCTGAAGGCAAAACTCTCCCTTGAAAGTAGATTAAATTACTTTCTTGTCCTTGGTGAATATAGCTGATAGACTAATCATAGCAGGATATGGGACTGAACATCCAGCTATTGTTTTGTGTGACCTTTTCAGTGTCCGACGGGAAAATAATATTGATTGTTCAGCTGTTGCAAATAATAATTGTATTGTCTTTGTCAGATAGCATTGTGTATCTGACACTGTCAATGAATGTGTCTGACCATGAACCGTGTACGGCTATATATCTGACCATGAACCATACACGGCCAGGAATATTTACAGGGGAATTTCAATAATATAGACACAGATCCAAATAAATATGTTACGTCTAATAATAATAATAATAATAATAATCCTAATACTCATACAAATAGAAACTATGTTATGCATTTGTTGTTTACAGAAAAAAAAACATCAATGATTCAGGTCAGGTAGAAAATGAATATGATTTTGGACTGGGTCAAGTCCAACATACAATGTTACGTTACGTTCATACTAAATTTATGATTAAAAGGTACACCAAAACGCTAAAATGCCAATAGTTCCAGGCATATAGTCTAAAAATACTTTTGAACAGGATATGAAGACATTTGTTTCTACCGGCATAAAACAAATTAAAATCCGTTGCCTGAAGAGGTAAAATTGAATGTTGATACGTTCATATACAATTTCAGTCTCTTTTTAGAGCTTCGAAGTTTAACAAATAGTATCAGTCGCAAGGTCTTGTTAAGAATAACTTAACACATAACCAAGTGATAATCTATACAACATTTATTATGGTGCATATGCTGGTTTCTTTCCCTGAGGATTTGGATTTCACAGATTACTTGTGTTTCCTGATGTTTTCGATGTCAAGTTCCTTTTCAAATTATACAGCATCTAAAACAGAATTTATAAAATTTACAGGTTTTTTAAATAATTTTTTTAATGTTTACGACTCTATGCACGAAATATAATATAATCTAGTCCCTGTTGTCAAAGGATACAAAGTTTATTGTACTAAACAAACTGCATTAAAGTAGTATATTAATTATCTGGAAATACAAAGTGCTCTTCAAAAATAAAATATATGAAATTAGCGACTTGAATTCATATTGTAATTTCAAGCATTATTTCGAACTAAGATTATGATTCGAAAATGTGTAACAGGAATTAACAGAGGAGTGTCTCATACGTTTGTTCTAGAATTCGATGTGTTTATGCCAAGGAATATATTATTCATTGCAATTATTGGAATGTAGACTGAATCATATATTTGAGAGAAAATTCTTTACAGACCTTTAATTTTATATTCCGTGCTATATATAGTGAAATAAGTATACACTCTAACATCAATTTCTTATTTCGTATTTAAGGTAAGAACTAGGAGAATGCTGGTATGGATCATAATTGAGGTAAATGGTTTTGTGAGTTGTAGAGACATAACACAGATGTAAAATTTGGAAAGCATCTAATATGCTAGTTGTTTTTAAATAGCTAGCTCTAATGGCAACGCGAAATGCTACTGTATCTACCAAGCGTCAAGGTGTAACACGTCGTTCTTTTCCATTATCTATTGGAGGCATCTCTGCAGCTGTAGCACAAAAATAAACGAATGAATTTTGTAAATTGCTTTTGTCACATGTTGCATGATGGTTTACATCATCGAGAGGGATATAAATAATCTATTTCTTTACAAAACGTTTAAAAATTATCATTAGTCGAACTGAAAACGTTTGCTATCTTTGAAGCTTTTCTTCGTTTTCTTTTAAGCATACATATTTTTATTTGAAATTATAAGCGTATTCTGCAATCGGACTATCCATTTGATAAGAATGTTAGTGTACACATGTTTTGGCATCATAATACATTAGGCAAATGTTTATTGGTTTCTTGATAACACAACAGTGGTGAGTTACAATATGTTTCGTATGGGTTTCGTTTTTGTGAAATTACTTGATATTTTGTATTTATTATTAAAAGATTAAAATAATGTAATTATGTCTTCTATATAGTATGCACGAATAAGATTATTTGTATGTATCCAATAAAATTTATATTTAAATATTTCTAGCCAATCCCTGGGATGTCAAATGTCACAAAAACTCCAGAACAGTAGTATGTCACGATCGAGTATTTTTGTCATTCTCCAGTACTGAATCCCTGATAGTTTGCTGAAGTCACTCATGAAATGCCATTCTCCAGTATTGACCCACTATTGAACTCACATTTAGTCAACATGAAATCGTAATAGAAAGACCAGATTCAATGCACTACCATTTTAGAAATGGACAATCTCAAATATGTGCAAGAATTCATTTTATTTGCGTTACTCGATAGAGGGTACATTTGTTTGCGTGTTTAGCAGCACTCATTATGTCCGTGCGTGCATGTTTAAATCTCATGTTATTGAACTAGAGCCTAAAATCATCATCTGGCGCCTATCATAATCAATTAAATGGTTAAATGCATATTTCTCCCGTAGGGTGCGCTACACGAATTAGCTATTTATAAATATATATAAATAGCTAATTCGTGTAGCGCACCCTACGGCAGAAATATGCATTTAATCATTTAATTGATTATGATAGGCGCCAGATGATGATTTTAGGCTCTAGTTCAATAACATGAGATTTAAACATGCACGCACGGACATAATGAGTGCCATATATATATATATATATATATATATATATATATATATATATATATATATATATATATATATATATATATATATATATATATATATATATATATATATATATTTCAGAAATAAATATCAACAGTTTGTATTGCAATATATTGTGCCAATATCATTTGTCGAGTTGCTTTGTACCCTTTTGGTTAAGTCTGACACAGACAAGAGGTTATATTCCATTGAAACAAATATTTTCTGCAACACAATAGATATCGTAATCATGTAGACGGATATGGTATATTATTCAACTACTAGTTTTGTGTCTCTATGCAAATGTACCTAAAACATTATATATTGATACGAACAGTTGCATTGGTTTCTACAGAACCAAAAGGGAATTAAAAATAGCATATATGCTTACCTTTTGGGTAGCTTTTGACTCATACGGAAAATCCTGTGTAAGAGTGGGCAAACGAAAAAGGAATTCAGCACGGCGATGGCACTTTGGGGTCATCACATAAGGTCGAGAAAATAAATTCAACAAAATATTGGTTTGGACAAGAAAATCAGTATGTTCAGAAATTGTACTTGTCTTTATTTGAGACCGAGATATATCAGAAAAATATTTTGACAAAATGTCCAGGACTATAAGTAGTATAGAATGTCAAAATCATATCGGACTTTAGCGGAGATTTATAGAAATCTGGAGAAAAAAAAGTATTGGAAAAATGGACCAGACTAAAAATAGTAATAAAATCCTCAAACTCATATGGACTGTAAAACTCATGTCAAGAAATATTGACAGTATGATCGAGGTTAAAATTGATACTAAACTTTCGAACCTAATACTGAATTTGGTGGACGCTAAAATGCAGTTCTACCCACACCCACAAAAAAATTGTTAATAATGACTTTCTAAAATTTTAAAAATGATTTGAAAGAAGAAAACGTAAAGATTTATATTTTAACAAATTAGAGAATAAACAAATTATATTGAATTTAGTCAAAATCTGAAAAATGTCGGTACAAATTAAAAAAATTTAAAAAATATTTTTAATATTGTAAAGCAAAAGTTTAAAAAATTAATTTCTAGTACAAATTATGAAGCACATGTGTGCAAAAGTGACCAGCAAAATGTTCCAGTGGCCAAAATCCACTGATCTAATACACCACATATACTACCCAACACCCGACCTTTGCTATCAAACATGCTCTGTTTGTTCTATAGTTTCTGGAGATTTGTTTCACGTTCACAATATTTGGAACCACAGCTTACACTTACGCTGTTAAATTTTAACTATTAAGTCCCAATTGTTAAAGCCTCTGGACCAGTGCTAAAGGTATCTGAGACGTTATGTCATTACATGAGTAAATTCACTACCGAAATACGTTTCAAACATGTAAATACACTCGCTGTTATGAAGTTCTATTTTGTACAGTATAAAATATTCCCTGGTTAGGTATTGTTTTCCAAATTTGCAAACAGCCAATGTTTATTGCCTATTTGATAGTGTTGGCCTTATTATGTATACTTATATTGTCTCCTTTACGTTGCGCGTATGTCTATAACATGCATATGTTCTATCAATAGCTATTAATAGTTTTAAAATTAATATTAATAAGAAACCTGTCTTTAGGTTTTGGGTGATTTCCCACTGGATGATTGAGTCAGGTGGGTTCTGCTGCGGAGTGCGGTAATTTGATAAATGTCACGTAGGAGGTATTACGACCTGTATTGAGTAAAAACAAATTGCCCATGTTAAACAGGATGGATGTATATAAGGACGAAAAGGTGGACAATTAAATCATTCTTATTTCCTATGTATAGTTTCATATCAGCCTACAGATATGTTGAGTGTTGTGTTTAGATGTAATCTGAGAGGAAATATTTGTTTGGATTATTCACTGGATTTACAAAGTGCTCATATTGCTGTTTTAAACTTAACTATTATTCTGTAATTATTGTAAACATTTTTTACAGTAGTTAAGGACAATGCCATTGTATGGAATAGACGACATAAAATTATATGTGCATGTTAATTTGATTTTGAAACGATAATCCTCGAATGAGATCTTTTAAGATCTCTCATATGTCCGACTAAAACGTTTTATGCTTTATATGGCAATAGTGCTTTATATTGCAATAATACTCTTTATGGCTACTAATGCTTTATATGGCTATTAATGCTTGGTATGGAAATATATGCTTTGTATGGCAACACATGCTTTATATGGCAATACATGCTTTGAATGGTTATAACGCTTTATATGACAATACATACTTTGAATAGCTATACATTCTTTGTATGGTAATACATGTTTTGAATAGCCATGCATACTTTATATTGCAATACATGCTTTTAATACATGCTTCAAATGGCAATGCATGCTTGAATGGGGCTATACATGCTCTATATGGCAATACATGCTTTTATGGCAATACATGCTTTGCATAGCTATTGAATGCTTTGTATGGCTATACACGCTTTATATGGCAATGCATAATTTATGGGGCAATATATGCTTTAAATGGCAATTGGTGCGTTATAGGACGATAATGCTGTGTATGGCTATACGTGCGTTATATGGCAATAAATGCTTTGTATGGCAATACATGAGTTATAGAGAAATACATGCTTTGAATGGCTACACATGCTTTATATGGCAATACATATAGTGTATAGCAAGCAATACATGATTTCGTTTATATTGCATATAGTATATGATAAAATATGCTTTATAAGGGAATACATGTTCATATAGTAATTAATGTTTTATTGCCAATACGTGCATCCAAGCTTCAATTTACTAAATATATCAGTCATTGAAGATAAATGTTCGTGTCGGGTAGTTGCTTTTTATTCTCTTTCTTATGTTATGTTAAGCAGTCTTTACTCTTTCATACTGAACACGATGATTTTCATCTTCATACTGTAAATGATGATATTCACCTCTACACTGTACACGATGATTTTCATATATTCCATTGAAATGTTTGATAAAATGGCTGAAACTGTAAAACAATCTTTATGAAGAATATTTATTTCATAAAATGTCCATAATCGTTACACCGAAAAAAACTGATGCGTATTGTTTGATTTATTAATATCACTGATCTAGGTTTGCAACAAGCTTATGGCCTTAAGACATTTGTCGTCTTCTAGGTCAGATTTATTGAAAGAGTAAATATTTTTTAATAAACAATGATTTAATCGATAATAGAACAGTAGTATAGTGGGGTTGTTTAGAGACAATTGGGAAATACATTACAGACCCCCACCCCCACCCGCCGGGCACGTTTATCCACAAGGTTTAAAAATCAACCTGTGCACGTTTCGCGATAAGATGAATTGAACATGGGGACTATTGGGTCTGTATAGCGACAAAGGTAAGTGGGTTGAATAGGAATGGAGCAGGTGAGGTGACGTCACGGTACTGGCTAGTTCAGCGGGTAGAGCGCAAGTTTAGCTAGTTCAGTGAGTAGTGTGTGGCGGGTAAGTTTAGCTGGTTCAGTGAGGACGGGTGGCGGTTTGGGGTAGCGGGTTCAGCTAGTTCATACATTATACCAATGAAACCTTGGCGGGAAGGGTAAATAAGCAAACAAACAAAGATACACAAATATGGCTAAAATAATAAATATATTTTCGAGTCATATGAGTGGTCCTGAAAAGGGCTTTTGTTATTTTTGTTAACACCATTTAGTTAACATAGAAGGCGTTGCATACTTATTTCTCTTTCTTAAACTTCTTCTGACTTCTGGATCGTAGATGAGGACTCTCCTCAGACAGCCTTGTCTCTCCACATAAAGGTTTCTTTTCCTAACGTTCGTATCGGTGATCCATCCAGATGATTGTCTATGATGATTTAAACTACATTGGTAATTCTGTGCGGAACAGCATCGGCGATATGAGGGTGGATGATTTAACATTAGTCCACATCTTTTGACGAGAACAGGTGAAGGGAATCAAATGAACATCGGTTATTTATAGTGGAAGAAGGGATCGAAACGGATTGACCTTTTCACCAATCCTAACACGCATCACAAAATTTAGTCACCGTGTTGAGTCTGTCTTCCAATCAGAAGAGTGCTGCCTGTGACGTCACATTCCCTTTAATTGACGCGCTTGCTTCTGTCCGCAGTGAATCAATGCGACAGAGTTTTCAAACATGACGGAAACTATGAAGACGATGAATTAGGGATCATTGGTCGTGGAGACGATAAGCGATGGCACAGCAGTGGCTACCAAAGTCAACACAGGCCTATTTCTAGAAGAGACATATTTTAATTGTGATTTAGTCGATTTTTACTCTTCTTCTCAAGAATTTGTTCCAGTACCAGCACCTTCGCAACCTTCTCCTTCCTAACCACGCGTCGAAGATTTAAAACAGAGATAGCCGCCACCCGCCACTCACTGATATCCTAAAATCGAAGGAAACCGTTTAGGAGTCACGACAGACGAGCATCCCGACGACATGATCCTAAGTTTTGCTAGAGGCGGTCATACAAATTACGCCTACGAATAACAGGACAAACAAGGAAAACTTTAAATTGACCATCTTCGAACCGAACAAGCTTGCAAGTTTGCTCACACCAAATCGTCACTCGACCTTTGGAAAATCTTTTAAATCGTGTACCATAAGAGAGTTCGGCTTCCCAACCATTTCAATTTACCGCACGGACACGTCGCTATTAGTCAGTATATAAAAAGAGAAAACGTCCAAGAACGATAGTTCTTTGTAACTACAAAGGACAAGCGAAAAAGATGAATACTTTTAAACAGATATCATTTAAGTTTGGTTATTCCCAAGTGGAGTGCGATGCTTCGCCTTGAGATTGCAGGGATGCCGTAGGCTGCGACGTCAGCGAATCCGTATCGCATCATGGTAACTTTGCTATGACTACTACCACTACACCTACCATGGAAAGTGATGTTATGCGTGCCTTACTTGATGGATGCGAAAACGATCCCAATCGTTATCTTGGATTCATTACAGGATGTCAACCTCTGCGTGATACCATGTGTCTATCACCGCACGGATGTCATCCAACCCCAAGTAAACTCCTTGAGATTCCCCAATACCCTCATCGTAATGAACCTGGTAAAGACAAATATTCGTTCCCTGTGCGTTTGCCTCAATACTGTGACTTTTAATGTTGATTCTAATCCTTCAAAGGAAAATGGCCTAATTATCTGATAGGGCCTTACTTGGACGAAGGGGATAAAGTCAAGTGTTTCAATTGCGTTGTTCACTTACCAGTGGGAACAGACAGATTCTGCTTACCTAAGACATGCTCAGTGATTTCCGCATGGTCAATACCTTCCTTTAGCGGGACACTAGTCAATGAAGTGGCAAACCATGTTGGTTAAAAAAAATCAGCTTCTTGTACAGTGACTTGTTTATATTCGACTTTGATCATTTTGATGTCCATTTTATTCATTAACTATTTGGCTTTAATGCATATTTGTCTTTCGTGTTGTTCCGATTTAAGTTGCAATAAACATGTCCAGAAAAAGGTAAAAATAAGCTCTTGTCTTGTCTGTCTTCGAGTCAAAAGTGACATTCCTGACACCATGGTTATCTCTACTGCCTCTGCTTTCTTTTCCTCCACTTTCCAAGTCATCGACGAACACTTAGATCGTGCCAGTTTTGATGCCTTATATCTTCGCCATCCCTTTAACATTGTAATTGCCGGACGTAGTGGTTCAGCCGAAACCGAATTTATCCAACGTTTCATCGAACATAAAGTCATTTGATCGATCGTCCACCTCAACGGATCAGGTTGTGTTACAAACAAATGCAATCGGCGGACAGCCTCGTGTGAGAATGTCAATGTTGGAGGCATTCCTGGTGAAGACGACGGGATCGTGTATTACCCCATTCAAACCCATCTGGTCATTTTCGAGGACATGTTAGGAGAAGACGAAGAAGAAATGAAACTGGTTTACGCGCAAATGGCATCATCGTAATGCCAGTATCATTTATATCACTCAAAATTTGTTTCAGCCAAGTAAAGCTCATTGCTCCATCAGTCTCTATGCTCAGTACGTGGTCTTGTTTAAAAGATCTAGACTATAAATCGCACGTACAAGTCTTAGCCAAACAGTCAGGAACACCTTGGCTGACTCATGCTTACGACGATGCCACTCGAACCACACATGCCTTTATACTTGAGAGATTTTAATCCCCTCCTCTCGATTATTTTCGATTTCGTACCCATCTGTTTCACGACTGGTACCAAGACAGAGAGCATGTCGTGTCGTCGTCGTGTCGTCCCTAACAACCTCTGACACTTTGAGCCTGTCTCAAATAACGTCAACATGACGACCCTTCAGTTTTCTCATCTTCCCGTCAAATTGATTCGTGCCTTATACGGCATCGATCGCGAAACAACTCCACAAATACATGTTCGCGTCTTAGAAGCCAGTCTCAGTGAAGTCTTACGATTGTTTACAGTGACAGCACGTCAATTAATGCAAGGCATCATTCACATTCCACATCAAACCAAACGCTTTTTTGGAGAGAAACAAATTAGCCTTGACGCAAGTGGCCGATCTTTGCATCGATACTCAAATCAAAACGTCAAATCATTTTGAAACCTGGAGGTAGCGGTTCTCTAGGAGGTGTTATCATTCGCTCCCCCTTGAAATGGGATCCCAATGTCCCCAAAGTTGTCGCCAAGAAAAAAGCCACTCCTCGACGCAAACGTACCCAGAAGAAGAAACAGAGAGCAGTGAAGACCAGGTCACAACCCCAGAAAAGGAAAAGCCCACAGAAAAAGAAAAACCCTCAGAAAATAGCTTGTAACTGCGAGACAAGTACTTCAGCCAGGACGCAACCTGTGTGTGTGTGTGTGTGTGTGTGTGTGTGTGTGTGTGTGTGTGTGTCTTTGCGTACGTTTGTGTGAATAGTAGGTTTCGTTGTTTAACGAGCTGCCCTTCTGTGTGGATAGTAGATATGGGTGTTTTTGTAGCTGTCCACTGTGGGGATAGGATTTTTAGGGTGTGTTTTTAGCTTTGCTTCTGCGTTTATAGTATATTTGCGGCTTTTTGTTCTCCTCTTCGACTTTACATATACTTTTTGGCATTTGTACGAAAATAGAAGAACCCAAAGGCCCTTTTCAGAGCCACTAATATGCCTCGAAAAGATATGTATTCTTTTTTACTTATATGTGTATCTTTGTTTGTTTGTTTAACCTTCTCGCCAAGCGTTGTTTTCTTGGTCAAAGTTATGAACTAGCTGAACACGCTACGCACTACCCGCCACCTTCCACCGGTCACTCACTGACCTAGCTAAACTTACCAGCCACCCACCACTCACTGAACTAGCTAAACCTATCCGCCACCGACCACCCGCCTCTCACTGAATTAGCTGAAGTTAACCTCCACCCGCCACTCACTGAACTAGCTGAACTAACCAGCCACCCGCTTCCCTCTACCCGCTGTACTAGCAAGTATCAAGACGTCACCTCACCTATTCCATTCGAATGTATCCCACTTTCCGCTGTCGCTATACAGACCCAATAGTCCCATGTTCAATTCCTCCTTGTCGGTAAACGTGCCAAAGGTGATTTTACCACTCAGAGCCGTTGTCTTTAATTCCCTTGTTTTAAATATAATTATTATAAATAAGTATTTAAACCGTAACATTTCCGTTATCTTTATTTCACTTTATAAATAAGTTTACAGTGCAAATTAAGGTACAAACATTTTCAGCTAATAACTTTACATAAAATCCCATAGAAAGTTGGTTATCGTCCTTATCTATGTAAGGATTGACTCTTCAAATTGACGGTGACCGTGCGGATTGACTCATCAAAATAGCAAGGGCTAGGTTGTATGGATTGACTCATCAAAATGGCAAGGGCTAGGTTGTATGGATTGACTCATCAAAATGTCAAGGGCTAGGTTTGTATGGATTGACTCATCAAAATGGCAAGGGCTAGGTTGTATGAATTGACTCTTCAAACTGACATTGATTATGAATATATTAGTTCATAAAATTGACAATAACTATTTTAGGATTGACTCATCAAAATGACAGGAATGACAGCTGTGTCATAATGTATTACATATAAAGTGTACAATATACATGCCAGGAAAATTGTAGTATAAGAGTTTGTAATGAGTAAATGTGGAAACGAAATTATAACATTAGTTGTAAAACTTAATTCTTCGAATTTCTTCGTTTTTTTTTTGTATTTCTTCCTTTCCTAAAATCTAAAACAGCATTTGCAATATAATTGTAATGCATTAATCGTAATACATTTTTTGTGATACATTACTTGTATTATATTCACTTCAATTCATTAATTATAATTCTAATACATTAATTGCAATACATAAAATCTAATACAGTATCTGTAAATACATTTAAAAAATTGTCCCTTATTAATTGTAATATATTATTTGTAATAAAGAAATTATAATAAATTTGTTGTCAGACATTAACTATAATAAATTGTAGCACATTGTAATACATTTTTAACACATCAATTTGTAATATACTAAATCTAATACATGAGTTGTAATACATTATTTGCATTATATAATTTTAGCACGTTAATTGTAATACAGAAAATGTAATACCTTACGTGTAGTACATTAAATATAATACAATTTAACACTTTGATATTAATACATTAAATGCATTATTTATAATACATGAATGGAAACAAAATTATTAAACATCAAACATTAATTTTAATACATTCAAAGTAACACATTTTTTATCAAATTCATAAATGACAAAGTACGTAGTAGAGTGCTAGCTTCTAATAAATTTGTGATTTAAAATTTTCCCAAGTGCTCATACTTAATATTATTAACATTTCTAAGTTTTGACTTAGATTTTGTTTGTGTTGGAACTTCAAAAAAGTCTCAGTTTCTACGTAGACTGTGTTGTATCAGTTTCAGATAAGTCTGAGTTTTGACATAGATCACACAGTTGATCATTCCATATTGGAGAATGGTACGATTTTTATTAATTTTTGCTGAAAAGTTTTGAACCAGAGCTGTTTGAGTCTGAAACAAAAGCATATCTATTTAAAAAGTTACTGTATTTGGTTTATAAAATGAGATACAATCGTGCAACACATTATCAACCATTGCATACGTACAACTGTACACCATTATATCAAATATTACATAAATCACATATTAAATATATACAGCGGTACAACTCAATAACAAAATTTACATACAAACAGTCGTACACCTCATTATTAAATATGACATATATCAGTGTAACAGAATTGTTACCGAGTGGTTGGTGGATTAAATGAACAACACAAACACAATATGTCAAAGATGATGTAAATTTATGAAATAAATTATTAACGAAAAATAATGATGTATCAACACAATAACTCATGCGTTCAACCCACAATCATAGTTCACAACCATTCACAATTCAAAAATAAATTAAATATTAATACAAAATAATCACAGATCCAAGGAACCTCCTGGACTGCACAAATGTTTCAAATACAATTGAACCTTTGCAAAAATTATATTATCGCACGTATAAATTGCGATAACAAATACAAACATCAAATTACATTATCGCACGTATGGATTGCGACAACAAGTACTAACATCTACATGTATTAAATCAAGTTACTAACTGTTATTGAGATTCATGTAATCCCTTGGAATCCTACAGATTCAAAGTAACCACGTGTAAATATAACAATGTATTCAATTTTAACAACAACTGAAACACACACATGCGTCTCGACCCTGTACAACCGTACGATTCACCAACTGTTGAATCGCCGCACAGCTTCTCCGAATACCTAGGGTTAATCCAATACTTTTATCGGCCGCTTGCCCTTCACGGATCCACTACAGTTATACGTACAGACAGCATACAGCATCTACTAGAACCATCGGTCCCAAACACTTAGATACTACCCCGGACGTTTACACCTCTAGACAGCTCCGACACTCGGACATTTAGACTTCTAGATTTCCGGATATTTACACATCTCGACAGACTTAGACGGACAGACAATCCGACAGACAGACAGTCAGATACCTCAATTTGATTGCACAATTAAACAGCATGATCACGGCACAATCAATCACATTCAGTCCTTTTGCTGGAGCAATCAATCACATTCAGCTACAATTCAGCTACATTCAACTACAATTCAGTCATATTCAGCTACATTCAGCTACGTTCAGCTACGTTCAGCTACATTCAGCTACAATAAAGAAAACAAACTAATAATAGTTGTTTCTAAAACAATCTAAAACTTAGATTACGCTGTTGCATTTAAAGTCTAATAGTGACTAGTAATTCCAAATATTCAACGGTTTAAATCTGCATTGTAATGAAATGATAAACTGAATAAAATTCACAATAAAATGAAATATAAATTTAACACTCACCCCTTTGGCTGGAGAAACAATGACGAGCTATCTCTCCTTTGACAAGATACTTTTGACTCGTAATATTTTTAGAAATATTATGCCGTATATGTCCCCAAATAGGTGAGCAGAATTCACGGCAAAATTCCCGTGCACCTTGTGATTATAATGTTCCTGACTTCAAGTGATTTGTATTCAGACACATGCAAATCGCTACACGTCGCTTACCTTGAAAAACACTTATTCACCCAAGGAAACGCATGTACGACGAAACACAAAACAAAAAAAAATGGTGAAATTAGTTTGTATTCAAGAAGAAATTAATTCAATTTTCGCCTAATTATGTGACAATCAGACCTAGATATAATCTTATAACACTATATATATATATATATATATATATATATATATATATATATATATATATATATATATATATATATATATATATATATATATATATATATATATATATCAGACCTTAATACGATCGTATAACACAATATCAGACCTTGATACAATGGTATGACACAATATCAGACCTTAATACAAGTGTATGACACAATTTCAGTCCTTGATACAATCGTATAACACTATATATAATACCTTGATACAATTGTATAACACTATATATCATACCTTGATACGATCGTATAACACAATATCATACCTTGATACAATTGTATGACACAATATCAGACATTGATAAAATGGTATGACACAATATCAGACCTTTATACAAGGGTATGACACAATATCAGACCTTGATACCATCGTATAGCACAATATCTGACATTGATACAATCGTATAACACTATATTTCATACCTTGATACAATCGTATAACACTATATATCATACCTTGATACGATCGTATAACACTATATATCATACCTTGATACAATCGTATAACACAATATCAGACTTTAATGCGATCGTATCAAACAATATCAGACCTTGATACAATGGTGTAACTCTATATATCAGACCTTGATAAAATGACAAAACTATATCAGGACTTTGCGTCTGGGAAATATCATGAATATTTAGGCATGCCATCCTTTTAGGACGATCCATTTCTGTGAACACGCTGTCTATTATTTGATTAATGTGGAGATAGCGGATTTGATATTCCCATTACTGTGTTTCAGCACCTCGTCCGATACTTACCACTCAAATATGAATAACAATGCATCTCTCAGTGTACCTCTCACGACGGAAGTGCATTCTTTTTTAAACGTTCGTTACATCATAATTTCCTCTGTTAAAAGCAAATTATTTTTTATTAGATCATATTTCAAATATACATTGCCTTTCTTGCAAGCAATTTCTTTTGTATCAATGTTTCATAAGCTTTTTACTCCTTTTTTATACAGCAGGGAAACATTAGATCGATACCATAATGCAATTCACTGAATGGTTGCTCTAACTTGACTGGTACTTTGACAGATGTGATTATCCTCGAAAGAGAAGTAGTCCCAAGTGTATTAGCAAAATACAGTTCTAAATGTGCCAGTATGGCTTAAGAAAGACCACGTGGACTGTTTATTTTCGTAATCACTTAATATGCCTAACAAAAATGTCCCTATTAAAAACTATTCACATTGGTAGTCGTAATCTATGGACATTCTAAGTCCCTGATCATTTCGGTAAGAGTAAATTGATGCCTTTTGTAAATCCATATCCACCTCCGCATAACTATGCCCGAACCTTGTTTAATCCCTATTACCATCATTAGTAGTATGTTCTTGCATTTTCTAATGCCTATTCGCATAGTATTAGTAGGATGGGCCCTTTTTAAACAACCCATGCACCCACCCACATTATTTGCCTTTCTAATTAGCACTTAGTATATTGTAATCCTCTAAATCTATCCATATTTGCATTATATTTCATTAATGGTACATTAATTTACGCTTAACATTTTATATATTTAAAAAATGTGCGATTGTAATTTAGACTTAGCATTTATCATATTTCCTAAATGTGGAACGGTGTTTAGTTTTAACATTTATTATTATATTTTTAACATGTGGAACTATAAATTAGATTTAGCAGTTATTATTATGTTTCCAAAATGTGCAACCGTAATTAATATTTAAGATTTGTTACCCATATGACGTTACAAGAGGCGTGTTATTTCCATTTCTCTGCCCAGAGATCACTAGGAGTGTCAAATGTTAAACATGTGCTAATTAAAATTAATAATTTCACAGATATCGTGAAGAATTATTCTTTTTTATGTATCCTGTATCTGAGAAAATGCAAGGAAAAGTAAACAGTGTAGTCGATATCTTGTTCCTCGCCATTTCAGTAGATTTTGTTTGTTCATGGGCCTTAACTTAATGGAGCATCATCAGCACTGTTTGAATAACAAGACGTAAGTGTGTGAGCTAGTGGCGTCGTTGGAACTAGTTGATTAACAATGACATCAATGTGTGAGCTAGTGGCATCATTGGAACTATTTGATGAACATGACATCAATATGAGAATTAGTGACATCACTGGAACTATTTGATTAACATGACACCAATGTGTGAGCTAGTGCAGCATCATCGACACTGTTAGAATGACAAGACATAATGATAAGTAAACTGATGGAAAATCATAAACACTTTTAAACAACAAGACATACCGATATGTGAATCGATGCATCGATCTAAGGACTTTTTGAATAACACGTTATTGTTACGACTTCTGGTTTTCACATGTGTAAGAACATATATACATTACAACGTGAAATTCTATAGACAGTATTGTGAATTAAATCCCCAAATGATCCTAAATGCCCATCAATAATACAAAAGCAATGAATGTTCCAAATATGTCTTGATTTACCACCATGTATAATCAAGAATATCTTTGACTAGATTTCTGAATAATACTTATGTAGCGTTTTAGTTGAAAAGGTCAATTAGCCATTTCAATTCCAATGATTAATGTAAAACAAATCTTCCAAATTATATATTGTTACGATTCTATTGCCACAAACTAAGTAACAAAAGAAAAGAAAAACCAACAAGTCTTGTAAAACAGAATATACTACTCATTCTGCATCAAATATGCCAATTCATATGAGCTAGCCCAACAAACGGGAACTTACTGAATCTTTCTAGAAACGTCGAAACCCCATTAGCCAACGAGAAATTAAAATATAAGTACCATTTAAGTCTTATTATTAAGGTTATTATCACTAATTGTCACCACATAGATAAACATTCATTAAAGATCCTATGCAATACTTCAATCTTAACAGATGCAGGTCACGTGAGCAAAACTAACTCAAGAAATTCTGTACAAATTATATTCAAAAATTTTTTTAAATAAATATAAGATAAAATCATGTTTTATGAGTTACACAAAATATAGACATACATAACAATATGATCACTAGTTGTTCTAGTGGCGTAGTGGTTAAAGCGTCCACCGCGGAAGCGCGAAGTCATGGGTTCGATCCCCGGCCGAGTCATACCAAACACTTACAAAAATGGTACTAACAGCTGACTCGCTTGACGCTCAGCATTAAGATGCTAGTGTTAGGACTGGTTGGCCTGGTGTAAAGATAATGTGACAGGGTGGGACATCATGCTACATGTCTGCGGCATGATGCCCCAGTGCTAGACATCACTATAAACTGCCTCACAGCAGACATCGTAGCGATATGACTGAACAATTGTTAAAGTTACGTTAAAAATCCTAATCAAACAAACAATATAATCACTACTATAGACTATGATGATATATTCCCAAAATCTGATGTGAAACATGAATGAAAGGTTGTTTACCAAATCTCATTATATATATAAACCTCACTATATATGACTCAATAGAATATTCAAGAAGTACCGTATTTCCGAAGAAAATGTCATCTACATATTTCTCTTCCAGAACATTCTAAGCTCGTAAACAAGGTTAGTCCTTGATCTCAAACCTCAGTAAATATATTGTTTGCGTTTTATAATATTACAAAAATCAAGTTGATACATCCCATAATCACGGACAATATAAATTAAATATGCATGACAATCGACGTGTAAACTGATGGAGTGTCAGAGCGACTGCATTTTTAACAACATATATCGATGTCTTAATTAAAGAAGCATAATGGTAACATTTTAAGTAATATGACATACTGATGTGTGACCTGATGGAACATGAAAGGGACTTTTTGAGTCGCAAGACTTACCAATGTGTGACATGATGGAGCATCAGAAGTGTTAACGAGAGAGAGAGAGAGAGAGAGAGAGAGAGAGAGAGAGAGAGAGAGAGAGAGAGAGAGAGAGAGAGACCCCCAATAAATCTAATTCACGCGCACGTCACTACATTATTTCCAACCACCACCATCGCCAGAAATTGTCAAGTCCCATGGCGACGAGCAGCGGAGAATGTCTGCCTAGGCAAACTAGGAAGCCGCACAGGACCCCAACATCGGAGGAGGCCCCGTCAAGGGTCCGATATAGTACACAGTGAGGATACCAGTTTTTTTTTTGTGTGCTAAATTACCAAAAAGGGAGCGCCGACTCTAGTAACTGCCAAGGAACCCCTGGTCTTTATGTTCGGGTCTGGTGACGAGTGAGTGGCAATGAGTTATATGTTGATAGACTGGAGCTTTAACTGCATATAGGTAGCCAATTGGATACGTTCATTTCACTGGATCGTAAACAGCAGTGAAACTCGGTGGTCCTTGGTCGACTTAACACTCTTATTTTGGATGACAACTCTCATCTCCATAGCATTATGATGGTTCATATGTGACATAACTATTGCTTCTTTCACCTTAACTATAATCAGCCTACCACGGTTGGTTGAGATCCCTTCTTAGCGGTTGAAAATCACACAAGAAGACAGGTGACGTCACTCACTATAGGTGCCTGAAATACATTGACCCTACTGGAAAGAAAATTATCAGACAGACCAAAAAGACAAACAGCTCGAATACGTAGATAATTTACCAAGCTGAACATCCAGATATAGCCCTAAGTGAGACTTGCAAAAGGACAACTCACTGAAATTGAAGCCAACAGCACCTTCTTCAACTACCTGAAACTTATATTGTGTTGCCATCAAGCTAATCAGACTGACCAAGATTTCGTGGTCTACACGCTCATTATCCGGATTCAGCTCCAAAGTGAAACAGGACAATGTTAAACAGACACAATTGAAGATCTGTGTTGCCAAATAGTAACAATTTATGAGAATGTCGAGGAGTACTGGGTATCCTTCAGAGTCTATCTGTACTAGACTGCATACATAACATCCGTCCCAACAAACGTTAATATCAAGATTGGTTGGATGAGAACTACGCTGACACGAGGAGACTAATAAGAGAGAAACATTGTCTCCAAAACGCCGATTTTGACGACAGCAGTCCATCATCTAAGATGACAGGTGTAACAAGATAACCGGGTGGAATTTTCAAAATTTACAACCCAACACTTTTGATGATGATATAGGTACAATGTTTAATAATGAATGACTTGAATGAGAAATTAAATTATGAATATGTGCGTGTATATTTAATCCAAAAATTGGATTAATTAACACAATAACGCACACATAATATAAAAAAATACAAACAATTTATTCTACAAAATACAAACACAGAGTACACTCCATATAGCTCTACACTTTCCTGATGCTCCGGACACTAGACAATATATATATATATATATATATATATATATATATATATATATATATATATATATATATATATATATATATATATATATATATATATATATATATATATATATATATATATATATATATATATATATATATATATATATATATATGTGTATGTGTATGTGTATGTGTATGTGTATGTGTGTGTGTGTGTGTGTGTGCAAAATCTTGCCTTACATTCGAAATAACGTCTACTATACACCCACCCGCCAAACACAATCCAACTCTTTGCTAAAATCAATAGGAATATCAAATACAGAGTTTTTCTGAATTTTAGAAACTGTGTTAAGAAATACAGTTTAAAAAAATCTCCGTTAATGGACATTCAACTTAGTTCCTTACATTATGAAAGCTCCGACAATTATTGATTCTAACATTCAGAATTGCAGTAAATAATTTATTGAGATAATCAATGTTTTGGAGAGCTGTTAAATCAAATCATATGCAATTCAGTAACAGATTATATGTATAGGCTCCATATCAAATCAATAAACCAATCTTACTTAGATAGCAATAATCAAAATTTATTTTCAAACTCTTAGTAAAATTGGTTCCTCATTTAACAATGTTAATTTCAGTAATCAATAAGTGTGTGCGTATATAAATATATTTTTTTTCTGAATGTTTAATGCTTTTAAAATATTATTTGTAAATTCAAACTGACGTGTTACAGTATTGTTTGTTAGTCTAAAAGCAAAATAAGATATATATGGTTGTTATCTGGATTTATTTGTGGTTTTATTTACACAAAGAATATATAATCAATCACGACTTCTTCATTGGAATATGTAGGAAACAACAAATATTTGCTATCATTCTTTGATACTTCATGTTGGATACATTAATAGCAAATAAATTCTAATCAAAATAGTTTTAAAGAAAATAGAAAATGAATAGTTTTATGAAAATTATGGCATTTTGTTAACAAGTAAATTACTCCACCCACTAGATATCTACTGAATGACAAAAAATTGTCCAATAGCACGTCAGTAATAACCAATAGGGAAATACATTTGTTGTAAAAACAATTCCAGGAAAGTATCACAGAGGTAATTATGGGAAAACATTTCCGGTTCTAATTTAATGCAGACTTCCGAAAATGTGATTTTCCACAACGATTTGTTTAAAATGTATTCTTACAGATCGATTATCTCATTATTTCGCTCAGATAACTTGGATCCTCATTTTTACCCTATGTCACGTTCTTGAACGGTAAGTGTGACGTTATTTCTTAAAGATGAATAACTGCAGAAGGTTTAATATAGTATTTATTAAATACAAGACATCAATGCAGCTTGGAAGGTGAGTAAAGTTTGCCCAGAGAGTATATTTCTTATGGAACTTAAACCCTAGTGAATGTATAACATAAACCAGCTGTTGGTGTGTATCAGTTTTAGTCCAGTGTGGGATATCTGATTACTTTTACTGTCAAGTGATATATCAAGGCTAATTAGATTAAGGCTTACACTACAGTAAAACTGAGATAATTTTTAAGTGACTTGAAAATATTGTCGATTCTTTGTTGTTTGTAAAATAGACAGTAATCCGGAAGTAATACTGGACCGTTTTGTTTCATGCTGCCACCTATTGGAGTTAAGAAACACTACTGACTCAAGACGATAGCTTTCAACCTACCATTATATGACCCGCAATATAATATAGTATCTTCTCTATCTGCATGTATATATATATATATATATATATATATATATATATATATATATATATATATATATATATATATATATATATATATATATATATATATATATATATATATATATATAATCTGCATTGTTTGTTATATTATTCATTCATTATATTTTGTGGATAATTGTATTTTGGACTTGATCTTGTCCAAAATCAAAATCATTTTCTACCTGACTTGAATCATTAATTTATGTTTTGTAAACATGTTTATCTCCTTCTATGTCCAGAACCGTGGAAATTCCGCGTGAAATGGCAGGTCTACCTATTGTGTACTACATTTTATATAATAAATTAGTATTAGACCTTGTAAATATAAATACGATCTTATCTTGTAAATATTTGGACCTTTTGTTTAGAAAAACTTATATGTGACATTAGGTCAAGTATACTATGTAATCTTGTTTTTCTAGAAATTATTCGAACATGCATTAAGATCTAAGCAGAATCAGCTGTATTACTGTTGTGTCCAGTATATCACTTTGACTGGAATTTATTTATTAAAATTATTTAATTCAAGTGATTCTTCTCTGATATATAAATTGCAATAAAATTACATTCTTGAAAATGGAGACATGGATTTATAGTAAAAATTCAAATAAGGATATAATATTGGATTGTATTATTGTTATTTAAAAAATAAGTGTCGGCATAACAGCACGACACTATCAATAAGTCCGGCGTTGGATTCAGTTTTGAATATTATTCAAGTTTATTCGGAACTTTAAATATTATAATTTGTGTTATAAATTCTTGGATTATTTGGGATTTAAATAGCAATGCCTTCATATTTTTTTAAAATACATTTTTTACTTTCTATTATAGGAAAATAAATGATTTGGTGAATTTTACAAAGCTGGGTTACTGCTGGGCTTTTCACTGGGTTTTCCGCCACCAAATATGCTGGCCGCCATGTAAAGACTATCATGTGCTTCAAAATGGCGTCAGATCCACACAGAAACCAACAGCACCTAGGCAATAACGTGGCACTTATATAAATTGTTAGTACAATCGGGTGTTAGTGTGTTTAGTGTATAGCAACAATGTTCCACTTTATTCAGTTAAGTAGTAGAGTAGGGGAACAGACCGAAACTATTTCAGATAAACTAATATATGACAGTTTCGGTTTCATACGAACAAGGTTCCGCTTAATTCAGTTATCAGTTCGAGCGAAAGCTACTATATTATAGTGATATTTCTATTCATCAGGGGTTCTAAATAGTTTGCTTACATGTGTTTTTCAATAGTATTGTTACAAACCAGGGGTGTTTGCTTGACTGAGAGGTGTCAAACCCTGGCGAGATTCCGTTAGAAGTCATACGTTTGCCACACATTTCCAAAGACTTCGATACAACGTCAGCTGTAACTTAGAAAGCCCGATGTCCATTTTATGTATGCATTTTACTATAATCAATGCTAGACCACAGATCTCACAACTTTCCAAAAATAAGTCAACCGCATCTCTGCATGATTTCTCTTAATTAACTTTCCGTACCTTCAGCAGTTCACGCCGTAGAAACTATACAACTATTCCCTAACACAGGGAACTACTTTTACTACGCCACCTTAGGCCAGTGGAATCATGGTTTAGGGCTACATTTCACCTGTAAAATATTGCATCATATTTGCCATCATGGCGACATTAGGGTATCTAGAGTTACACAATCGATGTACACCACTAGATTTTAATAAGGATTCTGGAACGACAGGGACACTCATGCGGCTCTGACCTGAAAATATTTCACCTGTAAAATTGCATCACATTTGTCACCATAAACGGAATCTGCCGAGTCCCTTCTTTTCCCTTCTATTGTGTAATTTACCAGTCTCCAACGATAAATACTGCACTTTGAGTCACACAACCGATCTACACCACTAGATTTTAATAGGGACTATGGAACGACAGGGACTCTTACATGGCTCTGACATGAATTCACTAAAAGTAAACCATGACATCATGGAAACTCACTAACACTTTACTCCGTGACTTATGCTCGTAGTAATTGGGTAATAATTTCGGGTTAAGGAATATTTCCGCTGCACAGAGTTCCAATAATCAAACAAGTAATCACACAAATCTAAGAATTCCTTAAAACGGGGCACTATAACAATATGTGCAGACTCCAAATTTATTACAGTATGTTCATTTTGAATCTGTGAATTTAACAAAATACAAATGATAACATGTTACTTTTCTGTTAACGTAATCTATAAACAAACATTTATCCGAAAGAAAAATGAGTTTGGTTGCGTTTGCTTTAAGTTAAATTTAATGATACACTATGAGTTGGAACGACGGTAGCGTCAGAAAAAAGTCAACATCAGTTTTAGCATGAAATAGCCATAGTCTTTCATATACGATACATTAGTGATATGACAGTGTACTATGACGTCATTTGCACTGTTTATGATGATATTAACCATACTCGACTTGCAAAATCCCTTTATAAGCGTAGAAAATGCACAGAATTTTAATATTTACTACTGACTATTATAGACGCATACCACTAGAAGCTGATAGTTTTGCACCAAAGTATCGATACATACGGTTTAGAGTTCGTCTAGTCAATAATATTGGACATGTTCCACCGAGAAGAGATATTATCACGAGACTTTTGCGTTGCAATAATTCAATAATAACAGAAAATTCATCGGATGAACATTTCCTAATTGCTGTATCACCCACCATACGTCTTTAACATCTGAAATAGCTACATTATGTAGATACATACAAGAATCAAATCACCGGACCACCCATGGTTTCCCGAGGCCGTCTTTGAAATTGTTTACAGTTGACATAGTGCATTGTTCTCGAGGGAAGAAATGGATCAGTTAGGTAAATACAAATCAAGAGATATCTTGACAGGGATATATACATACATACATACATACATACATACATACATACATACATACATACATACATACATACATACATACATACATACATACATACATACATACATACATACATACATACATACATACATACATACATACATATGCAAATGAAAGTTTTGGTAGGAAACTAAGAAACGCATTACCAATGAGCCAAGACAACGAAAAGTATTATTTCATGTGGCTAAATGGATTGTTACACAACAGCTGCTTTGCAATTTTTCCCGTTTAACTATTTTGATATAAAAACAAAATATCTTCGATAGAAGATATGCGGTGTACGATACATGTCATAGCTGGAGTCTTTCCAACAGCGAGCATGAAAGTGGCAGGGTATACATATATAATCTTTGGTTGCTGATAAGAATTGCGATGAATATACTTACATTTATACAGTTTGAATTTCCTCAAAATGTAATTTCTTTGTTAGTTCTGGTAATCCGTAAATTTGTGTTGTAATTTCGACAACATCTGAAATCATATTCTCTTTTCTGCATGAAACGAAGGTGATATCCCATAGCGTCCGTAGATAATACATCCAGTTCATCACAAACGGAAAAGCAGAAATGAGTAGCATTTACTAAAAAATGAAATACATCCATTCCAGACAAACGTGTTGACTTGTTGCAATGCGCATACTGTTATAAGGTGATTTAAATTTCAATTTTAGATACAACAAAATAGATATTTTTAAAAACGTTCAAAGGTCGCTTAGTGGTGTTATATGCGAATTAATATTGTCATTGCGCGTTGATTATATTAGGGGTGTGAATTTATTTGAAATACAGCATAAACGTAATTACTTTGTTTCTTGTAGTGTATTCCTTTATTATTAAGCCTTAAGTAGGACAACGTAAGGAGTATATTATAAAATTGTTCCTGCATTTGCATGGGAAAATATGAACTCATTTTTCAAACATTGTATCACATTAAAAGAGAGAAAAGAGAGAAGGCATAACGATTTAAATCTTAGCTTTTATGGAAGACATAGACATAACAAAACACGTCAAAGTATATACACAAATTATTTGGAAAACGACCAGTATATTTCTTTTCTAAAGATCTTGGGGACCTTTAAAATGGTCGTTGAACCTTTTAACCAAAAAAGAGGGTAGCACCTGCCACACCTCTTCACTCATCTTATACTTCTCCTCACATTGATTCCATAAGCCAATACTATACACAACGCTGGCGCTTCAAACGTAGGAGTTTCAGAATTTCCAGACCATGAAGCTACCGGGGGTTCTACTGACTTTATCTAAAGTGATCCATAAGCATTATTAGGTAAATGTTCAATTCTTTTTATCAGCTTCGTCCTTCAGAGATATATACAGAGAGTAATATTGTATTTAACATTTACAGATTCAGTTTTAAAAATTAAACTACATATCAGTATCACAATACTTCTAAAGGAAACCTTGTCTTTCTATACATTATCCTCTCATCCAAATCGATGTATGTTATTCTTGCAATGGCCCACGATGCGTTTACATACACGTAGTAGTCGGGATTAAACAACATCCATGAAACAATCGTAGACGATTAGACATGTAAACATGTTGACTTGACCTTTAGAATAGGTAAAACAATGGGACAATGCACTCACAAAGCCTACAAAGGATCGAAATGCATTCAAATGTTCCACCAACCAGTCACTTGTCCTGAAACTAATGGGATTCCTAATGAATAAGAACCCTTTCACTGGAAAAAAAAATTACAGACGAAAGGGCAAATTATCTGATAATAGAAGACAATGAAAATCTCATGTATCCCTTAATATGTTAATAGGATCAAGATTAGGATTTGTAAGAGCACCAATAAGCGATATAGAACATTCTGATAATAATGGTTCATTATTCTCCATTAAAGAACCAGATTGCAATTTTTTTGAATCACCCAATCAATCAATACCAAACACTGACCTTAACCTATTTGAAATAAGAGCATTTGGAATAGCTCTGTATATCAAATACATTCTACATGGGTGTGAATAGTTTATTTCCTACTATTCCAAAGACTATGTCAATAAATATAAGGATACCAATTCATAATCCTTCAAGATGCATTCCTTAACCACATCATCATCAGCACTTTGTCGTACTGACAGTGAAGAAGTATAAACTTCCAGACTTTTGCCAATACGTATACTTTGGTATAATAAATGAGCTCAAAGCGTTATATGCCCAATATAAACAAATGGAAGCATATATGTCTTAGATTACCCTAATAATTATTGAGATATATCCCCATTTAATACACTATGTAAGATTTTCACAAATGTTTTAAACTAAATAAGTTTCTCTTAGACAGAGAAAAATACTCCAATTGATGATGTAAAAGAAACAAATATAGCACTATTGATAACTTGTTTAATTTACAAGCCTCGGTGTAGAAGTACTTATTCAAAATGAAGAGAAGATTTTATTGCCCGTTTTTGATTTTAAGAAGGCTGGAGACAAAATAAACACACAAAAAACTGGACATCACTTGTCCGCAAAGGTCTCCAAAGTAAAATGATAAAGATACTACGAAAAATGTATGCATCCTTAAAGAGTTGTGTTAGAATTCCTAATATTTTGACCAGTTATTTTTGACTGTACTCTTGGGGTACGTCAGGGATGCGAGCTAAGCATACTTTGATTTAGTTTGTATATAAATGGTCACATCTCAAAGTTTAGAAGTCAATTTAGCAAAGGCGTCCTTATCACTCCAGAACTTGAAGAACTAGTTGCTCTAATTTACTGAGGTGATATGACAAACTGTTCTGATTCAGTTATATTTCTGCAGTAACAAATTGATATTATAGGAAGCTTTTGTTATAGAAATGGCATTGAAGTAAACCTCAGCGAGACATAACTGGTGGTATTTAGGAATTGGGGATATGACAAGAGAAAGGAAACGTGATATTTTAATGAAGAACAAATAGAAGTAGTGCCTTATTATAAACATATGAACTTTTTTTTTACACCGAAGTTAAAGAAGCCTATGGCTATACAAATATTAGCTGCACAATCCAAAACGTCTGTGGCACGAATATTTTATTTTAAAAAGCAGTTCGGGTAATTAGATATGAGAGGTATGTACAAAATATTTATCTCAATGTTTAAACCAATATTATGTTTATCGAGCTGAAATTGGGAGATTTGAATCCTCGAAGGATATAGAGGAAGTGCAGTTTCTATTTTGTAAGAGATACCTCTCTGTTTCATATACAGTAAATACTGGATTATCTATATGGGAATTCGATCGCATCCCTCTCTTTGCTTCATATATTGGATGATTTATAAAATATTAGATTAAAATTATGCGATTATCGGATGATAGATATATACACATCAGTGTAAGGTTAAGTTGAAAAAGATAGGTGAATTTGATGCAGTCACGTGGGCTACGAAGATTAAAGATATGCTCAATGAATATGGCTTTGAATATGTTTTTATAACACAAGAGAAAAAGAATTTATTTCAGAGGTATGTGTTAATTATGGCTTTTGAATTTGTAACCCTACACGTTCCCAAAGCGTGCCAATCGACACAGAAGAACATTCCAAAGTTGTTTCAAACGAAATTAAGTTCCAAAGAACTATGTGTACCTCGAAATTGCAATTTGCAATTTGCATTGACCTTACATCGTAAAATGTATCTTCATGTAAATTTACATCCGAAATAAGCTTTGATTTTTCCAAAATTATAAACGAAAACTATTAGCCTCAGCAAGAATAATTCAGACCTGCAATGTGTTTATCTTTAGAATACCACGATATCTGACTAAACCATACTTAACAAGCAACAAAAAAAAAGCCATACATGATGTAAACAGACTGATGTGATAGCCTGCAGCTACATGGATTACTATCATATAGCTTGTCAAAAACTTAATCAAATATTGTCCGTGTAATGGTAAACATATATAACATTGGAATATTAATTCTAGGTTTTAAATAATGATAACACTTCCTCTAGAATGTGTTGTAGTAGTTTCTCACATTGACAATTATCAATTTTTGCCGACTCCTGCATACAAGATAAGTAATGTGAAAATGATAGGCAACCCTAAGTACTACATTTCATGATTAAGTAAAAACAAATCATCATTTTCCCTTTTGACAATTGAATGACACGCAGGAAGTATGATTTTGTAATCCTTTAACAAGAATCGCCACTATTACATTAACCCATAAATGAAAGTTCCACTACGCCTGTATATTAATATCGACCTGTCTGCCTACGCAATATCCAGCAACGGCTGCGATGATAATTGAAGACTAACCTCACGTACAAAGGTTGTGAGTAATTTTAATTCCAATAGTAGTGGCCGGTTTGTTTGCCATGCGGGTGTTGATGTTGTATTTGGACCTGCACATGGACATGTAATTTATAATCGTGCCGTACTGCATCGTATCTGCGTTGCACCAGCACGATATCCGCTCGTGTATGTTCTTGTCATGACGACGGAAGTCTTTGAGACGTGTATACTATTATGACGGTAACAGTTTTCTTTAGTTACAGATTTAGGTTAATGCCTTTTAGCCCACATGAAAATCGTCCCGCAAAAGTGTCTCATGTAAACGTTCGCGGGTTCATATTTCAGCGCGTGTGATGCATGGACAAAGTGATGGTGTATACCGCTTTGTCTGAAATCAGTATTCGAATTACAAAATGTCTATTATCAAATTACTAAAACATAAAACATCTCTTACCCCTTGTAGTCTCAGATCTGGCAATTTGTTTTTAGATTGAATAGAATATTACCTATCATATCCATGTATACTAGTGCAAAGATATTTATTGTGATGTGCGAAACGGTCTTGTTGGGTGCTGTAATAAAGACAGTACGGACCAACTGGTTCCTACCAAACAATGGAACGGGGTTATGTGACTCATTCAGGCTTCAGCCTATGGAATATAGCGTTACGTCTTAAGAGCATATTGGCACAAGAGTTATTGAAAATATGAGTTAGATTATTAGCGCTCATCTTATATATTTTACATTTTACTTTTCTTCCTTGCGACCCATGTACTTGTCTTCATTTCTTTGCAATTCTTCGTTCTTATAATTTTACGATCAGTTTCTTTTTTACAGTCTGGGAAGGACTAGGTGAGTAGAAATGTGCTTCTTACGCACAGATCCATGTCTCGTTCGCGATGATGAGAAAAGCACTTATTCTGGGCCATTCTCATTGTAAATCGTTGGATCAACATTTGAGGTCTGGGAATGATCATAGACTCTTTACATATTTCAGCATAGAGGAAGTTTGTCATGTACACATGAAACGAGTCAAAGGTCGTACAGTTGATAAGTTTTTGAAACATGATATGGCCGAGTTAGAAATGAAAATCCCGACACTAATTATGTACCACACTTACACGCTTATGTTCGGCCACTCCATGCATCATTTCGTATTCACATTTAGACAGCGACGTTATATGACGGCACCATGTCTTTCTCATCATATACACACGTAGTAATGGACATACTTGACACCAATGTCGAAAGCAGCATACAGACACAGCTGGAATCTATATCAAACACTTTCTATGAAATGTTCTACATATAAATGAGTATGATTTTAGTCGTTATTTTAAAACTTAAAAGCCTGCTGTAAAGAAATATGCAAATTAGTAGGCGGAACCCTACTAATTTGCATATTTTCCGAGGGGTCAAATAAACAAAACGCTAAGTTTGTGTCTTAAACGTGATGAACAGTTAGTATTATCTTCATTGGCGTCACCGTCTTTGATAATTGTTCAAAATCTAATGGGATTTTTTTTATCGATAAAATAGTTTTTTCCATTAGTACCAACAAATTTTAAACACGTGACATTTCCTTGAACAAGCAGCATTGTAAGGAATCTCATGATACTCAACGAGAATCAGTATCAATTTCCCAACCCATTCAAAAACTGCCAAGGATCAAAAATCTTTGTCAAACTTCATGTATAAGAATCGCCCTTATCACAACCTAACTGGGCGTTTGACTGTAACCTTGTCAACCTAACTGTGTATTTGACTGAAGCATTGTCAAAAGGCGGGGGGGGGGGGGGGGGCGAACAACGCACTTGCTCTAAGGTACATTTGTGAATAATACAGCTTCCTACAAAAAATAAAAATATATTAGTCAATCACGTTATTCCAAAGCCTTTAACAAACCCGACTTTCTTTTAGTTGGGTTAGTTCATTTTGTTACTTTACTTTTGGTCGATAGTGTTTTCCAAATTTTTGTATGGAGTTCGTTTATCCACCATGACGCTTCATTTGAGGTTGCACCCTCTCTGTTACTGTTTAGGTTTAAGTGTAGATAAATAATTTGAGTTAAGAATTGTTTTAATGTCCCTTAATTCAGAACGTGAATTAGTAAATGATTTTTTTAAAATGTATAGATGAAGCAAGATAAAATCGCATAAAGGAAACGATTCAACGAGATCAAAAAGATTATAAATCAGAGTTAGATAGGGCTAATCGGATTATGAAGATACTAATAAAGATTTTAGAAATAATGGAAATTAATGTCTTTTCTTAAACAAAATTTGTATCAAGACCTCCACGTTATCGCGACTGAGAATCATGTAAATTTATCGTTATAAATATGTGCGGAGTAGCTTGCGCACGTGAAAAGAAATGTTAACTTAATTATATCCATATCACATGAACATCAAGTCTGATGAATGTTTCGTAGAGTATGTGCCTCAATTCCCTTAAATGCATCTAAAATATTACAGTTATCACTAATTACTTTTACTTTTGGTATCTGCATGTATCGTTGAGTAACATAAATATCATCTGTGTTTCTGTGTCTGCCTCGAGATAATATCCGACATGGATTTAATTGTTCATCAATATGGGTGATAGAATCAATAATATCATCACCGTCTTCGTTCATCAAGTTTGCATTTTCATTAAAATCTTTAAATACATCGTAGCATCGTTTACCATCTACAGATAGTACCAATAAATATAATTTATCGCACTTGAGCCATCTCAATATTAAATTAAGTAATAATTGTGTCTTATCAGACTAGATGGGCCTATTGTAATTGAACTGATATAATCTGGTAGTGTTGGATGATGTTTGACTGTCTCTTGCTTTAATGTCGCTGAGAAATCAGTGACATCCATGTTATAGAAATATAATTAATAATATGAATTTATATTGTGTTCAGAGCATCCAACCCTACAGGTGGATTAATAACAATAATTACAAACAATTAAAAGCGTGTACTTACGGGCAAATGTGTGAAATGTGGTACAAACAAATATAATCTCTCTTGACAATTAAAAACAATAGGTGGTGATATCGCTGCTTCATTAAGAAAATTACCAGGAGCTTCATGTACTAAATACCCAGGAGAAAAATATCTTCCAGTATATAATTATTATGGTCCTGGAACCCGACTTGACATCCAACTTGACGAGCGAGATCAACCAAGACCTGCAGAGTATCCAATAGATGCGACTGATTAAGCATGTCACGTTCGTGATGTATGATATAAAAATAAAAATTTACAACAACGACATATTGCATTTGTAAAGAAAATAAATCTTTTACAGAATCATTAGCTAATTGGTTGATAAGATCCGCGATGAAAGGTACGCTAGTATTAGGGACCGATAATTAATTAATCAACATACTATTGAACAATAATGGAATTGATTTTTTATAGCCCAATAAAATTTTGGAGAGGGAGAGCAGCGATAAGAAAATTCGCTGATGCAGCAAATGTCTCACGTTCTGTTGCTGCAAACTGGTTGGCACGACAGGCAATATGGCAAATTTATCTACCACCACCTAAACGAATTCAGTACATAAATATAGATGTCAGCACTTCTAATAAAGTTCATCGGGTGGATATTTTGTTTTTACCTCATAATACTATTAAAATTGGTAGACGTCAATCACGCACATACAAATACGGTTTAACTCTCGCTGACGTTGCAAGCAGATATAAAGAAGCAGAGCAGTTAAAACAGCTGTTGAGGTTACATCTGCTTTTGAACGAATTTATCAACGAGGATCCATGCAATGGCTACAACTGCTATAGGTTGATCCTGGCAAAGAATTGCTTGGTGAAGTATCATCTCTTATGAAAAACATAACGTCAAAATTAGACGAGGACATACCGCAATTCCTCGTGGTAAGGCAATCGTTGAACGTATTAATCGAACACTTGCTGCGCAGTTATTTGGATACAATATGCAAATGGAATACACATGAACAAAATTAAAAGTGAGATCTCGTGAATGGGTTGCAAGACTACCAAGTGTGATATCTGCATTAAATAATGAAATTTCTCGTGCAATGTCTATAAAATCTATTTTTAAAAACACAAACATAACAATGCAACGACATGAGTTTTAAATACAACCAGTACTGGTTAATGTGACAGTAAGATATTTATATGAACTCGGTGAATTTGAAGACGGTAAAAAAGAGAGACTGATCCTATTTGGAGTGTGACAACACAACATTTACAGCCTGGTAAGACCCACTGGTAGACCTGCAATCTATAGATTACATTCAACGGCTCCTTAATGTTGATTTGTAAGTGAACAGTTACAAGTAATTTCTGAAGATACACAATTACCACCATCTTCACCTCTACCTCGATTAGACTCAAGAAAGGCATCATCACATGTTCATGTGTGCGACCAAGACTAATAACAATTCTATCTACGATAAATCGTATTGGATTATTATTTGAATATTGTCACAACATTACTGTGCTACAGCTTGAACAACGAATATTCTCTCGATGTTTTTTATGTCATGATAAATGAAGCGTTAAGATGAAAGTCTCGCTTATATTTTGTTACATTGTTTATAATTAACTAACTGTTTTATTACAAAATCGTCGCCATATCCAGCAATGGTTTCTTGAGTTAGATTATTTTTTTCTGTAACATCTACGATAATTTTCCGCAGCTGAAATATCCATCTGCCACGAGACACTGCGAGATAAACTAAGTCTGACCATTCAATGCGATCATCAACAATCCAAACAAAACGGATCAGAGATGGTTAATTCGTGTGATAAATAAATTGTCATTGCGTATCCTAGCACCCATAGAGTTATGTCCATTAACGCCCTCTCAACAACACTGACAGGAACTAAAACAATATCAATTAACACAAAATTTTATTTCACTGACGATCCTGGAATATCAACTTCAATATTTTGCCGTCGAGTATCTGCTGGGTGATAATATAATGGTATGGGTAAATTTGGCAATTTTCTTTATGTAACAAAAATAATTGTTGCTGACGCGCATCACTATCTTTCTACCTGCAACCACGTTTACTAAAATTCCAAAAATCGTTGACAGAAGTTTCTGAAATTATATAACGCATTATTTCACACTAAATTGAATTCAGTTGTAGTCTGATTAAGTTATGAAATCCCTTAATTCTGGTTCGCGCTCGCTGATCATACGTTATTTCCTCATAATAATCCACAAACTTTTTCAGCCATTCGTTCGGAGATAATTCAACAAAAGGCGGTGGCTGACCATGATCACAACACATTGTCACAGCAGTAGATTTCGTCAATAACCAATCAAGATATAGTTTTGAATGTTTATGACAACAATGTACATATTTGTTTCCCAAACTTTACTCCTTGGAATGTATTTCGCACCCATTCGTAAATGAGTCAATTTATCTCCTTTTCTATATAAAGAATTTGTGATAAGTGCATGATTTAACATTTCATTCTTTCATTTCTCTCGCGAGTCTGTGTGTAGAAGTTAAAACAACCATATACAAATTCTGAAATATTTCAATCTCACGAGCTGTTTTACCAGAACTTGATGGTCCATTGACATAAACAATATTATTGCTGATCACTGTATTATATCCCAATGAAGCAGATGACAATTTTAATTTTGTTGTTGTAATAAATATCTTTGATTTCAACCTCGGAGGATTCAGAATAATAAAGTATGTTTTCTTGTTTAATTCTCCATTCGCACCATGATGCATAAGCGAAGATATGTAGTTTTTCTAGCCATTCTGTATTTTTTTATTGTATAAAACGAAACCATAACAACTCTGGCAGCAAACGCAGAAACTCTATTTATCATAGATAATAGTTTTATCAAATCTTAATTGGGTACACTGCGGTGACTCAGCATCGATGTAACTCGTATAATTCCGTCTCATAAGTTAACACCACTTCGATTTATAAATATGTTTCTCTTTGTTGCATCGTTGTATTGGAGTGAATGGGGTGTCCAGGGAGAGTGTAACACCTCTGTAACACGTCTGGTCCCCACTTGACACTCAGCTTTCACCTATAGCTCCAAGAAGCTGTGGCATGCCTAGCGACCACATCCCGGAAAACGGTCTCGACTGTCCAGTTAAACCATTCTGAGGGTATCCGACGGGTCTTAAAACCAAGGTGAGTTAGACTTTGTCTACTTAGCATGTGAAGAATGGATTCAGCAGCCTGCGCGGACGGAACCGAAGCTGGTCAACGAATAGAAAGGCGATCCCCAACAAAGCGCAATGGAGTGCTAAGAGCACAAGCAGACACATAAGACGTCCTGGTCATCCACTGCACTGAACTCTCTCTACGGTCATCACGACATTGTAATGCTGCTGGACCCAGATGGTTTTGGGCCAGAGAGTGAGGTAGACGACCGACGCAACTCTTCATTATTTAAAACAAAGTCACCGCGCAAGTCATACTTGTCATCCTTCTATCCCTTTTCATCAACCACTAAAGACATGTGGCGACAGGTAAACGAGGAAGCGGCAGGTGTGGGTACACTGGCAGAGTAGGATATTAGAGTCATTCACTACTGACATGGAACAGCAGCGGAGTCCGGCAGCCCCCTGAGCGACTGAGCTACACTTTTCAGGAATGCACTACTAACCTCCTTGGCATCAGGAATGGGTAAGAAAATTTGCCCTAAAGATTGCCTGCTCTATACTTCCTTAGCCAGCATACTGAGGCTGGCGGTGATTCTAAGCCAGCGGTCAAAATAGAAAAAAAGAGACAAAGATGATTGTTCCTATCACACTTGGCGCATGGAATATGCGCACCTTAATGGACAGAGATGATGGGGAATGACCCCAGAGGAGAACCGCCCTAATACGAAAGGAACTCGCCAGATACAGCGTGGACATTGCTGCCTCGAGCGAAACCAAGCTTGCAGAAGAAGGCGATTTTTGTGGAAAGGGCTCCGGGTACACTTTCTCTTGGAGCGGCCGAGAAAGTGATAAGCGCAGTGAGGATTCTGTTGGATTTGAAGTGAAGACAGTACTGATTGGCAAATTGGCTGGACCTAACATGGGAAAGAACGACAGACGCATGACCATGACCATAACCATGACCACCCCACCCCTGTCTACAATAATGCACTTTACCATCATAAGTTGCTATGCTCCAAACATGGCCAATCCAGATGAAGTGAAGATCAAGTTCTATGTGTAATTTCACTACATCATTGCTGACGTCCCAATGGGAGATTAGCTAGTCATTCTTGTAGATTTCAATGCAAGAATAGGCTGTGTCTCACGTTGCCTGGGATGGAGTTTTAGGAAAGCATGGAGTTGTGTCACTGTAACAGCAACTGTCTCATTTTGCTCCAGACTTGCGTCGAGCATAAACTGCTGTTCACCAATACAGTCTTCTGCCTCTCTATCCGTAACCGGAGGTCATGGATGCAGCAACGATCTAAGCACTGACATCTCATCGACTACGTTATTGTTAGGAAGATGGGTAGGCCGGATGTTTATGTGACCAAGTCATATTGTGGCGCTGACTGATGGACAGATCACCGCCTCATCATCACCAAGTTCGACATCCGCATTCAGCCCAAACAACGCCCACAGGGAAAGAAGGCTCCAATAGGACTAAACATTACCAAGCTGAAATGCACCAGTACCAAAGTCAATCGTGGATGCCCTGCGAAAACGTCTGAAATACACCTCTCGCGACATAAAGAATATGGAGACCATCATGGCGGTATTCAAATAGCTGGTCTATATCACAGCTTCAGAAATCACAGGACCCTCAACCAGAAAGCATCAAGACTGGTTTGATGAGACTGAGACGAGATTAAGTAGTTGCTGAATGGGAAACACCGCCTCCTTCAAACCTACCTCAGAAACCCCAAGACCACCTCTAGGAAAGATGTGTACAACAACATATGCAGAACTGTACAGCAGAAGCTCCCTAAGATGCGTTACACATGGCTGAGAAAAAATACTGCTGAGATCCAATGCTACGCAGATCAGCATGACATGAAACACTTGTCCAATGCTCTGAAAGAAGTGTATGGACCAACATTTTCTGGATGATCCCCCTTCTCAGCGCAGACGGGAACGCACTAGTTACTGACAAAGAATATTCTTCAACGATGAGCTGTACACGTTGACAGTGTCCTGACACGCCATCCATCCATCAATGATGAGCCATCATTCGTCGCCCCCAATTACGTATCAACGAAGCACTGGATGACCCTACAACTTTGCAGGAGACACAGAAAGCGATACGTCTGCTCTCCAGTGGTAAAGCGCAAGGATCAGACTCCATCTCCGCAGACTTCAACAAGGAAGGGGGAACATCCGTGATAGAAACGTTCCACCAATGGCTTTACTGATTGGGCAGCAAGAAACGATCTCGCAGGAATTCAAAGATACTTCCATAATCCACCTGTATTCAGCAGAGGGAACAGCCAGGCCTGCGACAACCACTGGGATATATCCTTACTCTCAATAGCAGGAAAGATACTCGCTAGAACCCTACTGAACCGCCTCACTACACACACTGATCAGGACTACTGCCAGAAAGCCAATGTAGATTCCTGAAAGAACGCGAAACCATTGACATGGTGTTTGCTGCTAGGAAGAGAAATGTCAAGAGCAAAATACCGACATTTTCTCCATTATGTCGACTGGACAAAGTCCTTTGATACTGTCAGCAGAGAAGGCTTGTGGAAGCTAATGGCAAAGAGTGAATGCCCACAAAAATGTATATCCATGGTGCAGCATTTCCACGATGACATGCAGGAACGAGTACAAGACACTGGAGAGATATCTGAACTATTCCCAGTAACCAATGATGTCAGCAAGGGTTTGTGGTTTGGCACCGACACTGTTAGTCTATTGTTCTCCGCCATGCTGACTAATGCTTTCAGAGACGGAGAGGTTGGAGTCGGCATCAGGTACCGTACAGATGGAAAACTATTCACTCCCAGTAAGCTTCAAGCGAAAACCAAGGCCATGAGAGACACCATCAGGGATTTCGTATCTGCCGATTGACTGCGACCCCAGTGCTGGCTCAGAAGCCGACTTGCAATACAATGTTGACAACTTATCCAGCTCCTGCACAAGCATTGGTCTCACCATCAGTACCAAGAAGACTGAAGTTGTGCATCAGCCGGCCCCTGGAAAGCCCTATTTTGAGCCCAATATCATCGTGAAATACCACAACTCGACGTAGTGAACCGATTCACCTACCTTGGCAGTACATTGTCACAGAGCGTCACTATTGACGACGAGGCCGACGTTCGCATTGTAAGAGCCACCGGAACCTTCGGCAGATTGTACGCCAACGTCTACAATAAATGAGGCATCAGCATCAAGACTAAACTAAACGTCTGCAGGACAGTTGTGCTCCCCACACGACTTTACGCATGCAAAACATAGACGGTGTACCAGTGCCACGCCAGGAAGCTGAACCACTTTCACAAGTCTCAGAAAAAACCCCAAACAAGAGGCAGGACAAAGTTCCAGACTGTGATACTCGCCCGAGTTGGTCTCCCCAGCATCCACGCCAACTTGATACCGTGGCAGCTACGCTAGGCAGGTCGTGTACGCATGCCAGATCAGCGGCTGCCTAAGAGACTCTTCTTTGGCGAGATACAGCAAGGACAGCGGTCCCACAGAGATCGAATGAATTGCTTCAAAGACAACCTGAAAGCTGCATTTAAAGCATTCAAGATAAATTCTGATTCCTGGAAGCGAACAGCAAGCGATCAAGTGGCTTGGTGTTTCTCTATACACAAAGACTACAAGTTTGCGAATCTAACAGGACAGCTGCTGCAGAGCTGAAGCGGCAAGACGGAAAAGCACGTGTCCCATATGCAAATGAATATTCCGTGCTTGGGTTGGACACTTAGCCACTTGCGCACGCACAGAACAGAACCAGCCACTCCAATCCTTGGATGACTACAGAGGTCCTAGTCGAATAGACGGACGAACAATAACATCTTCAGTTATAAAGTCAATTACAGCATCATCTATAGTTAATCTTGTACAATGTCGTTTATGATCATATAATCCTCCTTGGGTGAATTTACCAATTATTTTTCTGTCAAGATCTTTTGCGATTTTATTCTCAAGATCGGTAATATCAGGATTTTAGTCATCAGAATATTTATTTTGTTGTGATAACCAAACTTGTTCTTGCAGATGATTTAACACAATTGCTTCACTTACAGCCAACGATATCAGTTTTTTAAGTCAAGCATATATTGTAATAATACTATTGGTGCCCATACTATTTCTGAAAAATGTTTGTCAAATCTGACATAACAAATTGGATGAAACCCATTAGCAAACTCGAATGATTCGATACAGGTGAATGCAGTCAAGTCAAAATCGGGTAATGGTCTGTTTATCGCATCTCTGGTCATCTCGTGTGTCCAAATCTGTTATAGTATTTACAACATTCATCGATTCCAAGAAAACGTTCGGGATAACATGAAACCATATCAACAGCGATAATATTGTTATGATTGTAATTGCTATTCCACAATCCACCGTGTACAACTATTTCTTCCAGAAATTCTAATCGCTTTTGTTTCCATGAATTTTGCTTCTGAGTAAAATGAAACGCGACTGACGGAATGCTAAAACAATTATTCAGTAATTGTTCAACATTATCTTTGATACATTTTATCGCAAGAAATTTCATTTTTGTATGATAGGTTTCACCAATAGATCTTAACAAACTGATCAAACTTTCTTCGATTCAGATGTTTCCATCTAGTCTAATCAATTCGTCGTCGTTTTAAATAACGATACTGACACAGGATCGTTCGTACTTACTTCGTTAATAAAATCAAATATATCTCCTTCGTAAATATAACAATTCAATTTCGTGGAAATATTGTTACTGCATTATTCCACGAATGCACATTATGATCAATAATTTCAATCGAAACTCCATTTGATTTATACTTCCATTCGTACAAACTTCTCCTATTATCGTTTTCACCATTATCGGACATTTCAATTTCTTTCCTAGTTGCGCGACGTCTTTGATAGACTCTCCGGAATATTTAACTATTTCTCTTCCCACTCGTTTATTTTGCTACGTCTTTAGATCCATTAAACTATTTCCACGGATCGCGTATGTAAAGTGTTATTTAACTCGTCCAGGTTTATTTTTCTGCTAATACAATAAATATTACTCCAAACATATCTTTGATTGTCGTAATAATTAATAATCGTCGCATCTCGTTGGTCGTTCATAGATGACTTATTTATTGCGGAAGATTTTGTGATTTTGTATGTTGACCAGAAATGAGATTCATCATCGTCGCGAAATTCTTTATTGGCGTCATGAATATTGTCAATCTGTTTTCGTCGGATCAACAAGAGCTCACATTGGTAAGTAATTGGTTTTTCTGTCAAGATTAAATATAGATTCAGACGGCTTGATTTTAGATAATCTCTCAAACTAACAACTATTTATATTGAAATAGTATATATAATGATCTGGTTCTAGCTGCAGCTCATTTAACTGTTCCGGTTTCAACAAAAAAAAAGTTTCATTGCCGTATTCATCAATAATTATAGTAACGCTAAATTATTCTGCCCTGAGTGGAGATAGTGTCATGATTGTTCTGGCGGCATATTCAAGTACCTCTTGTTGTGTATAAAAATGTTGGTACATTATATAATACACCTTTGATTATTATGTACAACGCCAACTTCGATTCTACAAAAATATCTTTATAACTAAAATTGTTAAGATTTTACGTACAGATTCAAATTCAAAATATTATTTCTCAAATCAGTCAAGTGTCCAGGTCGGTCAGTAAGATTGAAATTAATGCTTGATAATAACGGATTATGACATTGTAGAAATCCGCATTAATAGGTTCATGAACAATCAAATATTCAGGAAGTACTTGAGGAGTAAATGTATATAGAATACATCCTTGCTGAGCTTGAGTAGATTTTTCTAGATATACGTAATAGCTTCCATCAATTACATCACATACAAGATCGACTACAACAGTTGATGTTATATTAACAATTCCTGGTGAAATATGACGACATCCACCGTTTCGATAATTGTTATGTTTGAGAAAGTTGCTGGTGGATTTATTGTTTTCCATGACTCGATAATTTTAAGAAAATATTCAGTAAAAGATCGTTAATTTATTTTGTTAATTCTTCATAATTGAATTCAGGAATTATAAAATTTAGTGGATCTGATTTAGTTATTTTATAATAATGGAGAATTACATATTTACCTATTTTTCTCCTTAAGTGAACATTACAAAATTCGTAAGAGGTACGTTCAAAGATTCTAAGTTACAATATCCTATACTACATTTAGTGAGCCTAACTGTAAGATTTGCAGTGTGAAGTCTGACGAACAGATCCGTTAGTACCTTAACATGTTCATCTCTAGTATGTGTGTGTAAGCAAAGATATAATCTACGAAACTGTTGACGTTTCCCATACTGTCTATCAGTTTGGGTATGAGACGAACGCACGACGCAAAGGCGTTGACTAAACCGAAAGTCATAACTTTAAATTGATAAAGACCTTTGGGAGTCGCTAATGCCGTTAACTCGCGGACATTATCAGCGATTGGTGTCTGCCAGTATCCCTTGTTAAGATCTAATTTGGAAATGTATTTATGACCTGCCAACTTTAAAAATAAACGTTCCATGTCTGACATTGGTTCTGCGTCGAATACGGTTTTTTTGTTTGTCAAGTGCCAAATTTTTCGTCAGTGAAATCCAGTAATTAATTCGTAGGCTAGCTGACAATCAACTGTCTTGGAGTAGAGTTTGAACGGAAAGAATGTTAGTTTACCTCGGTCAGACTGTTACAATATTTAGAGTGAAAGCGGACTGAGTGTTTGACAAGCGTAAAATTATGTGATTCCGCACGTAGAGCTGTCAGAGTGATTGGAAACAAATGATAAGGTGACAATTCGATCCTAAGTGGCATTTTTGGCATCTTGATAGACGGTTTTCAAAAGGTCCGCAAGGATAGCATTTATGTCGATTGGTCAAATGTATAGGAAAGAGGGTTGGGTCGAAACCTAGAATTGGGGAATATATTCTCTGAGTCAATGAGTTTGAATTAGTCTAGGAAGACCTCTGCAAGAGACGGTCAGCATTTATTAGTTCCAACATAGGAGAAGACTCCGGGGGTAATTTTACAGCAGTGCCTTCGTAATAATAAGCTCAGGAAAGTCCGCCGGAAATCAAACGGCAGAAGCACGCCAAAACACAAGGAAAAATAGTTTGTTTGAAGATCGAATAAGAAATAGCGAGGAAGCCGAAATTCAGAGACGGAAAAAGAAGTTGGAAGACAGAGGAGTGTAATCCCGCTTACAACCAAAAGGGCAAGCAAGTCAAGACGAACGCAGAAGAGAAAACCAAGAACCAGTCGACGAACAAGGTCATTTTGAATCACCCAACAGTCCAATGTTAAATGAACATTCGATTCCATGATGAATTTTACTCTCAGTATTAACGGCTAACTTCATTTATTTTTATTAGTGTTTGGGATTTTTATGAATGTGTCCATTATTTTAAAGCTTCAGTTTATGTATTTCTGAACTAAGTGTATTCAGAAAGAAAGAAATTGTAATTCACAGTGTCATTCTTTTCTTAATTGTATTTTTAATTAAATTCATATTTTATCTTTACGGGGGCTCGTGTGTTGTCTTGTTCAAAGTACCATCTAAGATTACTATATCCATTGACCGGGCAAATTACACCGTAGAGATCATCTTCTAGATAACGATAATTAGTGGGAGGCGGTCTTCAAGTGTTGTTTATCCAAGTTGCGCAATACCTCTGACCAGGCCTTGTGCAATATTGTACTAATAACACTTTGATAACCAGCAGCGCACATTACATTGTTCAATTGCCGAAAATCAGTGCAAAAGCGGTTCATCCAGTCTTTCATTCTGGCTAACACAATAGGGAACGAGAACAGGGAACTGGAAGGTTCGATCATTTCCTGATCTAACATTTTCCCCCACTTCTTCGTTGATTGCCTATCGCGCATTAAAAGATATTGTATATCTGTTAATTGTGACCGGCACTGAGGTGTTAACCTTGATCTCATGTTGAATCAGTCCAGTACGGCCTAGTTTGTCCGTAAATACGTCTGGGTATTGGGACAAGACAAACAAGATCTGCGTACCCACAGATAAATCCGGGCATAGATTGATGTGGTCTATACCTTCTTTCCCTCCGTCAATGGGTTATTATTCAAGGGGTATTTCTGTACTGGAGACAAATTCCGATTCGACACACGATCTATCCACTATACCGCTACGCATAATACATTCAAGACACCTTTATCAGTCGTTTAACTAGGTCTTTCTACGTAAAGTGTAAGCATATTGGCGTGAAATATCTTGAACTTACATTCTACGTCGATAATGTAGTCCTTGACGTTGAATTATTTCTCTTCCAACCCATTTCAAATAGGGTGGTAGGGTGTTGTGCACAACTGTTCAAAGGACAACAGCCTACTAATTTCTGCCATGAGATCTGAGGTAAATTGCAATCCACAATCCGAAAGAACCTTGTCGGACACTCTGACCCTGCTGAACATGTCTACAAGCGCTTCGCCTACACGTTCGGTTTCATTCGATGGCAAAGCTATGGTTTCGGTGTATATAGTAGCATAATATATCAACGTCAAGATCAGTTTTCCCGATCTGTATGTGGAAATATAGGTCCTACAATGTCAACTGCCTTTCTTTTAAACGGAGTATGTATAAAGGGTATCTGACCTAACGGTACTCTAGTTATCCTGCCCTCAGAGAAAGTCTTCTGGCAAACATCGTACGAGCGACAACACTGCTCTACGTCGCGATTGACATCGGGCCAATACAATTCTCTTAATAATCTTTATTTTGTCTTCTTCATACCTAAATGACCCACCATACTCGACTCGTACGCATCCTTGAGTACATGCAACCTGAATTTCTGAACGACCAGTAGTTGCAAGAACATGATATCAAGTGTAGAGTATTCATTATACATTAAACCTTTTCGAGAAAGGAATTTAGAGGAACCCATGTTCTAAAAACTTCCTCACGGTACTCGATAATGCTTTTTCTGTGATTAGAGACGCGTAGCGTTCATGCTCCTTCAGAAAAACTTTGATGCAGATATCAGTTATGGCTTCCAGTACTTTTAATTTAAGAAAAAGGTTGTTATCTTCTTTTACCCGAGCCCTAGTTTGCACTGCTTGGACGATCTGGAATGTGAAAGGTGGTTAGACAACTATTTTTGCGACAGAATCGTGGTCGATTGTTTGGTCTAGTAGCATACATGGTGATTAGAACCCAAGCAATTGGTCATCGCGAAATATGATCCGTTTTACGATTGCAGTTATGCACCCTGTGTCTCGTAAAACAGTCACTTCTTGTTCATTGACAATGCCATTTGTCGTCGGTACCCTTGCCTTCAGGAAACTACACATGCTGATAGATTGGATTGCATCGCGATCGATCTCCGCACGCGTCACTGTCTCGTGCACTGCATCCCACTTAGCCTGCTGAAACACATCGAGTTTTCGATCTAACGACCGTCAGCCACTGCGATTCTTTTGATTGGTCCCTTCCAATTAGGACAATTGGGTTTCTTAGGTTCCCTGGGTTTTTGATCCTTGACCTGATTTCCAACTTTGCTGTCTCGCGATATAACATTCTGAGAACCTCCCCGCAGGCACGCACCTAGGAAATTATGGGCCCCAGGCAGCTGACAGAGTTTGGGCCCCTTTCGTGTTTCAAATATGTGTGTATATTTTAAAACGCGGGCCCCTATCTAGCTCGGGCCCCTGACAAGTGCCTTGGTTGTCCCCCCCCCCCTAGGTGCGGGCCTGCTCCCCGAGCTTCAGTGAATATATCCGCCTGTGTGGCCATGTCATATATATTCGTGAAGGACTTTTCCCTCAAGAACATATAACTCTTTGTCACAAGTTGTCAATAGCTGGTCCCGAAGCAAGAAATCGATAAAACCCCCAAATGTCTTGACGACATTACCACATTCCACACATGCTGCAAGTACTTGCACGTCCTACTGACGAACGGGGTGAATGTCTCGCCTCTCTCGGATTTGGTAGACTTAAACGTCTTGCGAAACCCTTGCTCCGTTAGATCGTATTTCTTAAGAAATGCGTCGTTCAATGCGAGATAATTCAAAACGTATTTATTTTAAGACTTTTTAAGATGTAACATTTTTATTGCAATATTACCATGGCAGTAAGAAACGTGAATCGAATATTTCCACTTCAAACTACAGGTTTTTAATTCATACTTAAAATTTTTCTTGAGTTTAGAAATAATCGTGCTTGTTATATAGATCATGTATTGTAATAATCGTATAAAATATTTCGCAATAAGAATGAGTTCGAATTTAATTGCTTGTATATAAACAGGGTTCATACGGTTTTTGAAGGTCTTTGAGAGTTTGGGGAAAATGAGGTAGCATTTTCAAGGCCTTGAAAGTTTGGGAAAATCGAGAATATTACCCTGAGGTCTTTAAAAGTCTTTGAAAATTGAAATAAACCCCCAAAAAATTAATTTCTTTCTAGAATCACATAAAATTATCCGAGGTTGTTAGATTCAGATGTAATCTAGTTATCCTGGTTTCTTTCTTTTGATCACCCGTTCAGTTTATTGCCGCCGCAAGCCTGCAATAACAAAAGAGGCTTTGTTTGTTTGGCCATCCAAAGTATGCATAGGCGGCGACTTCAATCACACATGCACTCTTAAAGACGGTGCCGCTACACACTTCATCAAAGGAAGTCACCAATAAAATTGCCCAAGGTCGTTAGCTTCGGATGTAGCTGGTTTTCCTGTCTTCTTTCGTTTGACGAATAGTTCAGTTTGATTGGACGAGTCCATCAGTTTTAGCCAATCAAAATGTTAATTACACTAATTCACTCTACGTAAATGTTCGCGAAAGTTACACGCTCGAGGATTCAAAATTTGTTCAGTCGATTTACATCTTCTGCAAGTTCAGTCTTTAAAAACGCCAGGTCTTTGCTCTTTCAACGATATATGGCTTGAACAAGAGAAATACAAGGAATGGCTGCAAAATGATAAATTATGTAAACGAAAGGCTTTTTGTACATTGTGTAAAAAGACGATTAACTTAGCTTCAATGGGAGAAGGAGCCCTTACAAGTCATGCCAAAGGTAAGTTGCAAATTAGTAACTACATGTTCATTTAGTGGAACAAAGATGCAGAAGTATAAGCTATTGGTAGTTTTGGGAAAAATTATGGTAATTCATTACTCTTCGGGTATAAAATAAGATCGTTTAGTTTGATGATTTGGGAGATATAGCAAAAGAGGGCCTGTTTAAATTTACTTCTACCGTCGGTTTATTTAACACGTCTGAAGAACAAAAATCATTTACGAAAATTTTGTTCTACATAACAATATTCCTTGGTTTAATACAGAAACATATATTGTAATAAATTCAATTCACGGATAAACAGTTTCAAAGTGCGCATGCGTACACTATATCAGAGTTAAACAAGAGTTCTTGTTCTTGAATTGCAAGTAAAATAAAAAAAAAAATCCGTAGGGTTCTAAATATTATTTGTGAGGCAGGAAGAGAAGTAGAGTCCCGATGTGATTTAATATTAACTCAGTACGGAAAATTAGTGGATGAAGCTATCCAATCGGACAATCATCCCTTGAAATGCTTCAGTAGTACAGATGACAGTCTTGATGAAGTGTTTTATTCTGTCCTTTCCAAAAGAAAGGAATATGTTGAACTTTGGAATGTTCTCCAGAAAATGTTGTTGTTGTGACATGGGCAGGCAACAGTGGAGAGAGGATTTTCTATCAACAAACAGGTATTTGTTGAGAACCTCAGCTGAGAAAGCCTCAGAGCTCGAAGGTTAATCATTGACACAATGAGAAAAGCAGGTGGACCCTTGGAAATCATCATTAGCAATGAAATGATGACATATGCCTCCTCTGCAAGACATAAGTACCATGCCTATCTGGATAAGAAGAAAGCAGAGGAGAAGGATGAGAAGAAAAACCAAAAAGGAAAGAAACGGGAGTTAGCCTTGGATGAAGTGGAAGAACTTAAAGCCAAAAAGCTGTGTCTTGAAGCTGACATTGCCAGCCTACATGCTTCCTCTGTACAGAAAGCAGAAGAGGCAGAGTTAAAAGGACTCATTGTGCTTGTCACAGAGTCAAATGCACTTAGGAGAAAAGCAGAGGAAAAGATGAGAGTGGTGGCGTCTCTTTCCAAAATGATTGGAGAGAAAAAAAGCAAATATAATAATGCATTTAAGCAGTGCTGATGTCTGTCAAGAGAACAATTTATGTTGTATTAAATCTGACACGTATGTTACATATTTCTGGAGAAAAAAAAACAACGAATGTTAACCTATCTTCTAGATCATTATAATGCAATTTTAGGAAATTAATTATAGTTTGACTTTAATGAGTAAACAATATTGTGGTATTTAGCATTCGTTGTTTTCTCATATAACCTGTATACACAATGTTAGCAAAAATAGGTCTTGGAAATCTCTGTTTGTGGTCTTTGAAAGTTTGGGAAAAGTCTTTGAATTTATCATTCATAGTTGAGTATGAACCCTGATAAAAATTGTATATCATTAAACATTTCATACTTTGTATTCGGTATGGTAAGAATTGATTTTTCTGTCTGAAAATTATGTCAATGAATATCTAATTAGTGAAGTAGAGTAGTTAAGTCGATTGATTTGTGTGTAATAAAGTTGTGAATTCTCTTCAACCAAGTTATTTCCTGCTCTCAGCATAAGGCGAGAGCAGCTAGAAAAACATTTACGTTAATAGGGCATGAATGTGAATTTTGATAGAACATATCTGTCGCAGAAGAGTGGGAATAATGACTGATCCCAGGAGAAGAAAAGAAAAACTGACATGTATTTAGGTTGAGTATTTTCTTTGTTTTGGTACGTGAAGGAAAATAGCTTCATACCTGTACTGCAAAGTGGGGAAAAAAAGCATAGTCTGCAACTAAGAGGTTGATGACCTGAAGAGAGAGAGAGAGAGAGAGAGAGAGAGAGAGAGAGAGAGAGAGAGAGAGAGAGAATTGCCAACAACTAAATGCCAACAGCAATTGGGAAAAGACCTGAATTGTCACAAAATTACTTGGTCATAATATTTGCATAACATTACAGTGGTTCAAGCCAACTTGGCACTTGAAAAACTCACGTTTTGTTCTTAACTGCTATACATTCATTCCATTAATTTTAAAATATTGTGCTACTGTTGGAAAGGAGGAATTTAATGCAATTTTTGTTCTGAATAGAAACATGTAAGTAATTTATTTAGATTCAACACACAGCCTGGCTCTTGCAGTACTTAATGCCTATGCATTATATGCATCGATATAATTGGTATTTGACTACGCATGCATCATAAAAACAAGGTCGATTTAATTATACATGATTATACCACAACAAGTAGCTTTAGTGCAGTGTCATTAATTATATATAGGTCAATCATGGATGCCTTAAAAGGTGTCATATCTATTGACTTATAATGTATTATTATATACATTGATCAGCAGTACATCTATACATTTTATTCTTTCAATTTATTTGAAGGATTTTCACAATCTACAGCTTAAAGTTCTTTTCAATCTCTCTATCACAGAGAATTCATGTCAGTTTTGATTTGCTATTTCTTTCTAGCAATAGTTTAAACATTGTTGATGTTAAACAAGAAATTTCTTTAATCTGCTTCATTTTTTCTGGCTTTCACACTTTAAGAACTGTTCTAAATGCTTATTTATCATCACATGATTTTTATTTAACTTTCTCAGCACATGTTTATTTGGAAAACATATATATATATATATATATATATATATATATATATATTACTGTCAAAATATATTTATATTTTTATTATCCTTTTCGGTTGATTGCTTGTCAACAATATCTGCCATTGTCAATCAACATGATTATATAAAATCCATAAGCAGAAACATGTTGCTGGTTTGTTAATATATGATCTTACTATCTAGTCTACAATCTGATCATTTTTGCTTATTTGCTTTCAAAGATGGTTGACATTATCATATGCCACAAGATGGTTAATATCATATGCCACAAGATGGTTATTATTATGATATGCCACAAGATGATTGTTATCATATGCCACAAGATGGTTATTATTATGATATGCCACAAGATTGTTGATATTATCATATGCCACAAAATGGTTGACATTATCATATGCCATAAGATGGTTGACATTATCATATGCCATAAGATGGTTGACATTATCATATGCCAGAAGATTATTATCATATGCCACAAGACCATTGATATTATAATATGCCACAAAATGGTTGACATTATCATATGCCACAAAATGGTTGACATTATCATATGCCATAAGATGGTTGACATTATCATATGCCAGAAGATTATTATCATATGCCACAAGATCATTGATATTATAATATGCCACAAAATGGTTGACATTATCATATGCCACAAGATGGTTCACATTTATCATTTGCCACAAGATGGTTGACATTCTCATATGCCACAAGATGATTGATATTATCATATGCCACAAGATGGTTATTATCATATGCCACAAGATGATTGTTATCATATGCCACAAGATGGTTATTATCATATGCCACAAGATGATTGATATTATAATTTGCCACAAGATGGTTGTTATTATATGCCACAAGATGGTTATTATCATATGCAACAAGATGGTTATTATTATATGCCACAAGATGGTTATTATTATCATGTGCCACAAGATGGTTGACATTATCATATGCCACAAGATGATTGATATTATCATTTACCACAAGATGGTTATTATCATATGCCACAAGATGATTGATATTATCATTTACCACAAGATGGTTGTTTTTATATGCCACAAGATGGTTATTATCATATGCCACAAGATGGTTATTATTATCATATGCCACGAAATGGTTGACATTATCATATGCCACAAGATGGTTGACATTATTATATGCCACATCGACCATGGTTGAAATCCATAAGATCATATTTCATTTTATTTTTAAATTAATTTTACATTTTAAATTAGCTCCATTATAACAACTATTTTTCACATATTTTGGAAGAAAACTAAATTTAGTGGTAACTCTTTTTGTCAGTATTTTGTCTATGTTCCTTGAGTAGTAATGCAATGACATTGGTGTCTCAAAGGAATGCTTATTTCTAGTTAGAGTGGATAGAAAATTATTTGATCTAATAAAGTTGCTTTGAAAAACAAAATCAAAACAATTGAAGACAAATAATATAAAGAATAAAAACATACAACTGCCTATTGAAAGCATTAAAAGGATATTCTCTTGGGCATTTTTTAATATTAAAAAATCAGGAAAATTACAAGCAAATTCCAGTGATCACAAGTACTATATTTTCCCAGTTGGTCAAAGAAACCTAAAACCTTTCGAAGTATGAAACAGCTATTAGATTCACATTCAACACAGATAAGTTATCATGAATCTTTTACATTGCATCCTTTGCTAGATCTCATTACAAGTTAAGAAAAATACAATTTAATAGGCATGAGGAACATTGATTGATCTGCCCCTAATAGATTCAGCAAAAGAACAAGTTAAATTTAGAACAAGTCTAAACTCATTTATTCATCTAAAGTGAGATAGGCAATGAAATATTAGAAGTTTCTATTTAAAATATTATTCTGTTCATTTGTTATTGTCAACTCAAAGTGATCTGTCAGGTATGAAATATGTATTTTACGCATTTGATGTGTTTATTTCAATTTAATTTTACACATTAATGTAATAATACCAACTGCTTTGTGAGCCATGATAAATCTGTGACACATCTTGCAAGTATTTCCAAATATAGTATTACATAAACCTCAATGGCCACTATTCTTTTCTTCTTCTCAAAAAGCCTTTTGGCTTTGTATTTTCCAGTCAGTTTGTCCACATCATGTGTAAAAGTCTACTAAGCTTTTCTTCTTAGATTCCTGCCAAGCTCAAATGGGAGACACATTTACACTATAGCCAAGCTCACATGGGAGACATGTTTACACTACAGCCACCCTCAAATGAGAGAAATGTTTAGACTCCAGCCAAGCTCATATGGGAGACATGTTTAGATTCCAGCCAAGATCATATGGGAGACATGTTTACACTACAGCCAAGCTCACATGAGAGACATGTTTAGACTCCAGCCAAGCTCATATGGGAGACATGTTTAGACTCCAGTAAAGTTCACATGGGAGACATGTTTTGATTCCAGCCAAGCTTACATGGAAGACATGTTTATGCTTGAGACACAAAAAGCTCACATGGGAGACATGTTTAGACTCCATACAAGATCACAAGGGAGACAGGTTTACCACCTTAATATGCCAAACTAGTTGCTGTGACTTCCCTGTACACAACAAATTTGAATATGCATGGAACATATTATGATAAGAAGTTTGTGGTGTATTCAAAGTTTTAATACTACTTGAATAGCATGTAGTTAAATAAAGGAATTGCAATGACATTTGATATACACATCCATTAGATGCTATTGGACATCTACCACATCCACTCAAAATAATTATGTTGCACTTTGTTTAATGTATTCATAGTGTAATTAAATAGTAACAAAACTCACAGACAGTAACACACACTTAAATACAAAAACAGGAAAGATAGATTAAGATGTAAAGAACTCCTTCCTCTGTTCTTGTCAAAATATTATAAGATACAAAAAGAGACATATTTATCATTATTTATTGGATTTCTTGGCTACTACAGTATCACAGATCAATACACTAAGGCAAAAGATGTAAAACATTCAGTTATCACTAACTGCTGAAATATAATTACAATTTTCTGATGTAATAATCTCATGATAAAAACAGGATAAATAAAAATGTATTCAATGCATTTAGAAATAGATGCATAAATCTAAATAGCAGATAAAAAAGGAAGATAAGTACTAAGCAAAAAATCTATAAAAAAAACCTGTCATCAACCACAGATTCGACATAGTTTGGGACCTCAAGAATGTTTGATATTTAGATTTCTAACTGGCTGATAGGACTCTAAATAGACTGATGATAATGAGGTTCATGATGATATTAAAAGTACTGACAGTGAGGCATGGTGATATTAAAAGTACCGACAGTGAGGCATGGTGATATTAAATGTACTGACAGTGAGTCATGGTGATATTAAAAGTACTGAATGTGAGGCATGGTGACATTAGAAGTACTGACAGTGAGGCATGTTGATTTTTAAAATACTGACAGTGAGATGCAGTGATATTAAATGTACTGACAGAGGCATTTTGATATTAAATGTATTGACAGTGAGGCATGGTGATATTAAAAATACTGACAGTGAGTCATGGTGATATTAAAAGTACTAACAGTGAGGCTCAATGTGATATTAAAGTTAGTGATAGTGAGGCATGGTGATATTAAAAGTACTGACAGTGAGGCATGGGATATTAAAGGTACTGACAGTGAGGCATGGTGATATTAAAGATAGTGATAGTGAGGCATAGTGATATTAAAGGTTATGAAGTGATATTAAAGGTATTGATAGTCAGGCCTATTGTGATATTAAAGGTAGTGACATTGAGGCATGGTGATATTAAAGGTAGTGATAGTGAGGCATGGTGATATTAAAGGTAGTGATAGTGAGGCATGGGATATTAAAGGTACTGACAGTGAGGCATGGTGATATTAAAGGTAGTGATAGTGAGGCATAGTGATGTTAAAGGTTATGAAGTGATATTAAAGGTATTGATAGTCAGGCCTATCATGATATTAAAGGTAGTGACATTGAGGCATGGTGATATTAAAGGTAGTGATAGTGAGGCATGGTGATATTAAAGGTACTGACAGTGAGGCATGGTGATATTAAAGATACTGACAGTGAGGCATGGTGATATTAAAGGTAGTGATAGTGAGGCATGGTGATATTAAAGCTAGGGATAGTTAGGCTTATAGTGATATTAAATGTAGTGGTAGTGAGGCATGGTGATATTCAATGAGGGGTGATAAAGAGGCATGGTGATATTTCACACTTTTTATACTGTGGAATACTAAGGATTGGGATATGTTAATTCAGACATGTTTCAACTCCTTTAGTACATGTCATTAATAATGTAATTTTCATATTTGTCAAACCATCCACTGTTGGCAAAACTTTGAAATCAAATATTGTTTGTACATGTCAGATCCATACATGATAGACCCAGATTTGCTATCGAATAAAGTGTTGACAAATCTTGGTATTTACATTCAGTAGAAGAACACAGACCCAGACTTACTAGTGCATTATGTGATTGTAGATCAGGATCTATGTTCTTTGCATTTGGTTATTACTTATAAGTGAGTATATACGGTACACTAACCTTGATAAACAGCATGATCTCAATTCCATAAATAATATATTAATGCTGAATGCATGTGGAGATGAACAAACATTCAAGTCAAAATTTATATCTAGATAAGGCATGTTCAACTCAGCCCAAGGCATGGACCAGATAAACAACCTTTAAAGTCACACCCAATGATGCTAATAAATGGATAAAACCAATGCATGGGCCAGATCTTGGCCATGGGCCATAGGTTAAAAAGGTATGACCTGAATGGAAATCTTTTTGGGTGGTCATGTTCCATTCCACAAGTATGTTTGTAAATGGAATATATTCATTTCATTGTACTTTAGATCAATAAAAAAAAAACAGAAAAAGATGACAAGCATAAAATGATACCTAAAGATGCAACACATGGCATACACAAGAAATAAGTATGACAAGAATATAAACAATGACACCTAACAATGCAACACATGGCATACACAAGAAATAAACATGACAATAATAAAAACAATGACACCTAACGATGCAACACATGGCATACCCAAGAAATAAACATGACAATAATAAAAACAATGACACCTAACGATGCAACACATGGCATACCCAAGAAATAAACATGACAATAATAAAAACAATGACACCTAACGATGCAACACATGGCATACACAAGAAATAAACATGACAATAATAAAAACAATGACACCTAACGATGCAACACATGGCATACCCAAGAAATAAACATGACAATAATAAAAACAATGACACCTAACAATGCAACACATGGCATACCCAAAGTCATAAAAATGATAGTCTCTAAATAATTATTATTGTGTTGCCTACTATAATGCAAGAAAAAAAAACTGACATCAATGTATACATTTACAATTTGTTGCATATTTTTGTGTCTGCTATTTCATCTTAGATAAATATGAATATTGATGTATAATTATGCAAAACAAATTTAAAAGTTAAGCTCTTGCCTAAAGTGGAGGATTTATATTGATTTTGTGTTGCATGATTTACCAATTGTAACCACTCAACCATACGATGAATGTGTCAATTGTAGCCACAAAACCACATGCTGAATGTGTCAAATGTAGCCACACAACCACATGCTGAATGTGTCAAGTGTAGCCACTCAACCAAATGCTGAATATATCAATTGTAGCCACTCAGTTATATGAATAATGTGTCAATTGTAGCCACTCAGTTATATGATTAATGTGTCAATTGTAGCCACTCAGTTATATGATTAATGTGTCAATTGTAGCTACTCAACCATATGATAAATGTGTTAATTGTAGCCACTCAGCCACATGATAAATGTATCAATTATAGCCACTAAACCATATGATAAATGTATCAATTATAGCCACTCATCCAGTGATAAATGTGACTGGAATAACATAAATGATAAAATAGATTTCATTATGTACTATACAAAATATTCTTGGAATAAACTGTTAGCACATGAACTTGAATGACACACTGTAATACAGCTGTCAACAACATGTCAAATCAGTCTTGCTATAAATGACACACTGTAATATAGCTGTCAACAACATGTCAAATCAGTCTTGCTATAAATGACACACTGTAATACAGTTGTCAACAACATGTCAAATCAGTCTTGCTATAAATGACACACTGTAATATAGCTGTAGTCCATTTGTCAACAACATGTCAAATCAATCTTGCTATAAATGACACACTGTAATAAAGCTGTAGTCCATTTTTCAACATGTCAAATCAGTCTTGCTATAAATGACACAGTAATATAGCTGTAGTCCATTTTTCAACAACATGTCAAATCAATCTTGCTATAAATGACACACTGTAATACAACTGTAGTCCATTTTTCAACAACATGTCAAATCAATCTTGCCAAAAATGGTACATTAATGGGCAATGATACAAAACACAGCTATTTAATGTGTATAACAGTTGACTTTGGGAATGACACACCACAGACAGAAAACTGAGATTCTAACAAACAATTTGTCATGAAAGAATAATTAAAATGTTAATACTGCAATAAACATCAATGGTTTCAATAATATTATGAATACAATGGTTCTGAGGTGAGGCAATCCTTCGTTTTAGAACAGAACATTTTTTGAAGAAAATTTGCAAAGGTTACTTTTATATGAAAAATAAGAAAATTGAATAAAACATTACCTATTAAATAAATTTTCAGAAAATTACTTTAAAACATTTAGCACTTTTTTTCTTTTTGGCGAAGATGGATAAAAATAAATCTTATATAACAATAGAAAATTGTCACATAAGACATCATTTGCACAATACCACCAATAAAGACCATTTCAAGCACATGTGACCTTAAATATTGCTCATTATTAACCTGTTCTGAGCAACAGCAAGCACAACTTCAAGTCGTCTCTCTTTTCAAATCATGCTACTCACGTATATCTTGAAGAAATTCTGTGATAAAAAGAGACCCCCCAAAAAACAGCAACTAAGTTCATTTAGTAATGCCTGAATAAGACTTATTTGAAAAATGATTGGCTGATGAGATGATGTCCTGTTTAATGTAAACATTTTCAGTTTTATTAGCTGATTGTAAGACATCTTCTGCAGTAGCATTTTATTTACAAAGTGATCTCTAATGATATTTGCTTGATCTAATGATATTTGCTTGATCTAATGATATTTGATTGATTTAATGATATTTGATTGATTTAATGATATTTGATTGATTTAATGATATTTGATTGATTTAATGATATTTGCTTGATCTAATGATATTTGCTTGATCTAATGATATTTACTTGATGGTTATCATAAAACGTTAACATTAGAATGACTGAAAAAGGTACATCTAAATACTTTCTGAGAACAGGAGAAATCTTTTTAGTTTTTGCTTTTTCAGTATTTGACCAAGGCATCTCTAATAGGTAACAATGATTAATCAAATATTTTTACAAAAAAAAACAATATTGGTTACATCATAGACCAAATAAAGAGTAAAGTTTAATGAGACACACAGATCCAAAAATTGATTTATCAAGCCTGGCCTTATCATCAAACATGTAAGAAACATTATTAGGTCTTTATGTTTGTTCTTGCAGTCAAAAAAGGTGAGTTTTAAGAGCAATCGTGAAGAGGATCACTGTGTCTTTGTGCCTAATTTCAATGGGCAATTCATTCTACATTGCTGGGCTCTGGTATGCAAAAGAACGTGCTCCATATGACTTCATTTTAATACAATTGTTATAAGAGGAATATGTGTATCTTGCTGGTGTATACATAATGGGTAAGGCCAGATAGGTATGTCAGACTGGAATCCATCATTGAAACGTAGCTCAGAGAACAAATTTTGTGTTTTATTCTGGATTGAATGGATAGCCAGTGTAGAGTACAGAGCAGCAGGGAGGTGTGCTTTCATTATGGCACTCTAAGGATGATCCGAGCAGCTGTGTTTGAACCTTTTTAAAAAGTTTCTGGAGTGGATATTGAGATGAACCAGACAGAATTGAGTTACAGTAGTCCAGTCTTGAAAGTACTTAATGAACACACAAGTGTTTTAGTGGCATCAACTGAAAGATATTTGCAAATGGAGATGATACATCTCAGCTCAAGATATGCAGCCATGCATATGTTAATGACATGTTGGTGCAATGTGAGAGTACTGTCCAGAGCAACATCTAGGTTTCATACTGACTGTGTGAATTTAATGTTGGTGTTGCTGATATATCTTGTTTAAGATAAAGGATGTGAATGAGAAAGTCTTTGTGTTGTGATCAGAATGGCCTCAGTTTTATCATCATTCATCTGCAGCTTTTTACATGTCATCCATGATTTTACATCAAACATTTATCTCTCTACCCCTTGGATGGTCGCATCAACTTCAGTTGGGTGGCTAGACTTGTATATTTGGGTGTCATCAGCATACACTTGGTGAGACACTGGATGATTATCTATGACACTTGAGAGTGGCTGAGTGTATAGAATGAAGAGAACAGGCCTAAGAACTGAACCCTGTGGAACACCACAACACATTTTGGACTGGAGATGATTTCATTTGCAGATACAATTTGTGTCATGTAGACTAAGTAGGACTTGAACCACAGTAAGGCTATCCAAAGCAGAGAGAATGCCATTAAATACTTTCAGAAGAGTAGTTTCATTACTGTGGCAAGAGCAATATGCAGACTGTACATTGCTAAAAAGACTTTGAATTCAGATGTGATACAATTTGGGTTAGAACAACTTTTTAAAGATTTTTTTTTATATGAACAGGAGATTAGAAACTGGGTGGTAGTTCTTTAAATCGTTATGGTCAAGTGTTGGTTTCTTCAGCAGAGGCTTCATAATGGCAGTTTTGAAAAATGATGGGAATTTCCCAGATGAGAGAGAGGTATTAATAACATCATTTAATGAAGGCAATATTGGATCTAAGCACTCAAGCAGCAAGGATGTTGGATTTGGACCAAGTTCACATGACCTTGGTGCACTATTCTTCACAATTGTTTGTACTAAATCCACAGAGACATGTTCAGATGCTCATAATGGTTGATGTTGAAATTATGTATCATCACTGTATAGTGGCGAATGAGTCAATTGGAATTGTGCACTGTCAAGCTTATCGCTTATATGGTTAAAAACATGAATAGACTCACAAACTTTTTATGTGCATGGGTTTAGTCATAACAACAGTTAGTGAAGGCAATATTGGGTCTAAGCACTCAAGCAGAAGTGATGTTGGAATTGGACCAAGTTCACATGACTTTGGTGCACTCTTCATCACGATTGTCCGTACTAAATTCAGAAACAGGTTAAAATGCTGCTAACAGTTGCCACTGAAATTCTGTATCGCAGCTGTATGATGATGATGAGTTGATTGAAATTGTGATGTCAAGCTTATCTCTAATGGTTTGTAACTTGTCACAGAAGAAATTTGTAAACAGGCCCAAAAGGTCTACTGGAGAGAATGCAGTTGGAAGTGGTGTACATTTGTTCCTTGACATTAGTTTGTTAGTAATATCGAAGAGCTCTTTGCAGCTGGAACTATCCATGATCTTAGTACTGTAGTAGGATATTTTGGCTAAATTGACTCTGTTTGTGACATTTTTCTTAGATGAATAGTGAGTCTGGTGGAAAGCCAAAGCCTCTCCGCTTTATGGCAGTCTCTTTTAGCAGTACAAAGCTAATCCCTAACACTGCAAAACCATGGATAACACTTCTGAATTGATACTCTGCACTTGGTGGCTGGGGCATATTTTTCAAGCAATGAACACAGGCAGTTATTGAGTTGTTCTAGTGTAGGAGGTAAGCAAGTTGATAGGTGTGCTTGGATGGTATGCATTAGTTTGGTTCTATTTATCATACGGAGGTTTCTCTTAGTAGTAAATAAAGGTAGAGGGTTAGGGACTGATACGTCCAATTGGCATATAATGCAGAGTTGATCTGATGCAAGTTTGTGGGTTACAAAGGTGGAAAATAGAATATATTCATTAGGTCTATGAAGAAACCAGTCTAAAATGTGACCAAGTTTATGGATGGGTTGGTTAACTGACTGTTTAAGGTTGAAAACATGAATGGAATCTAGGAGTTTAGATGTGTATGGGTTTCCAGGACAGTCAATGTGAAAGTTGAAATCTCCAAGAATAATCAGGTTGCCACCTATCGAATTTCCATACTCCAGAAGATTCAGAAACTGCTACAACATGAGTCAGCTTGTTTTTTCTACAAGGAAGAGGGCAGTAGAGGCAGAAAAAATGGAATGACCTTTGTTCCAGTGTGACTTTTGTTTGGACTAGTTCAAACAATGTGTGGCAGCATCATCCAGCATGGATTTACCAATCAAGCATGTGCTTATTATCCAACATGGACTTATCATCAAGCATGGATTTTATCAAGCATCAAGCCTGGACTTATCATCAAGCCTGGGCTTATCATCCAGCATGGACTTATCATCCAGCATGGGTATATGAACCTTGCAGTTATATACTAAAATGAACCTTGCAGTCATTTATTAAAATGAACCTTGCAGTTATATACTAAAATGAACCTTGCAGTCATATACTAAAATGAACCTTGCAGTCATGCACAAAAGTGAAGCATGTAGTCATATAATAAAGTGAACCTTGAAGTTGCATATCAATGTGAAACTTGCAGTTGCATCCCCAAATGACAGTCCTCTTTGCAGTCAGACCCTAAAATGAACATTGCAGTCACCTATCTAGGCATGCAAATGGACAATGAGCCAGAAATGAAAGTTTTGCAAGAAAGGATATACAGTTGTGACTAAGGTATACACTAATTTTGAACAAAAATGAATTTCCCCTATATTTTGTTGTGAGCATGGTATATATCACTGCATTAGTTGCAATTTAATTTGGAGAAAATAAATATAGAAATACTTAAAATTTCCAATTTCAAGAAAAAGGACATCATCATGCACAGTCACACACACTGAACATGCAACAAATGAAATAATTGTCAGTAGGAAATTCAAATAAGGGAGATAAGTCTTCATGAAATAAATGCCAAATATGGAACATAACTCAACCAATGCACTAAAATTAAATTATATTCAATGCAACATCAATAGAAATAATACATATTCTCTCTTTATAGGACTTATGTTACTAATTCAGTTCCCATAGTAACCTATGCAAACATCATGATATTAAAAATTCAATAACTTAAAAGTTTTCAGTACTTCTATTTATCAGCATAGATGAAACCTGGATGTCAGCTTCTGTGTAGAGGAAAGCATATGAGCCACAGCATTTTCTGCATGTGTTTGAAACATGTGCTTTCAATTCCGCACCAAAGAGTCATGCTAATTATCATAATGAGTGTTCCAAACTCAAGACTATTAAAGGACTTAAACTCCATCAATAAAACAATGTCCCTATTTTTTTCTCTCACTTACAACTAGGATAAGCTCTCAAAAGATTCTTTTTCCTAAAACATAACTTAGATTATTAACCAATCCTGTCAGCCAAACCCATATTTACCCTAGTTAATGTTCACCCATTTCCAGGCTGGTTCTCATTTTTCCATATAATTAGTACCATGTGTCCTTTATGAATTATGACATTGGAATTTAGATCCACAAGTAATTGATAACATGAGCTCATTGAATAGCATTAATACTAATTTTAAGGTCAAGCTTGATAATATTGACCTTAAGAGATGTTCCATAAACTGGAAAAACAGTTTCTTTGAGTTTATGAAACAAATCTACCTGATATTGTAATTGTCACTGAAGAATCAAATCCTTAGATAGAAAGTAAAATATTTAGCTAAAAATGAAATAATATTTTAGTAAATTGATAGAAATTACACATCCTAACACAATATGAAGAAAAAAATAAAATGCTTATTAATTTCAATGCAAAGTCTGGTCTCAAAATCTTCTTGCTTAGCTATACTGTATGTTATGTCTATCCAATATGAAATTCTTACTTAGCTATACTGTCTGTTATGTCTATCCAATATGAAATTCTTACTGAACTATACTGTCTATTGTGTCTATCCAATATGAAGTTCTTACTGAACTATACTGTCTGTTATGTCTATCCAATATGAAGTTCTTACTGAACTATACTGTCTTATGTCTATCCAATAAGAAATTCTTACTTAACTATACTGTCTGTAATGTCTATCCAATATGACATTCTTACCTAACTATACGGTCTATTATGTCTATCCTGTATAAAATTCTTACTGAACTATACTGTCTGTTATGTCCATCCAATATGAAATTCTTAACTATATTGTCTTATGTCTATCCAATATGAAATTCTTACCTAACTATACTGTCTGTAATGTCTGTCTGTAATCCAATATGAAATTGTTACCTAACTATACTGTCTGTTATGTCTATCCAATATGAAATTCTTACTGAACTATATGGTCTGTTATGTCTATCCAATATGAAATTATTGCTGAACTATATGGTCTGCTATGTCTATCCTGTATACAATTCTTACTTAAATATGTTGTCTGTTATGTCTATCCAATATAAAGTTCTTACTTAACTATATTGTCTTATGTCTATCCAATATGAAATTCTTACCTAACTATACTCTCTGTTATGTCTATCCCATGTGAAGTTCTAACTGAACTATACTGTCTGTAATATAGATCCAATATGAAGTTCTTACTGAACTATACTGTCTGTATGTCTACCACACATGAGATTCTTTATACCACAGAATGGATGATTTAGAAGTAAACATAGTAAATAATACAATGGAATGGATGATTTTGAAGTATAAATACTAGATAATACAACAAAATGGATGCTTTTGAAGAATAGTTAATTTATAAATATAGATACTAAATAAAACAGCAGAATAGTTAATTTTGAAGTATAGATACTAAATAATACAACATAATGGATGATTTATTGGTATACATAATGAATAATGCCACAGAATGGATGTTTTAGAAGTGTATATACTAAATAATACAACAGAATGAATGATTTAGAAGCATATATGCTAAATAATACAAAAGAATGGATGATTTAGAAGTGTATTTACTAAAATACAATAGAACATGATTTTGAGGTATAGATACTAAAATACCATAGAACAGATGACATTGATGTATAGATACTAAAATACCTTAGAACAGATGATTTAGAAGTATAGGTACTAAATAATACCACAGAATGGATGATTTAGAAGTGTATATACTAAAATACCATAGAACAGATGATTCTGAGGTATAGATAATAAAATACCTTTCGAACAGTTGATTTTGAAGTATAGATACTAAAATACCATAGAACAGATGATTTTGAAGTATACATACTAATATACCATAGAACAGATGATTTTGAAGTATAGATACTAAAATACCATAGAACAGATGATTTTGAAGTATAGATACTAATATACCATAGAACAGATGATTTTGAAGTATAGATACTAATATACCATAGAACAGATGATTTTGAAGTATACATACTAAAATACCATAGAACAGATGATTTTGAAGTATAGATACTAAAATACCATAGAACAGATGATTTTGAAGTATACATACTAAAATACCATAGAACAGATGATTTTGAAGTATAGATACTAAAATACCATAGAACAGATGATTTTGAAGTATAGATACTAATATACCATAGAACAGATGATATTTTACTTACTAATACAAGTGATGAACTCAATAGATATGCAAATAGTAACAGCAATAATTAACTCTGCATTTATAAATGCATGAAATTAAGAGACAACGATGCTAATTAGTCTTTTAAAATCAGCCCTTTATGTTTCGAATATTTATTGTAATAAATCAAACCTGAATGCATGGAAACTAAGTTACCAATAAAGCATGCAAGCTAAATTCTGATGAAAATTTATCAGTTTTTGTGAGAAGCATTGTACTAAAACATTGCACCAACATAAACATTCCTCAGTTTCAAGGAGTATGTAGGATTTGCATGGAAGTAGGAAAGTTACATTTTTTTAGAGTACTACATCAAGTTAATAAGTCAATTAACACTAAGGTATTAAGTCAATTAAAGCTATGGTACTAAGTCCATTAAATTTATGGTACTAAGTGAATTAAAGGTAGGGTACTAAGTCCGTTAAACCTGGGGTACTAAAGTAGGTAGGAAATCATACATAAACTTCCTCTAGATCCTGACACAAAAGTTCCGAAACCAAAAATCATAATGTAAACCTAAACCAGTATTTATTCTGTCCTAATTACTAACAGCTGCTCAAAGAAACATTACTTTCAACAGATAATCATTAAACAAAACAACAGCCTTTAATAAAAGATCTCCATATTTTGCAATAAAAAAATGTAAAAGTTTAAATAAATAACAATAAAAATCCCTCTCCTCTCACTGAAGACTGTGCTAGCTAATGGTATCATTAGTGGACGGTTCCTCTTGATGAGTTTGTGTGGCTGATGCGTTATCCTTCTGGGCCAAGGATGACCAGTTTTCCCGATTCCTCTTACAACCATCTAAAAGTGGTTTTAGACTCCCAGACACTTTGGATATTGCCTGAACAAATAAATGTGAAAATTACTTTAAACATTCAAAAGCAAAATTATCTTATGTGTTCCAGCAAATAAAACAATCAATGTATCAAGGTTGCTGAAGCAATTTATTTCCACTAAATTTAATGACACATAATGTTACAATTCAAAGGATGCAAATTCATTAGTCAATTTTTATAATGGCACCCAATTGAATATCCATGTGAAACTAGTTGTAAGGACTGGAGACAAAATGGGAATCTGCTGGAAACAGAAATAAAGAGCATATTTATAAAGACGTATTTTGTTGGAAACAGGAAAATAAGAACATTGGTATAAATATAGGATTATAAAGATAGGAAATATGATGGAAACAGGAAAATAAGAACACTGGTATAAAGATTGGGAATGTGACAAACAGGAAAATAAGAACATTATTTATAAAGATGGGAAATATGATGGAAACGGAAAAAAGAACATTATTATAAATATAGGAAATGTGATGGAAACAGGAAAATAAGAACAATGTTATAAAGATAGGAAATATGATGGAAACAAGAAAATAAGAACATTGTTATAAAGATAGGAAATATGATGGAAACAGGAAAAAAAGAACACTGGTATAAAAATTTGGAATGTGACAAACAGGAAAAGATAATTAAATAACATGATTACAGTGTTATACACTGACATCATAACATTAATACAATGTTATAAACTGACCTCATAAACTGGCAAACAGATTGTATCAATGAATCCAACCTGCATCTGTGGCAATTGGTCCTTTTTGTCTCTGTCCATCATTTCCTGAAAACACATAGTGAAGCTTTTCAAACAGATAATTATAAAACTTAAACTTACATATATAATAGGAATTACAAATATTTGATTAATTGTGCAATTAATGCACCAAACATTCTGTGTATTTCTTTTGATATAACACAGTCATTGAGTTATTGTATAATAAAAACACATCCAAGGTCTTTGACAGCTTCACCATGAATAACATTATAATAAACTTATGGGACAAACATTATTAAACTCTGTCCAAATACTTTTTATTCATATTTTTGGGGTCATAATGGTTTTATATGAATTCTGAGATAATCAAATCAGTGACAAAGAATTTTTATATGTATTCTCTCAGATTCATACTAGTGATATCCAACAGAATCATGCCAGTGATATGACAGAATCATGTCAGTGACATCTGACTGAATCATGCCAGTGATATCTGACAGAATCATGCCAGTGACATCTAACAGAATCATGCCAGTGACAAAGTTTCTTCAGGATGACAATCAAACCTTATAAAGAGATTCCAGTTTTGTAGCACATAAACACCTGTCACTAATTAGATGCACATTATTTTACATGATCAAAGAAAAACATAAGTCTGCAAACTAACAATTTAAACAATCTATCACTGAATAGTGTTTTAAAAAAAAAGCAGCTCTGAAAAACTAGATCATTCTGTGTATTAAGTTGCCTTCCTTACCATGGGTTTTATTTTTAGCTGAGTTTTCTCAAGATCTCCCTGCTCAAAAAACTCATTGGCTATCATGTCGGCTACCTGCAAAAAAATTGGAATTTAGTTGTTTTGTTTTCCTTAAACTCCAGGCATAATGCAATCTATAGTCACAAAGGCTAGCAATAACATACACCAAGAAATGTACCAAGCAGGTATATTCTCATAAATGAAAATGCCACAACTGTGCAGGTAAAATTAAACTCGCATCAGCCATGTTCTCATCCAAATGCATGATTTTAATTAAGGTTTCGTAATGATACTTTGCAGGATTCACATCATTTGATTAAAAAGTTGTGTATTTTAAATAAAGACCAATAAAAAGATATTAAATATTCAGGATAGAATGACTGGACAATTCATGTTGATGGGGATCATTGTTATCAGCACATCACTGGCTTACAATTACCTCCCCTACACAAATCACAGGCTTACAATTACCTCCCCTACACAAATCACATGCTTACAATTACCTCCCCTATACAAATCACAGGCTTACAATTACCTCCCCTACACAAATCACAGGCTTACAATTACCTACCTCCTCTACATAGTTGTGTACCAGCTTTCAAACAGCCCTGACTGCGATCTTCCATTACATAAAGTGCCTAAAGATCTGAGTCTGGGCCAATTTTGTTTTCAGCTGGGTATGACATAATGCTTATAGAAGAAATACTAACTGTGATATGATGAGTGTACAAGATACCCAAGAAATACTGGCTGAAGTTTAATAAGATTATACAAACTAGCAAAGATATACTGGCTGTGACTTAGTATGATTATACAAGGTAAAAAATAATATTGGCTGTGATTTAATGTGAGTTATTGTTGTTATTCATCCTTCTAGTTTGATACAGACTGGTTTGGTTCATGTCAGCACATAGTGGCTGATTTTGTATCTGAAATGCTTGTAGCACACTTGACAGGAGATGTCAATTTGGTTTGCTTGATCAATAGATGTGATGCCATTTTGGTTTGCATCATTAATAAAGGATGTTATCCATTACAGGTTTGCTTGAGCAATAGAAGATGTGATGATTTTCTGAGCTTCTGCGCTGCCACTGCAGTTCTCTTCCATTCAAAATCTGTAGGTCCAGTATGGTTGAGACTCTGCCGGGTAGAGTGATCCAGTGTACAGTCTTCCCAAGACTCAATGTAAATGTGATCTTGTGTACAGTCTTCCCAAGACTCAATGTCAATGTGATCCTGTATACAGTCTTCCCAAGACTCAATGTCAATATGATCTTGTGTACAGTCTTCACAAGACTCAATGTACATGTGATCTTGTGTACAGCCTTCCTAAGACTCAATGTCAATGTGATCCTGTGCACAGTTTTCCCAAAACTCAATGTACATGTGATCTGGTGTACAGACTTCCTGAGACTCAATGTCAATGTGATCCTTGTACAATCTTCTTGAGACTCAATGTCACTGTGATCCTGTGTACAGTTTTCCCGAGACTCATTGTCAATGTTGAAGTATTACAAGACTTATTCTGACTACCCTGAGATCATTTTCAATTTACTATGGATCTTTAGTACTGGCTCTTCCAACATTCTGGTGATGTGGCCTGACAAGCTTAACTATGATTTCATCTACAGAGTGTTGTTGCTTGGAATGCCTGTTCATGTGTGAACCTTAGTGTCTGGGAGCCTGTCCTGCCATCTTATCTTCATCAGTTTCCCCAGGCAGCCAATGTGTAAATGGTTCAGCTTATTGGCATGGCATCTCTATACCACCGTAGTTTTTCAGCAGGGTTGGCAACACAATGGCTTTGCAGACCTTCACCTTTGTTTGTAGACTGATACCTCTGAAATCTAATGCATTAGCATGTAGGCTGTGAGATGTCATGTTTGCTTGAGCAGTTCTGGCATTGGTTTCATCAGCAATGTGGACTGCACAATTGACCGTATGCTACCAAGAGAGTGGTTGACCAATTACTGTGATAGTAGGCTCTAGATAAGACTTTCCAGGTTTTTGGGCATCACATATGTTGTCTTGATATTGATTGTGAGACCAAAATTGTCTCAATCTGAAGGAAAATTATCCATACTCCATCATGTGCAGGCTCACATTTGGCATTCATGGAACAGCAAATAAGAGATCAAAGTCACTTCCTGTGATTTTGTATTTGCTTGCAGTCTTCTCAGATCGATTAGCTTACCATTGGTTCAGTATCTGTTGCACATCTCTGTGTCAGAGTCACAGAAGGCATCAGAAAGCAGGGCAGAGAACATCATGTGCAAGAGTGTTAGGGCTAACAGACAGCCTTGCATGACTCCATTGTTGATGGGAATGGTTCAGATAACTCAAAAGCATTCAGGCTAACAGAAAGCCTTGCATAAATCATCGGTGATGGGAATAGTTCAGATAGTGTTAGGGCTAACAGACAGCCTTGCATAACTCTGTTGGTGATGGAAATGGTTCAGATAACTCAGCAAGCATGCCATCATGGAATTGCTAAACTGTTGTAACACATGTTTCTAGGCTCTCATGGCTGACTGCATTAAAGCCTTTTTTATGTTAATGAATATAATTTTTATGTTAATGAATATAATGTTTATGTTAATGAATATAATGTTTATGTTAATGAATATAATGTTTATGTTAATGAATATAATGTTTTCATTTATCTGGAGATAATAAGCTGCAAACACTATGTCACTGGTCCCTCATCCATTCCTGATGCTGCAATGATTGTATGGCAGGTGTCCATGATGAATGTTATGCACAAGAAAAGCTGTAGACAAAAGTACTCAAGAAATACCGGATGTGACTTAGTACTATCTAAATCTTAGACAATTTGCTCAGTTAAAAAATCTGCAAGACAGTAACGAAAACATTGAAAGTAAAGTAAATGTAAGGCATTTCAGTTCTTTTGTTTGTTTTTTTTGATCATCCAGAGCTTTATTTGATTGCTATTCCAAAATCCATTATGAAATACTGAAGAACTGCAATAAATGAAACACTGCTAAGCCTAACAAATTTTGTAAAGTTATGGAGGTGGTCAGTATAAATAGATTTATTTGGTATCAGGATGGCCATTTTCTATTTTTCTGTGCATAGATAACATGCAAACCAGTTTCTCACAGATATGGATCCTTATGGAGCAGGTGAGGGGTGGGGTATCCAGACTCCTAATTTACTTAGCAATACAAATTCACAATTGATCTTTGCAAATTAAGACTTGATATACTTTTACTATCAAAAATGTCAGCTAGTACACACAAGTGTAAAATTCTTATGAAATTTGAAAACTTGGATAAATAGAATTATATTTTGAACAATTTTCTCAATTAAAAACACATTATACTAAGACATATTGATCATTTTGCTTTTAACAAATTAATACTGGTGACAAAATTGTATGAAATTGATGCCAATTCAATAAGTCTTGTTAAGTAATAATAATAATAATAATAATAATAATAATACTTTAAAACAATTATGAGGGCTTTATATAGCACCTAATCTTTAGAAGCTCTAAGTACTTTACAATCATTAGAAAACACCTACATATATAACATAAAAAACATATATGATGACTTGATTAAAAAGAAAAACAAACACAATGAATTAGAAAACAAAACATACTGAAAATATTTAAGGTAGGAAACATTATTAGGTCTTTAAGTTTTTTCTTGCAGTCATAAAAGGTGAGTTTTAAGAGCACTCTTGAATGGAATCACTGTCTTTGTGTCTAAGTTCAGATGGCAATTTGTTCCATGTTGCTGGGCCCTGGTACAATTAGATTTCAGTATAATCATAAATGTGATTCAAAAATTGAAAAGAGTCAAATGACTGTGGTGGCAATGTTCATGAGTACTTCTGTAAAAACTGCTTAGAATTTAATGTACCTTTGACACAATGCACAAATTAATTAAGTGATTAGTGATTTTTACACAAAGACATCTTGGAATAAATAGCCTTGCTTCTTGTTGATATGCTTAGAGCACATCGGTGTAAATCAGTCTTACTTCTTTCACACAAGTCTAAAATAGTCTGATGTAAATCACCCTTGTTTCCTAGAGACAAATCCACAATACCTTGATGTAAATCAGCCTTGTTTCTTGTAGACATGTCCAAAATATCTTGATGTAAATCAGCCGTTTTTTGTAGACATGTCCAAAACACCTCAATGTAAATCAGCCTTGTTTCTTGTAGACATGTCTGAAACACCTCAGTGCAAATCAGCCTTGTTTCTTGTAGACATGTCTGAAACAACTCAGTGCAAATCAGCCTTGTTTCTTGTAGACATGTCTGAAACACCTCAGTGCAAATCAGCCTTGTTTCTTGTAGATATGTCAAAAATACCTTGCTTTAAATCAGCTTTGTTTCTTGTAGACAAGTCCAAAATACCTTGATGTACATTAGTCTTGTTTCTTTGAGACAAGTCCATAATACCTTGATATAAATCAGCCTTGTTTACTGTACACATGTCCAAAACACCTCAATGTAAATCAGTCTTGTTTCTTGTAGACTTGTCCAAAATACCTCAGTATTAATCAGCTTTCTTTCTTGTGGACAATGCCAAAATACTTTTGATGTAAATCAGCCTTGTTTTTTTATAGATATGTCCAAAACACCTCAATGTAAATCAGCCTTGTTTCTTGTAGACATGTCCAAAATACCTTTATGAAAATCAACCTTGTTTTTTGTAGACATGTCCAAGACACTCAATGTAAATCAGCCTCGTTTCTTGTAGACATGTCGAAAACACCTCAATGTAAATCAGCCTTGTTTCTTGTAGAAAAGTGTAAAATTCCTTGATGTAAATCAGCCTTGTTTCTTGTAGAAAAGTCTAAAATACTTAGCTGTAAATCAGCCTTGTTTATTGTGGAAAAATATAAATTATTTAGCTGTAAATCAGCCTTGTTTTTTGTAGACATGTCTGAAACACCTCAGTGCAAATCAGCCTTGTTTCTTGTAGAAAAGTCCAGAATATCCTAGCTGTAATTCAGCCATATTTATTTTAGATAAGGTCAAACTACCTTGATGTAAATCAGCCATATTTATTGTAGATAAGATCATAATAGTTGATGTAGATCATACTCATTTCTTGTAGACACATCTTAATCTTTTGCCTTTGGCAAATGTGTTGTTTCTGACTTTCCTTTTTCTTGTCAGAGTGCATTTATGTTTTTTTCATTTGGTCAGGATCCAGTGTCCTGGGATGATGTAACTGCTGTATGTTGTGAGTACTGGTACAAATGAAAGAGTTGTACTCAGTCCTCATTGGACCGCTCTGGTGGCCTAGTGGTTAGAGCATCTGCCTTGGATGTGGGGGATCGTGGGTTTCATCCCCAGTTGAATCATACTAAAGACTTATAAAAATGGTGCTAACAGCTGAATTGACTGATTGGCATTGAGCATTAAGAGGTTAGTGTTAGGACTGGTTGGCTTGGTGTCAGGATAACATGATTCGATGGGACATGATGTTAATATCTTTGACATTATGCCTCAGTGCTAGACATCAATATAAACTGCCACACTACATACATCATAGATATATGACTGAAAAATTGTTAACTCTGTTAGATATCCAAATCACATCACACATCAGTCCTTATTGCTATATGTACCTAATCCTCACTACCATTTGTACACAGTCTGCATTGCTATCCGTACTAAATCCTTATTGCCATTTCTACTCAGTCATCATTGCTATATGTACTAAGTCCTCACTGACATTTGTACTCAATTATCATTGATACACATACTAAGTCCTCACTGCAGTTTGTACTCATTTCTCATTGCCATATGTATTAAGTCATCATTGTATATGTATTAAATCATCACTGTCATATGTACTAGATCATCATTGCTATATATAATAAGTCATCACTGCCATTTGTACTCAGTCATCACTGCCAGATGTACTAAGTCATCATTGCTATTAGTATTAAGTCCTCACTGCCATTTGTGCTCAGTTCTTATTGTCATTTGCATTGTCATCACTGTCATATATACTAAGTCATCATTGCTGTATATATTAAGTCATCACTGCTGTTTGTACTCAGTCATCATTGCCATATGTACTAAGTCATCACTGCCAGATGTACTAAGTCATCATTCCTATTACAAATGTAGTACTAAATCTTCACTGCCATTTGTGCTCAGTCCTTATTACCATTTGCATTAAGTCATCACTGTCATATATACTAAGTCATCACTGCTATACTAAACTGTACTAAATCATCATTGCTATATATACTAAGTCATCACTGCCATATGTACTAAATCATCATTGCTATATATATAATAAATCATCACTGCTGTTTTTACTCATTCATCATTGCCATATATACTAAGTCATCAATGCCAGATGTACTAAGTTATCATTGCTATTAGTACTAAGTCCTCACTACCATTTGTGCTCCGTCCTTATTGCCATTTGTATTAAGTCATCACTGTCATATATACTAAGTCATCACTGCCATATGTACTAAATCATCATTGCTATATATAATATGTCATCACTGCCATTTGTACTTAGTCATCATTGCCATATATACTATATCATCACAGCCATTTGTACTAAGTCTAAGATTGTAGGACAAATAATATTAAAATCTCTTTTATAAATAACTAGGATTGTATGACAAATAATATTTAAATCTATTTTATAAAAAACTGTAGGATTGTATGACAAATAATATTTAAATATATTTTGTAAATTAATGTGTATGATTGTAGGACAAAGGACATTATATGTATCATGTATTAACAAAAAGATGCAAGGATCAAGAACCCCTCCCAATTCCATCTCCACTCCACCCAACAGGCATTGTTGACACATACTGTTGTTTTTCTTACCCATCCTGCATAGACAGCTTATGCTGCAGTCAGTGCTTATCAATCCCATGTGACTGAAGAAAAGATGTATGTGACCAGTTCATTGAGGAGACCAGGTTACAAAGGGGGTAGTTTATAACTGAGACTAGTTTACAATTGCGCCAGTTAACTGAAGAGATCAGGTTGCAAAGGGGACAGTTTATTGAGAAGACCAGGTTACAGAAAGGACAGTTTATTAAGGAGACCAGGTTACCAAGGGGGCAGTTATTGAGGAGACCAGTTTCAATTGTGTATGGTTTATTGGGGAGACTAGCTTAAAGAAGAGACAATTTATTGAGAAGATCAGCTTACAGAGGGGGACAGATTATTGAGGAGCCCAGGTTACAAAGGGGACAGTTTATTGAGGAGACCAGGTTACAAAGTGGACAGTTTATTGAGGAGACCAGGTTACAGAAGAAGCAATTTATTGAGGAGTACAGGTTACAGATAAAACCAGGTCACAAAGGGGCAAGTTAATTGAACAGACTGAGTTACAAAGGGGGACAGTTCATTGAGACCAGTTTACAAAAGGGGCAGTTAGGCAAGTTTCACAGAATAAATTCTGCAAGTATTTCATACATTAAAGCTGTATCAATATTTTAAATTGAAATTATAAACTAAACAAATGCCACATCTGATACAAATGTCCGAACATGTGTGACATCACAAATTTGTAGACTGGCTTGAACTTGCCTAATTATAGAGGCATTCAATGACTCCTGCTTTATTCTGTACTAACCTCATTATAGAGGCATTCAAAAATTCCTACTTTATTCTGTACTGGTCTGATTGTCAAGGCTTATGGAATTGGGTCACAATTCATAGTTCTGTTTAAGTACCCCATGAATGTAGTCCCAGTCTTTTTTAGAGTATTTTCTTCCTGTCTCCTTTTGTCAGTGATATGAGAGTTATATTTAGGCATTCTAGGTATAGATTTAAGGGTAATTGTTTATTATTTAGGATACGAGTTTAATGTGGTTTTCTGTATGAGATTAGAATATGAGTTTATAGTGTGGGTGTCTGTCTGTATGAGATTAGAATATGAGTTTATAGTGTGGTTGTCTGTCTGTATGAGTTTAGAATATGAGTTTAATGTGGTTGTCTGTCTGTATGAGTTTAGAATATGAGTTTAATGTGGTTGTTTGTCTGTATGAGTTTAGAATATGAGTTTAATGTGGTTATCTGTCTGTATGAGTTTAGAATATCAGTTTAATGTGGTTGTCTGTCAGTATGAGATTAGAATATGAGTTTATAGTGTGGTTGTCTGTCTGTATGAGATTAGAATGAGTTTATAGTGTGGGTGTCTGTCTGTATGAGATTAGAATATGAGTTTATAGTGTGGTTGTCTGTCTGTATGAGTTTAAAATATGAGTTTAATGTGGTTGTCTTTCTGTATGAGTTTAGAATATGAGTTTAATGTGGTTATCTGTCTGTATGAGTTTAGAATATCAGTTTAATGTGGTTGTCTGTCAGTATGAGATTAGAATATGAGTTTATAGTGTGGTTGTCTGTCTGTATGAGATTAGAATGAGTTTATAGTGTGGATGTCTGTCTGTATGAGTTTAGAATATGATTTTATAGTGTGGGTGTCTGTCTGTATGAGTTTAGAATATGAGTTTAATGTGGTTGTCTGTCTGTATGAGTTTAGAATATCAGTTTAAAGTGGTTGTCTGTCTGTATGAGTTTAGAATATGAGTTTAATGTGGTTGTCTGTCTGTATGAGATTGGAATGAGTTTATAGTGTGGATGTCTGTCTGTATGAGATTAGAATATGAGTTTATAGTGTGGTTGTCTGTCTGTATGAGTTTAGAATATCAGTTTAATGTGGTTGTCTGTCTGTATGAGTTTAGAATATCAGTTTAATGTGGTTGTCTGTCTGTATGAGTTTAGAATATGAGTTTAATGTGGTTGTCTGTCTGTATGAGATTGTGGATGTCTGTCTGTATGAGTTTAGAATATGAGTTTATAGTGTGGTTGTCTGTCTGTCTGTTTTGGCATCAGTGTACAGTAAGTAATAAAGTCCTGATGAGGTTCAATTGCACATTAGTTTCTTTACAGTCCGGTCTATTAAGAAATGCTGATGAACCTATGACAAGAACTCCACAGTGAAGTCATCTTTGAAGGTCATTTACATTAACATATGATTTGTACTGAGTGTAACAGAGTGGAAAGTTCAGTACTGAGAAACAAATGTAGAGAATATATAGTAAAAATAATTGTGTTCTATGTCCTACTGAGGCATTCACACATTTCAGCCTTATTATATACTGGCTTAATTATAGAGGCAGTCACATATTCCTACCATATAATATAACCTTATTATATACAGGCTTAATTATAAAGTCATTCTTGTATATCTACCTTGTTCTGTACCTCCCAGGGTTTGGTGATGGCTGAGACATCAGATGCAGTCATCAGCATGGATCTGTAAGAAATATTTGCAAAATTACGTTATTTGAATGACACAGAGGAATAAAATCAAATCAAAAGGATGACTTGAATGACACAGAGGAAAATAACAAAATCAACAGGATTACTTGAATGACACAGAGGAATAAAACAAAATCAACAGGATGACTTGAATGACACAGAGGAAAATAACAAAATCAACAGGATTACTTGAATGACACAGATGAATAAAACAAAATCAACAGGATGACTTGAATGACACAGAGGAATAAAATCAAATCAAAAGGATGACTTGAATGACAGAGGAATAAAACAAAATCAACAGGATGAGTCAGCATTCCTCTGAATGATTTATATTAGCTTTATAATGATTCATCATCATCATGGGTATTAGGAAATATAAACAAATGAAAACTATTCACCCAAGCCACAATGCCAATTTCTATGTGATCTTGACTCTGGTGTCTAAATATGGTAATCATGAAGCTGCACTGATACTATCTATGGTAACCAGGGGGTGCATTGATACCATCAAAAGATGGACATGGTAAACAGTTAGTTGCATTGACACCAGCCATGAACAAAAGGGAGTTCCATTGAAATTATCCATGGTAAACAGGGAGCTGCATTGGTACCATCCATTAACAAAAAGGAGTTCCATTGATGTTATTCGTGGTAAACAGGGATCTGGATTGACACCATCCATGGTAAACAGAGTTGAATTACACAATCCAAAGATGAATATGATAAGCAGGGAGTTGAATTGATACCATAACAATGTAGCTGTGAGCACAGATTATACAGAATAGATAACACGATGTAACATAATAATGAGGACAGATCACACATAATGGATAACATCATGTAATGTAATATTGAGTACAGATCATGTAAAATGGATAACATGATGTAGTATAATACTGAGGACAGATCACACATAATGGATAACATGATGTAATGCAATACAGAGGACAGATCACATAGAATGGATAACATAATGTAAAGCAGTGTAATATTAAGACCATGATAACAGATAACATGATGTAGTGTAGTGCTGAGAAAAGTTCATACAGAATGGATAACACAATGTAAGGAAGTGTAATGCTGATGACAGATTACACAGAATGGATAACATAATGTAATGTAGTTTATCACTCAGTTTTGATAGGCCAGCATGTTAACATATTAATTTTTGTGAATCTGATTCAACCAAATAAATGCATGAAATTCTATGCACACTATTTGTATTGACTGGCAGTGAGCATGTTTAGTTTTCTAGCCCATCCTGTTTGAACCCATGGGAATTTGTATTCCTGCTTGAACCTTTTTTCTTATACCATAACTATCAACACTATTGATTTTTTTTTCAATTGCTAGCCCAGTGGACATTCTGAGAAAATGGACAATAGTCACAAATATACCCAATGAAAATTTCATTGAATGCCAAACCAAAATTAGAATATGAGTATATTGCTGTTACCATGTAATATGGACCTTACTTCAAGTTAAACCAATAACAACCTATCAGAGTCAGCCCACTCTCAGGACAATGAAAGTCAACCTATTGGAAGAATCCCACTCCCAGGTTAACCAAGGTCAACCAATCAGAGTCAGCCCATTCTCAGGACAACCAAGGTCAACCAATCGGAGTCAGCCCACTCTCAGGACAACCAGTGTCAACCAATCGGAGTCAGCCCACTCTCAGGACAACCAAGGTCAACCAATCGGAGTCAGCCTACTCTCAGGACAACCAATCGGAGTCAGCCCACTCTCAGGACAACCAAAGTCAACCAATTGGATGCAGCCCACACTCAGGACAACCAAGGTCAACCAATCGGAGTCAGCCCACACTCAGAACAACCAATGTCAACCAATCGGAGTCAGCCCACTCTCACGACAACCAATGTCAACCAATCGGATTCAGCCCACTCTCACGACAACCAAGGTCAACCTATTGGATGCAGCCAACTCTCAGGACAACCAATGTCAACATATCAGAATCACCCCACTCCTAGGACAAGCATGGTTTAAATGTCAACCTACAGGAGTAAGTAATTTCAGTTCTCTTAAGACAAGAATGTAGGCAAATGCTGGTCTACAAACTGACAGGAACTTATTTAGCCACATCATTCTTCAAACTCAAATAATGCAGATATCTGGTCACAGAAACTTTAAATCTGAAAGCATTGTATGAATAAAACCAACTCTAGTCTAGATTTTTGCATCAAGTAATCATCCAACAAATGGAATGCTCCTTTTTGTGCCATATCCAGTATCGCATCTGTGGTGAACATCCATGGTGGAGCTGACACATTTTTGGTGAAAACATTGTAAACATTGAAGTCCATGTTTATGGCATATCAACTACTCCAGCTGACTTGACCAAAGGGAAGTATTTGAACACAACAGAATTTCCACCAGATGAAAAATTATTCTCAAGTGTCATATGTCCCTTTTGATTTGGAAGGATAGTTGTTCTTTAAATTATAATTTGTAAAGGTATCTAATTTGAAATTGTTACTGGTATTTAATTGTGCCTTATTGATTCAACCACGTATGGGATCATTTGAGCAGTGCCTGAGCCATTTGTTTTTTTTTTGTATCTAATTCTTTCCACTAAAATAAAAGCTATGTTTAATAAGATCTCAAAAGAATTATTAATTTTTATTAAATTTAGGAAATGTATTGAAAATTTCAAGCTTTTGATCACCAAAGCATGAAAAAACAAATTTTATTAAACTTGTTTCATACATTCAACAATAAATCATTATTCATTTGAAATCCTCTATGTATTAAAGAGAACAGATTGCAAAGAAAGGATACTATGATGCAAAATAATGTAATACTGATGACAAATAAATAACATGATGTAAAATAGTGTAATACTTATGAAAAATAAATAACATGATGTAAAATAGTGTAATACTGATGACAAATAAATAACATGATGTAAAATAGTGTAATACTGATGACAAATAAATAACATGATGTAAAATAGTGTAATACTTATGAAAAATGGATAACATGATGTAAAATAGTGTAATACCTATGAAAAATGGATAACATGATGCAAAATAGTGTAATACTGATGATAAATTGATTACATGATGTAAAATAGTATAATACTGATGACAAATGAATAACATGATGTAAAATAGTGTAATACTTATGACAAATGAATAACATGATGTAAAATAGTGTAATACTGATGACAAATGAATAACATGATGTAAAATAGTGTAATACTTATGAAAAATAGATAACATGATGCAAAATAGTGTAATACTGATGACAAATGAATAACATGATGTAAAATAGTGTAATACTTATGAAAAATAGATAACATGATGCAAAATAGTGTAATACTGATGACAAATGAATAACATGATGTAAAATAGTGTAATACTTATGACAAATGGATAACATGATGTAAAATAGTGTAATACTGATGACAAATGGATAACATGATGTAAAATAGTGTAATGCTGATGGCAAAAAGATAACATTGTGTAAAATAGTGTAATACTGATGGCAAAAAGATAACATTGTGTAAATGAGTGTAATACTGATGACAAATGGATAACATGATGTAAAATAGTGTAATACTTATGGAAAAAGGATAACATTATGTAAATAAGTGCAAAACCTGATGGAAAAAGGATAACATTATGTAAAATAGTGTATTACTGATGGCAGAAAGATAACAATGTAAAATAGTGTAATATTGATGGAAATAGGATAACATTATATAAAATAGTGTAATATTGATGACAAATTACACAAAATTTACAACATGACATAAAGAAAGCAGAAGCAAAAATATGTCATAATCTAAACTCAGAAAAATGATATGTTAAGCAATTAGGAGAATGAATGGTGACTTAGTATTTTCTATAGAAAAAATTAATTTGCATTACTAAAGAAAGACATTTGTATTAAGAAAAAATGGTGAACTTGTATTTACCAAAGAAATTCTTAACTCTTATTTACTAAAGAAATGGTGAATTTGTGTTTACTAAAGAATTGAACTTCATATTTTACAAGTTTAATGATGCCTTGAAACTTGAAAATTAAATACATACAACATGAAAGGTTGAAGCAATACAAAGGCCACTGAGGTATGGTGTCTAACTGATTGACAAATACCAGTATGGTGTCTAACTGATTGACAAATACCAGTCTAGTGTCTAACTGATTGACAAATACCAGTCTAGTGTCTAACTAATTGACAAATACCAGTCTAGTGTCTAACTGATTCACAAATACCAGTCTAGTGTCTAACTGATTGACAAATACCAGTCTAGTGTCTAACTGATTGACAAATACCAGTATAGTGTCTAACTGATTGACAAATACCAGTATAGTGTGTAACTGATTTATAAATACCAGTATGGTGTCTGACTGATTGACAAATACCAGTATGGTGTCTAACTGATTTATAAATACCAGTATGGTGTCTAACTGATTGACAAATACCAGTATAGTGTGTAACTGATTTATAAATACCAGTCTAGTGTCTAACTGATTGACAAATACCAGTCTAGTGTCTAACTGATTGACAAATACCAGTATAGTGTCTAACTGATTGACAAATACCAGTATAGTGTGTAACTGATTTATAAATACCAGTATGGTGTCTAACTGATTGACAAATACCAGTATGGTGTCTAACTGATTTATATATACCAGTATGGTGTCTAACTGATTGACAAATACCAGTATAGTGTGTAACTGATTTATAAATACCAGTATAGTGTGTAACTGATTGACAAATACCAGTATAATGTGTAACTGATTTATAAATACCAGTATGGTGTGTAACTGATTGACAAATACCAGTATAGTGTGTAATTGATTTATAAATACCAGTCTAGTGTGTAACTGATTTATAAATACCAGGCTAGTGTGTAACTGATTTATAAATACCAGTATGGTGTCTAACTGATTGACAAATACCAGTATAGTGTGTAACTGATTTATAAATACCAGTATAGTGTGTAATTGATTTATAAATACCAGTCTAGTGTGTAACTGATTTATAAATACCAGGCTAGTGTGTAACTGATTTATAAATACCAGTATGGTGTCTAACTGATTGACAAATACCAGTATAGTGTGTAACTGATTTATAAATACCAGTATAGTGTGTAATTGATTTATAAATACCAGTCTAGTGTGTAACTGATTTATAAATACCAGTATAGTGTGTAATTGATTTATAAATACCAGTATGGTGTGTAATTGATTTATAAATACCAGTCTAGTGTGCAACTGATTTATAAATACCAGTATGGTGTGTAACTGATTTATAAATACCAGTATAGTGTCTAACTGATTGACAAATACCAGTATAGTGTCTAACTGATTGACAAATACCAGTATGGTGTCTAACTGATTGACAAATACCAGTATAGTGTGTAACTGATTTATAAATACCACTATAGTGTGTAATTGATTTATAAATACCAGTCTAGTGTGTAACTGATTTATAAATACCAGTATAGTGTGTAATTGATTTATAAATACTAGTATGGTGTGTAATTGATTTATAAATACCAGTCTAGTGTGTAACTGATTTATAAATACCAGTATGGTGTGTAACTGATTTATAAATACCAGTATAGTGTCTAACTGATTGACAAATACCAGTATAGTGTCTAACTGATTTATAAATACCAGTATAGTGTGTAATTGATTTATAAATACCAGTTTAATGTGTAACTGATTTATAAATACCAGTATAGTGTGTAATTGATTTATAAATATCAGTATGGTGTGTAATTGATTTATAAATACCAGTCTAGTATGTAACTGATTTATAAATACCAGTATGGTGTGTAACTGATTTATAAATACCAGTATAGTGTGTAATTGATTTATAAATACCAGTCTAGTGTGTAACTGATTTATAAATACCAGTATGGTGTGTAACTGATTTATAAATACCAGTATGGTGTGTAACTGATTTATAAATACCAGTATAGTGTGTAATTGATTTATAAATACCAGTATAGTGTGTAATTGATTTATAAATACCAGTCTAGTGTGTAACTGATTTATAAATACCAGTCTAGTGTGTAACTGATTTATAAATACCAGTATAGTGTGTAACTGATTTATAAATACCAGTATAGTGTGTAACTGATTTATAAATACCAGTATTGTGTCTGATTTATAAATACCAGTATAGTGTGTAATTGATTTACAAATACCAGTAGCTATAACAAGACTAATATAATTCAGGAAATAAATAACACAACTATATTTTAATCATTATTTACAAATATTATAAGATATGTTATTTTAGTGATAATACCTTTATTTATTATTTTAGTGATAATACCTTTATTTATTATTTTAGTGATAATACCTTTATTTATTATTTTAGTGATAATACATTTATTTATTATTTTAGTGATAATACCTTTATTTATTATTTTAGTGATAATACCTTTATTTATTATTTTAGTGATAATACATTTATTTATTATTTTAGTGATAATACATTTATTTATTATTTTAGTGATAATACCTTTATTTGTTATTTTAGTGATAATACCTTTATTTATTATTTTAGTGATAATACCTTTATTTATTATTTTGTTTATGTTGTAGAGGGCTTCAAGGGAAATTAATTGTACTCAACTAATTGAGTTACTCTCTTTAAAAAGAAGACATTAATATTATAATTTATATTTTTATTGTCATTATTAGTACATGGAAATTTTGAGATTCTAAAATAAACGGTTTACACTTTAATGCAAACTCAGATGCACAAGATACAATTAGTAGTATTTAATTTTTTATTTTGTAAATAAAATACCCTTTTGATATTAAACTTTGTGATCTCATGTCAGATGTTTTGTTTACAAACATGTATGTATACCATTATGAGGTCTTTTGAATTTTGAAAACGTGGAAAGCACATAGTTAAAATTTAGCTACCTTCTTTCATTATCAATTAATAACTTTAGTTTTCTGCATTACATGAGGAAATTAGAATCAATTCTGCAAAAGCTTGGACCAAGTACAAATCATTTTAATTATTTTTCATTCATATAATATGCAGACCTAAATAGTGTAATAGTTTTTCACCACCAGATAAGCAGACTAATAAATACTATCAGTAAAATAAGAAATACAAGGTATACAATTTCTAGTTCGATAGAAAAAGAACCATTACCTTAGGAGATCTCTGTGTTCATCAGCTTCCAAGGATAGCTCATCTTGCTCAACAAGTTTGAAAAACTTGCCACGATTCCTGTGAGAAAACATTTCTTTTATTCTGGTAGTAATTTGTAATAAATATAAAACAGATGCAACTGTAACCGAAAGTAAAACTTTTGTGGCTCAGTGTACGAAACATGTATGTCAATGAAACTGGATGGAAAGAAAAGACCAAAAGCAATTTACAAACACAAAATATTTGCCACTTCTGCCATTAACTAGATTGTCTGGAATAAAACTTTAAAAGAAAACAAGATTCTTAAAAACATTTTTGGGGTCTCAAAATATTAAAGATATGGAAAATAAAAATTATTACTTCATGGAGAGATGAATGGACACATGAATGACAAAAAAAATCTATGAAAATTGATTTAAACAGTCAAACCTGTCATACACAGCCAGATTGCATTATACAGTCAAACCTGTCATACACAGCCAGACTGCATTATACAGTCAAACCTGTCATACACAGCCAAACTGGATTATACAGCCAAACCTGTTGTACAGCCTATTGCATTATACAGTCCTACCTGTCACACACAGCCATATTGGATTATGCAATCAAACCTGCTGTACACCGCCAAATTGCATTATACAGACAAACCTGTTGTACACAACCAAATTGCATTAAAGTCCAACCTATCAAACCTGTCAAATCTGTCATACAGTAAAATTTAATTATACAAGTAACCTGTCAAACACAGCCAAATTGGATTATACAGTCAAACCTGTTTTACACAGCCAAATTGCATTAGACAGTCAAATGTGTCATACAGAGTAAAATTGCTTTATACAGCCAAGCCTGTCAAACACAGCATAATTGCATTATTCAGTCCAACCTATCATACACAGCCAAATTACATTATACAGGCAATACTGGTGCACACAACCAAATTGCATTATACAGTCCAGCCTGTCACACACAGCTGAATTGCATTATTTAGTCTAACCTATCATACACAGCCAAATTTCATTATAAAGTCAAACCTGTCATACACAGCCAAATTACATTATATAATCCAACCTGTCACACACAGCCAAATTGCATTATTTAGTCCAACCTATCAAACACAGCCAAATTGCATTATACAGTCAAACCTTTTTTACACATCCACACAGCCAAACTGGTTTATAGTCAAACCTGCCATATGCAGCCAACCTGCATTGTACAGTCCAAACTATCATACACAGCAGAACTGTATCATACAGTCCAACCTGTCATACACAGCCAAATTGCATAATACAGCCAAACCTGTTGTACAGAGCCAAATTGATATATAGTGAAACCTGTGATACACAGAAAAATTTCATTATACATTTAAACCTGTCACACATAGCCAAATTGGATTATTTAGTCCAACCTGTCATACACAGCCAAACAGCATTATACTGACAAGCCCATCATACACAGCCAAATTGCATTATACAGTCAAAACTGTCATACACAGCCAAATTGCATTATACAGTCAAAACTGTCATACACAGCTAAATTGCATTATACAGTCAAACCTGTCATAATAAACAGATTGCATTATATAGTCAAAACTGTCTTACATAACCAAACTGGCTTCTTAACACAGGTGATCTATGAATGGAATTTAAGTTTGTGCCCTGAATACTGTCACCAAATACTAGGAGTAGTAGTAGTAGTAGTAGTTGTTGTTTTCATGTAGAAAAAAAGTTGTCCTCTTTTAGTCAACATAATTTCAGCCTTTGACTCTAAAATAAATAAATCTTTCTTATCTCAGCTGACACCTATTTACACAATTTGGCCAAGGCATTGGTATACAGAAAGTATTGTGGGGAAAAGTTTTCTTCTTTCAGTCCAGTGACCATGACAACTGTCTTTTTGATCTCCAAGTAATAAGTCTCTTTCTTGCACCAGATGCAAGCTACTTACAAAGACTGGTAATGACATATGGTGGAGAAATTGAGGCATTATTCAGATATGAAGTAAGAAACTAGTAGATGGATTTATAATTATAATAATAATTTACATTTCATGGCAGGCAGATGGATGGACATCATAAATAATACATTCCATCTCATGGCAGACATGCTTAGACATCATCATTATGTAATACATCTCATGGCACAGTTAGACAACATAATTATGTAATACACTCAATCTTATGGCAGACATATGGACTAATATGATTGTTATATAATAAGATCTTACATATATTTAATTTGTATTGTTCGTTTGTTGTTGTTTTATTTGTTTTATTTCATTACATGTTATTGATAATGTAAAATTGTATGTTGAATTTGACCTTGTCTAAAATCAAGTTCATTTTACACTTGAAATGACTCATTGATTTTTTTATTTAAATTCTGGATACTTACTTAAAGTACAGGGCTAGATCTGTAGCGAGAATAGCATGTTCTATCAACTGTATCACATATTCATATTCTTCCTGAGTCAAACTGGATAAAATTTCATTCCCCTGAAAAACAAAATTATATCTTTCTGTAATGTTTATACCAACTTGCAGCATTTATTTTTTTATTTATCTGTGCCAGTGGTTTTATTGGTAATTGCGCAAGTCATGAATTGTAATTAATGACTTCAAGCCTAAAACTAGTCTGATGTGTCAGTCATGTTTTATACCTTTTGGTCATTTTACACAATAATATGAGCAGGGAATCAGTTCACAGAATATAAGGTATAACTTGGTGTAAGAATCACACTGTGTATGTCCCAATTTTGTTCTGTTTGTTCAAAAATAATATGGCAGTATTTGCAACGTCTTCTCGGTAAATGACATCAGATTATATTTATATTAACAAGGCCAATATGTAACCTGCCCTATTCAAGTAAGTAAAAAATACAATCAATAGCTTCATTGTCAAAATACATAATGACAAACTGACTACAATTTGACTTTTAATTGATGAGTTCAAAGGCCAAGGGTCAGCTCTTAGTCTAAATAGGGTAAAACTCCTCTTTTTGTTAAAGTGAGGACTTTTCGATCTGTGTAAAAGTTCAAGTTTTCCATAAAAAGAGACAAATTTATGTTGATTTTGATGCTTTGAAGACATTCTGATTAATTGTAATAAACATCATGCTGTACATCATCTATATGACCATAAGATTATCAAAGGGAGATCAGTCTGCTCAGGCAGTAGTCTTTTTCATGTCATTTTCAAGCAGAGGTGAATCATAAAATCATGATTAATCTTAATTATTCACCTTTGAAAAGATGCCATGTTTTTACAACAGTAAATAGCATTCAAAAAGTCAAAGATGTCAATCAAAACAATGGTTGATTAATTCATCATTAATTTTCAGACAGAGCGTAATTTTCAGACAGAGCCTAATTTTCAGACAGTTGTAGCTGCTTATTTAATTTCAGCCTAACTTTTAGACACTACACTAAATGAGACCCATTTGTATTATGAATCAGAAATTTGCATTTAACTGAATACAGGGACTGCTCTTTAACAAGTAGAAAATAATCAAAAAGAAGTTCTGATTAGCTATACAATAAAATATAGCTTTATCTACTTATTTCTTTTCAATTCATGAAAATATTACAAAAGGGATGATGGGGATGCCTGCATTATACAATGGATAATGGGGATGCCTGCATTATAAAAGGGATGATGGGGATGCCTGCATTACAAAAGGGATGATGGGGATGCCTGCATTACAAAAGGGACTGTAGGAGATGTATGCACCATAAAAGGGACTGTAGGGGATACCTGTATTTTAAAATGGACTATGGGATGCATGCATTTTAAAAGGGACTGTAGATATCACACTGAGATACTTTATAATATGGGGTTACTGTAAATGAAACTCTAAAATTATAAATGAAAATTAAAAACAAGTCTCATTAAAACCATTAGCAATGAAATGTAAGTGTATTATGATCTGTAACAGAAAGAGTGACATAAAATGTCTTTTAAACATCAAGAAAAATCAGGTGAGAATATGACAAGACAATAAGGGAGATAATTAAAAAGCAACACTTTACCTTACAACTGAGAATCATAATACACTGGTCAAAGTGATGGTGTTCCATTACTGAGGTAGAATATAGCTCTGCTATTGGGGACATAGTCCTGGAAGGAAACAATACAAATACTTTATCCATGTATATGCATATCTAACATACATACTTATCTATCATAAATATTTTAATTACCCATGTAAAGTCCAATCTAGTACCACTTAGGATTGAATTTGTATGAATCATTAACAGTGCAGACTGACTTGCTAGTACATCATACAATTAACATTATGTCTACAGCACATTGTTCATAGTATCCCAGAGAGTTTCTTTTTCATTATAGTAATGTACCTTATAATGAATTACATTGCTCAGGACTCCATCATTATAATGCTGTCCAATGGAGCCATACAGAATACTACAGCAACCTTAGACAGAGACAGCTTTATCATGATGTGCATGATACATGTTATTTAATTACCACTAAATGTGATCTATGATCATAATTGCCTTATAACAAACTGTGTTATAAAGAAGTGTCTTATAGTGTGGGAGTGCTGTATTGGTACTCTAAAATAAGTTTAAAATGAGTTTATTTTCCTGAAATTTAGAGTGTAGGAGAATAGGAAGAACACATAACAATACAAAGGATTTCATTGTCATATACTGGCTGTAATGCAACTGAATTATGGCTAGGAGGATCTCATTGCTATATGCTGGCTGTAATACAATTGTATTATGATTAGGAGGATCTCATTATTATATAATGGCTGTAATGCAACTGAATTATGGCTAGGAGGATCTCATTGCTATATGCTGGCTGTAATGCAACTGAATATTTATAGCATGGAGGATTTTGTCACCAAATACTTGCTGTTATGGAGTTATATCATGTTAAGTCTACTTAATTTTAGCAAATTCAATAAGTGTACAACATTATGTTGCACCTTTTAATTGCCTTATATTATCTTAGGCTATTTGCTTTAGCTGGACCTGGCACAGAATAATCTGCTTATCAGGGCTTTCTTAAAACAATTACAAGCTAAAGCATGTTTTTCAGAGTTTATGCTGTTTGCTTGAAACAATTACCTGGTAAAGCATATTTTTTAGGGTTAAGGCTGTTTTCTTGAAACAATTACAAGCTAAAGCATATATTCAAGGTTTAGGCTGTTTTCTTGAAACAATTACCTGGTAAAGCATGATTTTCAGGGTTTAGGCTGTTTTCTTGAAACAATTACAAGCTAAAGCATATTTTCAAGGTTTATGCTGTTTTCTTGAAACATCTACAAACTAAAGCATATTTTCAGGGTTAAGGCTGTTTTCTTGAAACAGTTACAAGCTAAAGCATATTTTCAAGGTTTAGGCTGTTTTCTTGAAACATCTACAAACTAAAGCATATTTTTCAGGGTTAAGGCTGTTTTCTTGAAAATATTACAAGCTAAAGCATATTTTCAAGGTTTAGGCTGTTTTCATGAAACAATTACAAGCTAAAGCATATTTTCAAGGTTTAGGCTGTTTTCTTGAAACATCTACAAACTAAAGCATATTTTTCAGGGTTAAGGCTGTTTTCTTGAAAATATTACAAGCTAAAGCATATTTTCAAGGTTTAGGCTGTTTTCATGAAACAATTACAAGCTAAAGCATATTTTTCAGGGTTAAGGCTAATTTCTTGAAACAATTACAAGCTAAAGCATATTTTCAAGGTTTAGGCTGTTTTCTTGAAACAATTACCTGGTTAAGCATGATTTTCAGGGTTTAGGCTGTTTTCTTGAAACAATTACAAGCTAAAGCATATTTTTCAGGGTTAAGGCTGTTTTCTTGAAACAATTACAAGCTAAAGCATATTTTTCAGGGTTTAAGCTGGGATTTTTCGTATTACCTGGTAAAGTATAATTTTCTGGGTTTGGGGTATTTTCTTGGAACAATTATCTGCTAAAGCATAATTTTCAGGGTTTAGGCTGTTTCTTAAATGTGCCTGCTAAATCAATTTTTTTTACTAGATCAGGGTCGAGTAATTTGGTTTAAAGTATTTGTTAATGAACATCAAATACCCTGATCTGATGGTACATTGAGCAATATAAAATATAGGTCTATGTTAATGGTACATCATTGAACATATGATATGCATCTATGTTAATGGTACAATATTGAACATATGATATGCATCTATGTTAATGGTACATTATTGAACATATGATATGCATCTATGTTAATGGTACATTATTGAACATATGATATGCATCTATGTTAATGGAACATTATTCATTATTTAATATGCATTTTTGTTAATGGTACATTATTCAACATATGCTATGCATGTATGCTAATTGTATATTATTCAGCATATGATATGCATCTATGTTATGGTACATTATTCAACATATGATATGCATCTATGTTAATGGTACATTATTCAATATAAAATCTGGGTCATTGCTGTACTGAGGTGAATATCCTTTTGTATACTAGGAAATATAATATGATTAGTTCTGTGAGCTCAAGAAATGACTGTCTGCAACTGAGAATAAATTTTTGATACATCATCACAAACTTGTTTGAGAAAAGATATGCAAATTGTACTTTGCTTTAAACTGCAAGGTTTAGAATCATTCTACATAAGATGTAAACAAACCCTGTATGAACAATAAACACCGACTTAGATACCCCCATCCCATTAAGTCTGAAATAAGATGACATCTTTGCTTGTTACTTATCCTTGGCTGTCATATCATATACACATATTAATCTAAACACCTGTTGATGTTAACTTTTCAGGTGTTTCTTACGAATTTGATCATACTTGTCTTTTGGCTGATGTATGGAGTTGATATTTTTTTCATAGATTTATTTAATAAACCAAAGTCATAATCAACTGTAAAAATAAAATTTAATTTGTTATATACAGCAGGCTCAATCAAATCATGTGGCTGTTGTTGGACAAGATCTCACCATTCCGTCCCTGATCTGTATAAAGATTTGTCTGATCTATTATCTAATGTACCATATCATTGTCATAGCCTATATGCATGGTATTCTCCATTTCATCTTTAAATATCAGAATCTGTTTTGTCCAGCCAACATTTATATTTAATGTTATGTATATTTAATTGATAGAGTGTGCTCAACATCTGTCCATGACTGACGGTAGAGTTGTGGCCTACCTGCCCAAACCAAAATGCATCCTTGCCGCAAGCTTGTGGCAAGCTTGCGATAAGCTGATTTGATGTTTATACGCAAACATGGATGCTTGCGCAAGCTTGTGCAAGCTTAAGGCAAATTAGCTGGATATAATTCCGCAAGCTTGTACAAGGTTTCTTATTTGCTTCAGAAAGTAAAACTAGCTTACCGCAAGCTTGTACAAGCTTGTGCAAGCTTGTACAAGGTTTCTTATTTGCTTCAGAAAGTAAAACTAGCTTACCACAAGCTTATTTCTTTTTTTCAGAAAGTAAAACTAACTTGCACAAGTTTTCTTATATGTGTCAGAAAATAAATTTAAAATAGCTTGCAATAAGTTTCTTCATATATTACCATTCTTGTAAAAGATTGAGACTGCATGTATCAAACTCTCATGCATATGTTTGCAGCTAAGGTGCACATTCTGCAACCATCGGTAAGCTTGCAGTGAATGAATAAACTTGAAGAATGAAATTTATCATAATGTTTTTGCTGAACAGATTTGTTTTCCACTACATTCCAACTATAAGATTACATTATTTAATCATTAAATATGCAGGTAGGTCAAGGAACATTTAACCTTCTCAGCATTTAGTAAGTTATAATTTAACTTTGCAATTCCACAAAAAAGGCATATAAGAAAATCAAACTTGTACCAGAATGAGGTATACCTGACACAGGGTTAGCTGCTGTCGGACCTGAATACAGGCATACGTTTTGTGGGGGCAAAAAATACGTTTTTTAATTAAAATAATAATAATTTCTTTGGAATTTTCAGTTTAGAACACGCATTGGGTTAAATTTTGATAGAATGTATCGCATGTATACTATTTGAATACAGTTCTACAATACGATTGGTTCATTTGAAATCGAGGCTATCGTTCTTGTCTTTATCCGCCATATTTGATTACGCTAAAAAGTTACCGTTGTCGAAGTATCTCTTCTTTGTAATATTCAGCTTCTAATCATGTTAAATAGGAAAGAGGAATATTCAGGATTTTCTCCAGGAAAAAGAGAAGGAAACAACTGGAAGGACAATTGTGCCATCTTGCCGTCTTGTGTAGATTTATGAAGCCACATGGTAACGGAGAAAATGACGTTTTCAAATTGTGTAATGTCATTTCGCTATTAGGCATGAAGGCACACGAAAACGCTAATAAACATCAGGTTCTTGTTTCATCACACACAACTCAGCCTGAACTTGCGACATATATAAATACCAGAGAGAACCTTAATAAAATTCGATCGAAATTAGATTTATTACATTTGTTTTAGAAATAAACCTTTCTCTTTCATTTACTAGGATAACTCATAAGCTTTTGTTTTGAAACATTTTAAAAAGAAATTAGGAGGAGAGCCAAAGTAGCTGTCTTACTGAAGCTAGCTTCAACGAAGTTATCAATAAATGTGCTACAACTCTCAGGGCATCAAGTCCAATTGAATCTTGATATGATGTACTGTACTTGTTTGAAATTGTTGTTACTTTTATAATGCTCAATGTTATTTTAATTGTGATTTTTCCACAAAGTTGAAGTTCATTAGCTTTATTTTTGCAAAACATGGCATCTATACTCTAGAGTTACTGACAGACCAGGACACAAAAAGTTTGAATAAACTTAAAAAAGGTTTTAAAAATGTGTGGAAATAGGAATGGCCTGAGTGCATGAAAAGTTGATGTAAATGTAGTTGTTCAGTTCATAAGAAAACTGAGCGCTATAGAGAACTTGCATTTTGTGATCTTTGCAATAAAGAATTGAACTACGCCATTTGCAGTTGGAAGAGTTGGAACATAAAACGATGAAACCTGCAAAACAGTACAGAACATCCCCACCCCTTTATATTTTTAGGTGGGGGGGCAGGGGACAACAATTGTGTCTGATGTTTGAAAGCCCACATGCTTATAGCAAGAAATTTATACAAGCTTGCACAAGCTTGCAAAAATAAGCTTGCCGCAATGTTACAAATACTAGCTTGCACAAGCTTGCAAAAATATGCTTGCGCAAGCTTGCCGCAAGGTTCCAAATACTAGCTTGCAAAAATAAGCTTGCAAAAATAAGTTTGCGCAAGCTTGCCGCAAGATTCAAAATAACTAGCTTGCACAAGCTTGCAAAAATAAGCTTGCCGTAAAGTTCAAAATACTAGCATGTGCAAGCTTGCAAAAATAAGCTTGCCCCAAGGTTCCAAATACTAGCTTGTGGATATGAGTTTGCGCAAGCTTGCTGCAAGCTTGCAAAAATAAGCTTGCGCAAGCTTGCCGCAAGGTTCCAAATACTAGCTTGTGGATATGAGTTTGTGCAAGCTTGCCGCAAGCTTGCATTAAGAGCTTGCGATTTCGGTTTGGGTGACATTTGTCCATGACTGAGGGTAGAGTTGTGATCTAACTGACATTTGTCCATGACTGAGAGTAGAATTATGGCCTACCTGACATTTGTCCATGATTGAGCATAGAGTTGTGGCCTACCTGACATTTGTCCATGACTGAGGGTAGAGTTGTGTCCTACCTGACTTTTGTCCATGACTGTGGGTAGAGCTGTGGCCTACCTGACTTTTGTCATTTTTTAAAGATGATTACTTCTATTTTTGTACAAGGCCTAATCTTATTTATGAACTTAGAATGTGTTTTTTTGTTCCTTAACATAGCTTTAACAATTTTAGCCATATCGCTATTAGGGCATAACCGACTTTTGATCCGGAAATCGGATTCCACCGGATAGTATGAACTTCCGATTAATCGGAGTCGGACAAGGCAGGAACGACCGATTCGGATAATAAAAATAATAAAGTTGAATTTTTATTGCACCATGTCTAACACTGCGTGTCATTCGATAGTGCGTTAATAAAGTTAAATAAGAAGTCAGAAAAGTTCAATATGGTCAACACAACCACGCTGTGAGACAATCTATTTCAACGGACGGGTGAAAACCGGAAATGAAGCCGGATATGGTAAAGTACTAAGTAACATGCTAGACATGGCAAAACCAGATACCAGAAACCCAGAAACGGAAGATGAAATTTTTTTAGAAAAAAAAATACGGATTTAGCATTTCGATTAATTGAATCGTATCCGGAATCAGAAAAATTTCATGCCCAAAATCCGGAATCGGAAATCAGTAGAAAAATGCTAATCGGTTATGCCCTAATCGCTATGATGTCTGCAATGTTGCAGTTTACAGTAATGTCCAGCACAGGGGCATCATTTTGCATCATGTCCCACCCAGTCACATTATTTTGACACCAGGCTGACCAGTTCTAACACTAACCTCTTAACACTGAATGCAAAGCAAGGTAGCTGCTAGCACTATTGTTATAAGTCTTTATACTTGTCTAGAAAACAAATGTGATGGCTTGGAATGTGGAACCCCCAAAGCATCATCATCAAACTTGAAGTAGTCAGTTGGTTCACGTACCTCAGCTCTACCATCACCAACAACCTATCACTTGATGCTGAGCTCAACAAGCAGATTAGAAAGGCATCAACAACTCTCTCCAGGTTGCAAAGAATGTGGAATAACAGTATGCTGACCCTAAACACTAAGATAAGATCTCTGTGCACCATGCCTGCATGCTTAGCAGTCTCCTGTATGCCAGTGAAACCTAGATTTTGTATGCCTCACAAGAGAAAAGATTGATCACCTTTCACATGTAGTGTCTCCAATGCTTACTCGGGTTCACTTGGAGTGATCGAGTAACAAACAACGAGGTGCATGAGTGTGCCAAGATTCCCAGCATGGTCACACTCCTCCATCAAAGTTGCATCAGATGGCTGGGCCATGTACGCTGGATGGATGATGTACAGATCCCCAAAGACGTTCTGTATTCAGAACTTGGCTCTGGCAAAAAGTCAATAGGATGGCCACATCTCTGCTTCAAGGATGTCTGCAAGCATGATATGAAAGCCGTCAACATTAATGTCAACACCTAGGAAGAGCTTGCTCTAGCCAGGCCCAGCTGGCAACATGCTGCGATCACTGGTTTGAATGTCAGTGAGGACAAGCTACACTTGCTAGCTGATGAAAAGTGATCTTGGAGAAAGAAGAAGCAGCTCCAACACAAACCAGACTCAACTTTCAAGTGTAGCAAGGACTGCCACTCCCATGGTGGGCTACATAGCCACTACAGATACTGAGACATCTCTCATGGGTGCACTTTTCCATCGTCTCTCAAGACTAACAGATGCCAACAACAGGGTTTGAACCAGTGACCTCCCACATCCAAGGCAGACATTCTAACCACTTAGGCCACCAAAGAAGTCCCAATCTTAGAATGATCTCGAAGCAAATTTGTTTATGATTTGATTGAAATTTCCAATTAAAATGACCCATATCTGGAGATTTTTGGTGTTTTCTTAGGTCAGGCAAAAATAGTATTTAAGGCTGTGGTAATCAAACATTTATTCCCATTTTTTGTTTAGTCTGTGAAATCATTTATTTTTGTGTTTATATAATTTAACAGGAATCATTTAAATCAATCATTGGAATTACAAAGTGCTTAATGACATTTAGGACTAAAAATACTAATTTCGGATAATTTTGAATGCATTCAAAGATATCCTGGGTTATATAATTGTGATGCATCAAGACTATTGGTACATCAAGACATATAAAGCTATTGGTAAAACACATTCAGTATTGGAATTTATTCAGAACACTCAATACTTATGAACTTGTGCTAGAACTTTTAGAATTATTTGGGTATTAATTCGCAATACTGTATGTTCCTCTTAAATTTTCACTTTGTAACTAAAACAAATAAATTATTTTATGAAGCCTTTTGATTTGCTTCTTTCTTGAATTTAGTTTAAGACATAAAGTCAAAACATGCAGTCAGTATCACTGGATTTTGAATGTTATTTAAATAATTTTTCAGTCATATTGTTACAATCTCTGCAGTATGGTAGTTTATAGTTATGTCTAGCACTGGACCATCATGCCACAGACATGTCGAATGATGCACCACCTAGTCATATCACCCTGACACCAAGCTGACAACTAACCTTTTTATGACGAGTGCCAAGCAAAGTAGCTGTTAGTATCATTTTGATAAGTGTTTGGTATGACTCTGCTGGGGATCGAACCCATGACCTCCTGCATCTGAGGCAGGTGCACTAACCACTAGGCCACCAGAGCAGTCACTAATACTGAGACAATTAATTCCAGAATACAATTACATACTGTACATCTAATACTAGCATAATTACATGTACTTCCATAATATTGATCAATTACATAATGTACAACAAATACAAACATAATTACATGTACTTCCAGAATACTGATCAATTAAATACTGTACATCTAATACTAGCATAATTACATGTACTTCCAGAATACTGATCAATTACATACTGTACATCTAATACTAGCATAATTACATGTACTTCCAGAATACTGATCAATTACATACTGTACATCTAATACTAACATAATTATATGTACTTCCAGAATACTACTGACATCTTTATAATCAATGATTATAATTCAGTATACAATTCAAATATTTCTAATCAACAACTTGATTATTGTATTTGAGACATGTATATTTCATTCTTGAATTAAAGGTGTATATATTTAGCTTCCCAATGAATGTCAATATATTATTTAAATTCATTATTTTCAGAATATATGACTGGATTCCATTTTCAAGCATTCATTAATCTCAATTAATTTAATCTGATAAAAATGTTACAAACTAAATTCACTTTAGGATTCTGAATGTTTGCATTTATGTCAAAGATGCACAGAATCACAACCACAGAGATTGAAATCTGGCACAAGGCAGCATACAGTTTATTTAAAACTGGATTAATTAATAAAATAGGAAAATAATTTCAAAGCAACAATCCTGCCAGTGTAACCTACTTGATCTGAAACTGGTTATTTGTGCCTCGATGGTCAAGGTCATGTGAGAGACAGCCCACCATCAATGCCAATTTTTCATGGTCACCAATAAATTTTCCCAGGCGACTTTTCTGTTAAAGGAAAAGCAAAATGGAGGTTTTAAGAAATAAATGTTTCAGACAAAACATCGAACTTGAGTTCATAAATGAAACAATGCAGCCAATTCAAGATTTAACAAATAAACTTATGCAAAATGAAATATGAATAATAAAACTAAAACATCTTAATTCAGATATGAATTATGATAAATTAGAAAAAAATCTGTGTATTTTGTTTAATCTGTCTAGTATTTAGCAAAGTAAAAACTTTAATATTGTGGTTAATTGATTTTAATATTGTGATTAATTAACTTTAATATTGTGGTTTATTAACTTTAATATTGTGGTTAATTAACTTTAATATTGTGGTTAATTAACTTTAATATTGTGGTTTATAAACTTTAATATTGTGGTTTATTAACTTTAATATTGTGGTTAATTAACTTTAATATTGTGGTTAATTAACTTTAATATTGTGGTTTATTAACTTTAATATTGTGGTTAATTAACTTTAATATTGTGGTTTATTAACTTTAATATTGTGGTTAATTAACTTTAATATTGTGGTTTATTAACTTTAATATTGTGGTTAATTAACTTTAATATTGTGGTTAATTAACTTTAATATTGTGATTAATTAGCTTAAATATTAAATATTGTGGTTTATTAACTTTAATATTGTGGTTAATTAAGGGTATGAACATTTGGCAAGATGGATAACACTGAGATGCAATATCTGCTCTGACATGGCAGGATTACACTAAAGACTATAGAACCAATTTTTTTGTCTAACACATGGGCTATCACACATTAGACAGCTTTATTTAAGCTATCACGCATTAGACAGGTTTATTTAAGCTATCAGTCATGAAAAAGTTCTATTTACACCATCACTCCGGAGGCAGAATGATTTTCTGTATTGTTAAAAATGTATATGTAAAGTAGATAAGTATGACCTGCAATGTATATGAACTCTAATGGGAAAAACTTGTCAAGTACTAATAAGAAACTAGATGTGTCATTAACTAAATTATCAAATTAACCCCAAAATACTAATAACAACCATATCTGTTAGTAAACCAAAATTCTTAGGGAATATCTAAAAAAAACTAATAACAATAAACTAGATTTGTCAGTTATCAAAATACTCATAGAACAACCCGAATGTGCCAAAAACACCTTATTCTGCCAGTAACCAAATGCTTATAGAATACACCTGAAAGATAAGAAGTGTACACAAAATGTCAAAATAGGGAGATAACTCTAAACAGAATAATCTGACAAAACTAACTCATATATGATAGAATTCTTGTCAAGAAACAATGCAAATCAAGTTTTATCAAGATACAAATGTATGCCATGTTTCATCAAAATACAATGTATACCAAATTTCTTTGAGATACAATGTGTACCAAGTTTTATCAAGATACAATATATACCAAGTTTTATCAAGATACAATGTATATACCAAGTTTACAATGTATACCAAGTTTCATCAAGATCCAATGTGTACCAAGTTACATCAAGATCCAATGTCTACCAAGTTTTATCAAGATACAATGTGTACAAAGTTTTATCAAGATACAATGTGTACAAAGTTTTATCAAGATACAATGTATACAAAGTTTACAATGTATACCAAGTTTCATTAAGATACGTTGTCTACCAATTTTGATCAAGATACAATATATTATATCAAGTTTCATCAAGATACAATGTATACAAAGTTTTATCAAGATACAATGTATAACCAGTTTCATCAAGATACAATGTATACCATGGTTCATCAAGTTACAATGTATACAAAGTTTCATCAAGTTATAATGTATACCAAGTTTCATCAAGATACAATGTATACCAAGTTTCATCAAGATACAATGTATACAAAGTTTCATCAAGTTATAATGTATACCAAGTTTCATCAAGATACACTGCATGCCAAGTTTCATAAGATACAATGTTTACCAAGTTTCATCAATATGTGTCAACTAGTTTTAAAGGTTAATCAGAAAAGAATGTGATAGATTGGGAGATAACTCTCAAAATGCTAACTCCATATTTTCATACCTGCCATCTTCCGGACAGTAGTGGTGTGAGATGCCTTACTGGGGTTGTAGCAGTTGTATAAGAAGGGTCAAGTAAGATGACAATAAGTGACAGATACACTGAAACAAAACCTATCTGACCTATAAGTGATAGATACACTGAAACAAAACCTATCTGACCTTCACATAATTATAAAAGTTGTTACAAAAAGTCATTACTCTTTCAATTCTCATATCCACTGTACTTTTAGTTTATATTGTTCATTATGATTCTTAATTTATTAACGGTTTTGTATTCATTTTAGTTTATTTCATTTATATCAGAGATTCCCCTAGGCTAGTACTAGATATCAAAACTGGATTTTTCTGATCTTATGTTTCTGAAACAATAAAACATGGTTACTTCCCTTGTAAATTGTGCCTATTTCTCAATTTGCTTTCAGTAATGGCAATTGTGTATTGTACTGGATACAGTTTGTGATAAAAACATCTCAATTACTACTTGATATATTGACGAAGGAATCCAAATCTTCAAAACACTTTTGCAATGTCAAGTCATGATACAAATGCCATGATTCCACAGGTATGTATTTTACAGGACACAATGTCAAGTCATGATACAAATGCCATGATTCCACAGGTATGTATTTTACAGGACACAATATCAAGTCATGATGCAAATGCCATGATTCTACAGGTATGTATTTTACAGGACACAATGTCAAGTCATGATACAAATGCCATATACTACAGGAGTGTATTTTACATGTCCTTGTTATAAATAAAAGTGATTAAATATTACACTGACATCTTCAGACATGAATGCAATTAATATTCTGTGTATTACATGATGAAATAAACAATTAATATTCTGTGTATTACATGATGAAATAAACAATTAATATTCTGTGTATTTCATGATGAAATAAACAATTAATATTCTGTGTATTTCATGATGAAATAAACAATTAATATTCTGTGTATTACATGATGAAATAAACAATTAATATTCTGTGTATTTCATGATGAAATAAACAAATAATATTCTGTGTATTACATGATGAAATAAACAATTAATATTCTGTGTATTACATGATGAAATAAACAATTAATATTCTGTGTATTACATGATGAAATAAACAATTAATATTCTGTGTATTACATGATGAAATAAACAATTAATATTCTGTGTATTACATGATGAAATAAACAGCTTCTATAAAGTCATTACAGTGCAGTAAACACTTCAGACATGCATGAAGCACAGAAGGCTTTGCAGACATGTATAAAGGAGTGCAGTACAGAAGAAACTGTAGACATGTATGAAGCAGTAAAGTACAGTTGAAACCTCAGGCATGCATGAAGCAGTACAGTATGGTAAAAACCTCAGACATACATGATGCAGTGCAATGCAATAGACACCTCAGACATGTATGAAGCAGTACAGTAAAGTAAATGCAGCAGACATATATGAAGCAGTAAAGTATAGTAGACATCTCAGACATGCATTAAGCTGTACAGTACAAAAGATGCCTCAGACATGCATGAAGCAGTACAGTACAGTAGAAACCACAGACATGTATGAAACAGTACAGTACAGTAGATACTCAGACATGCATGAATCAGTACAGTAAAGTAGACACAGCAGACTTACACAGCAGACATGGATGAAGCAGTACAGTACCATAGACACCACAGACATGCATGAAGCAGTATAGTACAGTAGACACAGCAGACAATGTATGAAGCAGTACAGTATACTAAAGAGCAGACATGTATGGAGCAGTACAGTAGAGTAGACAACACAGCAAACATGTATGATACAGTACAGTATATTAGACACAGCTGACATGTATGAAGCAATATCATATAGTAGACAGCAGATATGTACGAAGCAGTACAGTATAATAGACACAGCATACATGTATGAAGCAGTATAGTATAGTATACAGCAGATGTGTATGAAGCAGTATAGTACAGTATACACATCAGATGTGTATGAAGCAGTACAGTATACTATACAAAGCAGACATGTACAAAGCAGTTCAGCATAGTGGAAACAACATACAACATATGAGCAGTACTGTACAGTAGACACCTCAGACATGCATGAAGGAGTTCATTATTGTAAACACTTCATATATTACAGTATATGAAACAGTGGTGTGAATATAGGTTTATATAATGATATAAAATCATATGATAAATGATGTATGTACCTGCAGCATCCAAAACATGGTCTGTGCTACATTGAAGGCATGCCTCCAGTTGTGATAGGTAACTTGTCTGTAATTTTTCTTTGTACATAACACCCACCGGCACAGGGTCTGGATGAGAAAATATTAATTTTTAGCATTTACAATCATTGTAATCAGAGATTTGCAATAATTTCAGCTATTTTAATTTTAATTTATGATACAGAAAATTATGTGCAACATATCTTAAGATATCAATACATTAAGCATGTACAGTGACACTGTCTAAAGTGTACCCTCAAGCTTCCTCTGTAAACAGATCAACTGTCTGCATTAAATCAGATTTAACCCATTAAACTCATACACCATGATCTGCCAGAACACAGTATGATGTCAGTATCACCTGTCGGCATTACATTATATGTAATTAACAACATACACCATGATCTGCCTTAACACAGTATGATGTCAGTATCAAGTATCAGCTGTCAGCATTAAATCATATGTAATCCATTAACAATATGCACCATGATCTGCCATGTATTTTACAGGACACAATGTCAAGTCATAATACAAATGCCATGATTCTACAGGTATGTATTTTACAGGACAAAATGTTAAGTCATGATACAAATGCCATGATTCTACAGGTATGTATTTTACAGGACACAATGTCAAGTCATAATACAAATGCCATGATTCTACAGGTATGTATTTTACAGGACACAATGTTAAGTCATGATATAAATGCCATGATTCCACAGGTATGTATTTTACAGGACACAATGTCAAGTCATGATACAAATGCCATGATTCTACAGGTATGCATTTTACAGGACACAATGTTAAGTCATGATTAAAATGCCATGATTCCACAGTTATGTATTTTACGGGACACAATGTCAAGTCATGATACAAATGCCATGATTCTACAGGTATGCATTTTACAGGACACAATGTTAAGTCATGATTAAAATGCCATGATTCTACAGGTATGTATTTTACGGGACACAATGTCAAGTCATGATACAAATGCCATGATTCTACAGGTATGCATTTTACAGGACACCATGTCAAGTCATGATACAAATGCCATGATTCTACAAGAGTGTATTTTACATGTCCTTGTTATAAATAAAAGTTATTAAATATTACACTGACATCTTCAGACATGAATGCAATTAATATTCTGTGTATTACATGATGAAATAAACAATTAATATTCTGTGTATTACATGATGAAATGAACAATTAATATTCTGTGTATTACATGATGAAATAAACAATTAATATTCTGTGTATTACATTCTAGTGACACATTCTAAAGTGTACCCTCAAGCTTCGTCTGTAACCAGATCAACTGTCTGCATTAAATTAGATTTAACCCATTAAAGTCATACACCATATCTGCCATAACACAGTATGATGTCAGTATCAGCTGTCAGCATTAAATCATATGTAATCCATTAACAATATGCACCATGATTTGCCATAACACAGTATGATGTCAGTATCAAGTATCAGCTGTCAGCATTAAATCATATGTAATCCATTAACAATATGCACCATGATTTGCCATAACACAGTATGATGTCAGTATCAGCTGTCGGCATTAAATCATATGTAATCCATTAACAATATGCACCATGATTTGCCATAACACAGTATGATGTCAGTATCAAGTATCAGCTGTATCAAGTATGATCTGCCATAACATAGTATGATGTTAGTATCACCTGTCTGTATCAAATCATCTGTAACCCATTAATGTCATACACCATGATCAGACAGAACAACACAGTGACAATTTGCATTGACCTTGAACTATCAGAACATTATAAGATTGCAGATTTTCATCTCTGCTGTTGCAAGATGGGCATCCATATACACAAGCAGATATGGTTGTTATGTTATGAAAACAAGATTATATATGAAAGGAGCTTAATTACATCTAGGAATTAACGACACTATTTATATGTATCTTTTTTTAGCAATATATACTCTATGTTTCCCATGGAGAGCAATACAATATCAGAGCACTGTATTTATGTGAGGTTTCTTTTAATATACACTATTTGTGTAAGTACCAAGAAACACCAACTACGATGTTTTGGAGTTCAAGTAACAAAACAACAAACATAAATCTCATCTTTTCAACTTCACCAGGTGTTATTAACTCAATTCTGACTATATAATTTTGATTCACTAATGTCCTTGGACAGCTTATGCTGTGTGCAACACAGGCAAGGTCAAAACTAATGTCCTTGGACAGCTTATGCTGTGTACAACACAGGCAAGGTCAAAACTAATGTCCTTGGACAGCTTATGCTGTATGCAACACAGGCAAGGTCAAAACTAAATCCTCCTGTCTCAATGTTTTAAAAAACAAGGTAAAAAAAAAATACATATGCCCTTCGCTCTCTGTGATATCAGCTAGGTAAAAAATAATCAACCTTTTCCCTATGGGTCACACTGTCACTTGAAGGTAAAAACAATATCCTCTTTTGATCTATATCACACCAACAAGGTCAAAAATCAATTCACCCTTCACTTTGTGTTGCATGGGTAAGGTCAAAAATACATCATTCTTTCATGTCATGCTGGAAAGGTAAAAAATACATCCTTCCATTTGTGTCACATTGACACGGTAAAAAAGATGTACCCTTCTTCCAAAGCTTTGTCATAATACAGTGGGACCCCGCTATAACCCGCCCCGCTATAACCCGAATTCGGATATAACCCGGTCGTGGCATGGCTCCCGAAATTTCGGGTAATTTATTACAGGTATTTTTCTCAAAGACCAAAAAAAAAAATTTTAAGTATGAAAAAAAAATTAAGAGTTTAATTATCATTCTCATATTCATCTAAACAGTGCGAAAAAGAACGTGTAGAACATGTATTATCAAATTTCTTCTATTTTTGTGCCAAAATAAACGTCGGAAATACGAACCAATTGCTGGGCCTACTGAGAACTTTGATCTTTGTTTATTGTTGAAAAATTACAGCTCATAAGTGTCAATATTATAATTACTGATTCCTGAGTAATGAAGCCATCGTGTCTACTTTGTGTTTGTCTTGAATGCATTCCGAATACAATCGTTGCTCAAATAATCTCCGATATATGTTCTCTTAATTTCATTCACAACTAAGCAACAGCCAATGCGGCGGTTGATAAAAGATTCTCACCAGAATGTATCAATTAATTTAAGTACATTGTTTATCATCAAAGTGAACTGCCGAGCTAAACAGTGACATAATTCAGTGGTTAAAATACATACAGCCAGTTCTGTCTGCTGTATTTATTAGAGTACATCAAAAGAACATGACGCAATAACTTGGCAGCAAGTTCAAAGGACTTTGACTAGCAGCTTGGGTGGGAAATTGTGCTGAAATTTACAATGACTGAATTCAGAGACAGAAAGATCCTGAGATGTACATGTAGTTATTATAAGAATACACTTTAGCTTCCATTATTTAATCTATGGACATGTACTATTTCATCATTCATTATGTACACCCGTTACGTAATTTTTGTTTTTTTCTTTTCATTGAATTCAGTCACATAATGATCTGTGACAAAATTATTGAATATTTTACATCCGTGTGTGGATATTTTCGATGGAAATATTTGTATTATGGATTCAATGTATGTTACAAGATTCGCTGGTGAGTACACGGTGTTGATACTCTTTTCATACAATAGATTATACATGTATACATAAATTAGACACGTGTATGTACCAATGCATGGTTCTCTGAATAAAGTAATATATTATATCTGCAATTTCTGTTACCACAGCAAATGTTTTTCTCATTTAATATATATTGATCAAAAATGGTAATTGTGCCATGCATTTTCGCACCCGTCTTTTTATGTAACCCCCCCCCCCCCCCAAATAAATCCAAAAATGTGTTGGTATTGTACATGGTTGCTTATAACATGGTTCGGTTCATAGCCCGGTCAGATTCTATGGCTCCCAACTACCGTGTTATAGCGGGGTCCCACTGTAGCAAGGTAAAAAAAAGCAACAGAACCCTCCACTCCTCTCTGTGTCATATTGTAAAGGTAAAAAATATACACCTTCACCTCCCTCTTTGTCATATTGACAAGGTCAAAAACACATTGTCCATTCAGTCTATATGTCATATTGGTTGGTTAGTTTGTTTATTTGTTTAGGATTTTTAACGTAGCTTTAACAATTTTTCAGTCTTTTCACTACGATGTCTGCAGTGAGGCAGTTTATAATGTGATCTAACAATGGGGCATCATGCTGCAGACATGTACCACCCAGTCACATTATCCTGACACCAGGCCAACCAGTCCTAACACTAATCTCTTAATGTAGAGTGTCAAGCAAGGCAGCTGTTAGTACCATTTTTGTAAGTCTTTGGTATGACTTGGCCGGGGATTGAATCCGTGTCCTCTCACTTCCATGGCAGATGATACAATCACTAGGCCACTAGAGTGGTTTTGTCATATTGCCAAGGTAGAAACACATCGTCCATTCAATCTTTGTCATACTGGCAAGGTAAAAACATATATCCTCCCTTCAATCTATGTCATATTAACAAGGTCAAAAACACATCATCCGTTCAGTCTCTGTCATACTGGCAAGGTAAAAACATATATCCTCCCTTCAATCTATGTCATATTAACAAGGTCAAAAACACATCGTCCATTCAATCTTTGTCATACTGGCAAGGTAAAAACATATATCCTCCCTTCAATCTATGTCATATTAACAAGGTCAAAAACACATCATCCATTCAGTCTCTGTCATACTGGCAAGGTAAAAACATATATCCTCCCTTCAATCTACCGGTATATCATAATGGCAAGGGCTAAAATGCATCATGCCTTCCTTCTGTGTCAAACTGACAAAGTCAAAAAATATAATCTCTCTTCCAATTACTGTAAAGATATAAAAACTGGCTCAATTCTCTAAGTTTAAGGGCATGAATAACACATAACAAAAGATGGTAAAGTTTTTTTTTCTTCATATGTTATGTATATTTAATTTGTGTTATTTGTCAGCTTTTCTTAACGATTATATGTTGTATACATTTGTATTTTGTAGTTAACCATATCCAAAATCAAATTAATGGTGTACCTGACCAGTGGCATTTAGTTTGTAAACAACTACATGCATAGCTAATATTTTTCTATCATTATTCATTAAATATTCAGATCATTATCAATGGAAGTAAACTAGTTTACTTGAATCTGATTTTATTAGGGACAGCAGTTTTCCACATGGAAATTCCTAAACTGACCTACATCTTGGCTCTATTACTATGTCTTAGCTTTTCTATCAATGTTGTTTACTTGAAAAATTACTCATTCTTGCCTTTCCATCCCAAGCTGAATCAGTAAAAATTGTTGTTCAGCTTTCAGTTTGTGTGGAAATATTTATTATGTTATTATTTATGGAATTGCAAAGTGCTAAATAATATTCTTGGAATAAATCATTTATTTGGAATTATACTGAATTCAGACAAGGACATTTATTATTGCAATACATAAAAAGACTGTTTACATATAAGCACATTTCAAACCATCAGCACCAAATCATGTTCAACATTTCAGTCACAGTAACACATTCAAGAATGGAATTATTTCAGAGTACTATTGGAACTTCATATATGTGGTCTACTTTGGATTTAATTTACAATACTTTTAAGTTCTTTTTAAATTTTCACTTTGTATTTTAGGGGAAAAATTATTTCTTAAATTTTACAAAACTTGGTTTCTGTACTTTTGTCTGTTACTTGACCAAAGAGTTGCAACACAATAAAAAGAATAAACAGACTGCCTTACATCTTGTGTTTTATTAACACACAAAAAGAATAAAATAAACTGCCTGACATCTCATGTTTTATTCATAAAAAAGAGTAATACAGACTGCCTTATGGCTCATGTGGAGACATAACTGTCAAATTAAACACATAGATCCTGCCATCAATATTCAGGCCTTGATTTGATGATATGGAGAATATATTTGATAGAAAAACAGACAAACAATGGTGCAAAACTCATGTAAAACCATCCCAAGTGTTTCTGAAATCTATTGATTCCTTTTTCAATGATACAAAGCTGCCAAAAAATAATTACAAAAATGACATAATAACAAAACACAAAAACATGAGTACTATACAAAATCTACATTCTGTAGATAAGCAAAAAATAAAGGTTATATTATGTTGTGTATTGTTACCCTTTTTAGTGCTAACAAAGTAGACATAGCTAGAACAACTGACCCCATTTGATGGTATTAGTAAGTCAATTATGACAGCTTTGCACCATCTACAAAATTTTGCATCCCAGATATTATATTTTTGTCCTGGATAGAATATTTTGATGAGATGGCTATTTATTAAAACTGGCACAAAGTTATTTTCTACCTGATTGTAAACTAGAATCTAAAGAACAACAACTATAATGAAATACTGCATGTACACTAATTACCTCAGGTATTGACGCTCACACTTCATTGATTTTAGTTTTGTACTTTTGCATTCTTTATTTGGGGGTTTGAATTTTGTTCTTTTGCATCCTTAATTTGGAGATTTTAGTTTTGTCCTTTGGCATGTTTTATTTGAGGTCTTAATTTTGTTCTTTTGCATTTTTATTCAAGGATTTTAGTGTTGAAGAAGGTGTTTGTGATGCAAAGGCCATGATAGGTGCACAGCTCCAGCAGTCTCTGACCATTTCGTTGGTCTTTCCAGTACCATGATATCCAATGCAGGTAGGCCTTAACTCGTGATCCTCACCGACTCTGAGGAGGAATAGTGGTTCAACGTTTGGGGCATCCTTTGATCTGTTCATCCAGCTGCCCATAGAACTGATCTTTTGTGTCTTCTGAAGACATGAGGGTGGGGGCATAAACACTGATGATGTTGACAGGACGTTCAGCAGTGGTGAGGTGGATGGATAAGAGATGCTCAGTCCCCCCTGTGGGAGGTTCCACCATGGCCAGAAGATTGTTTTTGATGGTGAAGCCTACTCCATGCTGACAAGACTCCTCAGGTTCTCTACCCTTCCAGAAAAAGGTGTAGTTTTCTCTCTGAGGAAGCCACTAGAGGCAAGCCTGGTTTCCTGGAGGGCAGCTATGCTGATATTTAGTCTCGTGAGTTCTCTATCGATGATGTTCATCTTCCTGGTGAGGTTTTTGAAGATGCTTTACACATGGTGCACAAATTCCAGCTTGTGAATTGAAGAGCTGGAGTCTTCTATCTTGGTTTCTTGTTTCTTTTGTCTGGTGTTGAATTTCTGTCTGCTTGTCATGCTGAGCAACACACTGAGCTCCAGACACCCACTGGAGCAGGCAGACGATGGCGGGTCAACAACTTATTGATTGGGGACTGCCCAGCTTGAGGCGGGTGGTAGATGGCCAGTGGGACATGATGATCCCTCCCACCATCAAAGCTGACCCATGGCACTCCTTCCCTATGACAATCAGGAAGTTATAGTCGATACCCAGCCGCCTTGTGGGTTTTACTCTGGATTTTCTGTCTGGGTTTACTCCCATAGCCTTTCATTCTCTTGAAGATATCCACATGGAAGTGGAACCATCATCCAATGGATGGGACTTGGTGGGTTTTGAATCAGAGTTTCCTTCTCCTAGATGAATTGCCTTGACAAGGATAATGAACTTCATCTGCCCAGGTTTGGAGTCAGAATTACCTTCTCTTAGACTGTGAAAAACAAGGGGCCCCACATGAAGGTGCTGCTGTGGACACAATAGTTTAGGAGAGACCATATGCAAGTAACCTCCTTTCCAGCAGAGCGAGATAGTGGTCCTGTGGTGAACACTACATCTGGAAAGGATAGGATATGAGAGATGCTTCACTTCCCTTTGGCAAGTGGGACATCAGGCCCATGCAGACCTTACACCCCTCCAAAAGACACATTATAGTCATATAAAAACACTATTCCTTACAACCTTAAAATGACATACATCCAACCAGCCTCAAAGACTAATTATAGTCAGTCTCCTGTTGCATCAAACCATAATGATAGCATGTACAAAGATAGAAGATCTGCAAGCCACTCAGAAAGCAAATCCTAATCAGAAACCACTGACAGTAATTAAATACCAAGAATCAGTTCTTTCATGTAATTAGTTTTTTAAGAAACCACACTGATTTTGAAAATCATCTCACTGTCTCTTGTAATTTCCTGTAATGGTCAGTTTGAAGGAACCACACTGATAATGAAAATCATCTCACTATCTCTTGTCATGTCCTGTAATGGCCAGCTTGAAGGAACCACATACTTTATGGAAATCATTCTTCTATAACTTGATGTGTCCTGTAATCTTTGGCTTGAAGAAACCACATGTACTCTTATAAAATCATCTCACTGTCTCTTGTTATGTCCGGTAATGGTCAGCTTGAAGGAACCACATACTTTATGGAAATCATTCTTCTATAACTTGATGTGTCCTGTAATCTTTGGCTTGAAGAAACCACTCTTATAAAATCATCTCACTGTCTCTTGTTATGTCCTGTAATGGTCAGCTTGAAGGAATCACACTGATTATGAAAATCATCTTACTATCTCTTGTTATGTCCTGTAATGGTCAGCTTGAAGGAACCACGATGATTATGAAAAACATCTCACTTAATATTTATTCATAAATGATTCTCAAGACTTTGAATTCTAAACTAACTTAATGTTTTTTCATAAATGATTTTGTTTCAGCACCTCTATCACCTGCTAGCCATTTCTTGTATAAAATAGATCCACTCTACTTCCAAAAAATCCATCAGAGCCAAAAGAAAGACATAAATCTATTGTCTTTTCCACAACACTTTCATTGTGGCTTTAGTGACAAGTAACCAGATAGAAATGATGATCTCAAAGAATCTAAGTGCAGATAATATGTGCTATATTGGATAGCTCTCCCCATTATACAACTCTCACATGCTGACCCAAAAAAGCTAGATGACTAGTGAACTGTGACTTTGACATTTGACCATAAATTTGTAATACCCATGAATCATCCACATACAATGGTGCATCTAGTAAAACTTTTAATCCATATCTAGATGCATTTCAATTAGTTTGCTAATAAATAACCCCAAATACATTGAACCTTGACCTTCACATCATAATAAATATGTACTATTCCAGGGTAAACATCCGTAATATGTCTAATGAAAATTCTTCCTTGTAATAAAATAAATGTATTGCCAGATTGGTAATAATATAAATGTATTGCCAGATTGGTAATAATATAAATGTAATGCCAGAATGGTAATAATATAAATGTATTGCCAGATTGGTAATAATATAAATATATTGCCAGATTGGTAATAATATAAATGCATTGCCAGATTGGTAATAATATAATGTATTGCCAGATTGGTAATAATATAAATGCATTGCCAGAATGGTAATAATATAAATGTATTGCCAGATTGGTAATAATATAAATGTATTGCCAGATTGGTAATAATATAAATATAATGCCAGAATGGTAATAATATAAATGTATTGCCAGATTGGTAATAATATAAATGTATTGCCAGATTGGTAATAATATAAATGTATTGCCAGAATGGCAATAATATAAATGTAATGTCAGAATGGTAATAGTATAAATATGGTGCCAGATTGGTGATAGCATAAATGCATTGCCAGATTTTGAAGAATATGTATTCCCACCCTCCCTAAATCTGTGAATATCCAAAATAAAAAATACAAGAGAAAATAAATATGCTGACAACAAATGGTGGTGGCATTAGCAATTTAAAATAAATTGACCCCCCCCCACAACAAATCAAACACCTGCCATTTTCATTTCCTAACCCTTTATTTTTACCAAAGTGAACAATATCCAAGGGCTTTACAGCAGTCAATTAATAATAAACCAGGTTGCTTAAAGTACTGTCAATAAAGTTGCATCAGATTTGATATTGTGTGGATAATGTTGTCATTTGATATGTTAATTAAACATGTAACCAACTGCCTGCTGCTCAGTGTTATTTTCATTTCCTATGTTAATTATAGATGTGACCAACAGTAATCAGCACAAGTGTTACAATATGCTGCAAACATATATGTGAATGAATTACCGTATTTTCGCGCATATATCCCGCACACACAGATAATCCGCACCCTCATATAGCCCGCGGGTTTTGGGGTTTTGTGTAAAAAATCATTGGCATAACCCGCACCTTTGTATAACCCGCAACCATAGATATATTTATACAGCTACAATCGGAAATGAAATCAATTACAGGATCACGGGGCTTCGCTGATGTAGCAAACTGCGATTCTGTTTTCCGTTTTGGTGACAAAATATACCATCTGGTGATATTTGTGGCGACACCAATTTTGGCTGATGAAAACCGTATATACAGTCTTGCGTTTGGAGTAGAGAAAATCAAAGGCACCATGACAGGAAACAATGTACTGGAATATATTGTTAAAATAACAAGTCCTTGTCTCATACTGACAAACCACACTAACAGTGCACTGTTATATCATAATCCGCTAATGATGATATCTGGCCTTATTACTTTATGCAACTGACTAGTTAAAATCCGAATCCGCAGAAGGCGGAAACGTAAAATGAGTACAGTCAAGCAGATGACACTAATTTAAAAACAAATACCAGATGGAAGAAGAAAAAATACCTTTGCTGACACTTCAAAGAGAACTGATCACCTTTGAAGCACTGATATATACTAAACAAATAAAACAAATCTGTTTCAATGTTCTACAATTATCTGAAGTTGCCGCAGCAATAACAAACAGGTATTTGTTTGACCCTTCAACTGGAGCCTTTAGCGGCGCCATCATCAAAGTAAGCCGACGACCTTTGCTCAAAAAAAGTCAGCAAAAAACACGGTACACAGTGCTTGTGTGCGTAGGCTGTCTATAGGAGCTGTGCCTCAACTACAGGCTACATAAACATGGACATTTCTAAATAATCTTGTATTCTTGTGAAGTGTATTCTTGTGAAGTGTAGATTCGAGTTTAAATAATTTCTTTCTGTTTAATTTAAAAAATGCCGAAACGAAAGTCTTACACAGCCGACTTCAAGCTAACTGCCATTGCGTATGCTGAAGTGCATGGCAGTAGAGCCACAGGCAGAAAATTTGATATTGATGAGAGTAGCAAAACAAAACTAGAACAATGTATGTAGTTACGTTTTTCAAACAATATATTGAAATATTATTATGTGTAAACAAATTGTGATATAGCCCGCACCCTTATATAAACCGCCCCCCCCCCCCCCTGCGGGGTTTGTAAAATCTGGTATAACACGCGGGATATATGCGCGAAAATACGGTAAAGCAATGTAAACTACTTTACAGTTATTGTTTTCCTGAGGTGAAATAAACAAAAACATGTAAAAGATAACATTGTATCAGTCCTGAATTTGAATTAACTAATAGATGGGCATTGTAAATTGCCAAGACTGCAGCAAGAAAACAGTAAGCTAATATACATATTCTACAGTGCATGTGTGTCATATTTTTTCATTTGGTATTTAGGATTGTATCAATCAATAAGAAAACAAGAACTTTAGGAATGTACCAGTAAAAAACAAAGTATTTAGGGTTGTATCAGTAAGAAATCATGGTCTTTAGGACTGAATCAATAAGAAAACAAAGTCTTTAGGACTGTATCAATAAGAAAACATAATGGTTAGGATTGTATCAATAAGAAAAAACAAGGTCTTTAGGATTGTATCAATAAGTAAACAAGGTCTTTAGGACTGTATCAAAAAGAAAACAAGGTCTTTAGGACTGTATCAAAAAGAAAACAAGGTCTTTAGGACTGTATCAAAAAGAAAACAAGGTCTTTAGGACTGTATCAATAAGAAAACAAGGTCTTTAGGACTGTATCAATAAGAAAACAAGGTCTTAGGGATTGTATTGGTAAGAAAACAAAGACTTCAGAATTGTATTGGTAAGAAAAAAGAAAACAAGATCTTTAGGACTGTATCAATAATAACACAAGGTCTTTTGGACTGTATAGGTCAGAAAACAAGGTTTAAAGGACTGTATCAATAAGACAACAAGGTCTTTAGGACTGCATCAATAAGAAAACATAATGGTTAGGATTGTATCAATAAGAAAAAAGAAGGTCTTTAGGATTGTATCAATAAGAAAACATGCTATTTAGGATTGTATCAAAAAGAAAACAAGCTCTTTAGGACTGTACCAACAAGAAAAAAGGTCTTTTGGACTGTATCAATAATAAAACAAGGTCTTTTGGACTGTATAGGTCAAAAAACAAGGGTTAAAGGACTGTATCAATAAGACAACAAGGTCTTTAGGACTGTATCAAAAAGAAAACAAGGTCTTTAGGATTGTATCAAAAAGAAAACAAGGTCTTCAGTATTGTATTCGTAAGAAACCAAGATCAACAGGACTGTATCAAAAAGAAAACAAGGTCTTTAGGACTGTATCAAAAATAAAACAAGGTCTTTTGGACTGTATATGTCAGAAAACAAGGTTTAAAGGACTGTATCAATAAGACAACAAGGTCTTTAGGACTGTATCAATAAGAAAACATAATGGTTAGGATTGTATCAATAAGAAAAAACAAGGTCTTTAGGATTGTATCAATAAGTAAACAAGGTCTTTAGGACTGAATCAATAAGAAAACAAGGTCTTTAGGACTGTATCAAAAAGAATACAAGGTCTTTAGGACTGAATCAATAAGAAAACAAGGTCTTTAGGACTGTATCAATAAGACAACAAGGTCTTTAGGACTGTATCAATAAGAAAACATAATGGTTAGGATTGTATCAATAAGAAAAAACAAGGTCTTTAGGATTGTATCAATAAGAAAACATGCTATTTAGGATTGTATCAAAAAAAAAAACAAGATCTTTAGGACTGTACCAACAAGAAAAAAGGTCTTTTGGACTGTATCAATAATAAAACAAGGTCTTTTGGACTGTATAGGTCAAAAAACAAGGGTTAAAGGACTGTATCAATAAGACAACAAGGTCTTTAGGACTGTATCAATAAGAAAACATGGTGGTTAGGATTGTATCAATGAAAAACAAGGTCTTTAGGATTGTATCAATAAGAAAACAAGGTATTTAGGACTGTATCAAAAAGAATACAAAGTCAACAGGATTGTATCAATAAGAAAACATGATGGTTAGGATTGTATCAATGAAAAAAACAAGGTATTTAGGATTGTATCAATAAGAAAACAAGCTCTTTAGGACTGTATCAATAAGAAAACAAGGTCTTCAGGATTGTATCAATAAAAAATAAGGTCTTCAGGACTGTATCAATAAGAAAACATGGTCTTTAGGATTGTATCAATAAGAAAATAAGGTCTTTAGGATTGTATCAATAAGAAAACAAGGTCTTCAGGACTGTATCAATAAGAAAACATGGTCTTTAGGATTGTATCAATAAGAAAACAAGGTCTTCAGGACTGTATCTATAAGAAAACAAGGTCTTTAGGATTGCATCAATTTGAAAACAAGGTCTTTAGGACTGTATCAATAAGAAAACAAGGTCTTTAGGACTGTATCAATAAGAAAACAAGGTCTTCAGGGTTGTATCAATAAGAAAACAAGGTCTTCAGGACTGTATCAATAAGAAAACAAGATCTTTAGGATTGTATCAATAAGAAAACAAGGTCTTTAGGATTGTATCAATAAAAAACAAGGTATTCAGGACTGTATCAATAAGAAAACAAGGTCTTTAGGATTGTATCAATAAGAAAACATGGTCTTTAGGATTGTATCAATAAGAAAACAAGGTATTCAGGACTGTATCAATAAGAAAACAAGGTCTTTAGGATTGTATCAATAAGAAAACAAGGTCTTTAGGATTGTATCAATAAGAAAACAAGGTCTTTTGGATTGCATCAAAAAGAAAACAAGGTATTCAGGACTGTATCAATAAGAAAAGAAGGTCTTTTGGATCGCATCAATAATAAAACAAGGTCTTCAGGATTGTATCAATAAGAAAACAAGGTCTTTAGGATTGTATCAATAAAAAATAAGGTCTTCAGGACTGTATCAATAAGAAAACAAGGTCTTTAGGATTGTATCAATAAGAAAATAAGGTCTTTAGGATTGTATCAATAAGAAAACAAGGTCTTCAGGACTGTATCAATAAGAAAACATGGTCTTTAGGATTGTATCAATAAGAAAACAAGGTCTTCAGGACTGTATCAATAAGAAAACAAGGTCTTTAGGATTGCATCAATTTGAAAACAAGGTCTTTAGAATTGTATCAATAAGAAAACAAGGTCTTTAGGACTGTATCAATAAGAAAACAAGGTCTTCAGGGTTGTATCAATAAGAAAACAAGGTCTTCAGGACTGTATCAATAAGAAAACAAGGTCTTTAGGATTGTATCAATAAGAAAACAAGGTCTTTAGGATTGTATCAATAAAAACAAGGTATTCAGGACTGTATCAATAAGAAAACAAGGTCTTTAGGATTGTATCAAAAAGAAAACAAGGTCTTTAGGATTGTATCAATAAGAAAACAAGGTCTTTTGGATTGCATCAATAAGAAAACAAGGTATTCAGGACTGTATCAATAAGAAAACAAGGTCTTTTGGATCGCATCAATAATAAAACAAGGTCTTTTGGATTGCATCAATAAGAAAACAAGGTATTCAGGATTGTATCAATAAGAAAACAAGGTCTTTTGGATCGCATCAATAATAAAACAAGGTCTTTTGGATTGCATCAATAAGAAAACAAGGTATTCAGGATTGTATCAATAAGAAAACAAGGTCTTTTGGATCGCATCAATAATAAAACAAGGTCTTCAGGGTTGTATCAATAAGAAAACAAGGTCTTCAGGATTGTATCAATAAGAAAACAAGGTCTTTATGATTGTATCAAAAAGAAAACAAGATCTTTAGGACTGTACCAATAAGAAAACAAGGTCTTTTGGATTGCATCAATAATAAAACAAGGTCTTCAGGATTGTATAGGTAAGAAAACAAGGGAGGAGAGATATTCTGCATATTATGTAGTTCTTTCTTCAATGAGTCTTTAGTTCAATGGCTGTGAGCAACCACACAATGCATGAAATTTGTGTATGACAGTCTACATTGATTCATGGCAATTCACTGTAACATTCGCATTAGTTACATTACTAAGCTTCTGCCAATCACTGCATCAAACTGCCACAAACAAATGGCTGTATAATGGGCAACAATTATTATACAAATATGCAGGAACACAGAAATTTTGAAAATATGTGCTAACAATGATTGGAAAATATGTGGGAACTGTGATTTGAAACTATGCAGGAACACAGTGACTTGAAACTATGCAGGAACACAGTGACTTGTAACTATGCAGGAACACAGTGTCTTGAAACTATGCAGGAACACAGTGACTTGAAACTATGCAGGAACACAGTGATTTGAAACTATGCAGGAACACAGTGACTGAAACTTATAATGCAGGAACACAGTGACTTGAAACTATGCAGGAACACAGTGACTTGAAACTATGCAGGAACACAGTGATTTGAAACTATGCAGGAACACAGTGACTTGAAAATACAATGATTCGAAGATATGCACATCTTAAGATGCCTATAACACTTATAATGTTTCCTGAAAATTTACCCCAAATTGTATGATTAGTTGTGCTCATGAGAATGTGATGGAAATTTTCACACACTGTGGATTAGTTGCACTAATGAGAATGTGATGGAAATTTTCACACACTGTGGATTAGTTGTGCTCATGAGAATGTGATGGAAATTTTCCCACACTGTGAATTAGTTGTGCTAATGAGAATGTGATGGAAATTTTCCCACACTGTGGATTAGTTGTGCTAATGAGAATGTGATGGAAATTTTCCCACACTGCAGATTAGTTGCACTAATGAGAATGTGATGGAAATTTTCCCACACTGTGGATTAGTTGAGCTAATGAGAATGTGATGGAAATTTTCCCACACTGTGGATTAGTTGTGCTAATGAGATTGTGATGGAAAGTTTCCCCAAACTGTGGGATTAGTAATGTGCTAAGTATATTATGATAGAAAAATTTAACAAATTACCTAATTTGCAGGATTATTTGTGCTAATGTGATTGTTGTGGAAATGTACCCAAACTTGTAGGATTACTTGTGCTAATGAGATCATGTTAATTACTGCATTAAGCTGCCAGACAAAAAAAATGCAATAATAATTAGCATTGTAACTTTGACTACATGCATCTATAATGGTAGCCATTAAATATTTACTAAATTTCAGGGTAATCCATCAAAAAGTGCACAACTATTTGTGCTACTGAGGTTGTCTCATAAACTGGATTAAGCTTAAAGACAAACATGGCGTTAACTTTAACAAAAATTGTACAGGCAAGGTGGTTTGTTGACATGCATATTATCATGTGATGTCTACACCCAAGTTTCATGATAAATTACAGCAGTAGTTGCTCTAATAATATAGAAAGCCAGATGGAAGGATGGACAGATGAACAAATGGATGTATATCAGCATTAATACAAACCCCTGCCACTACCAATCTAAATTCATGTATTCCTGATTGAGGAGTGGCTAGAATGTTTAATTACCTCATAGTCGATGCGAAACTTGTCAAGAAGTTCCAGATCCATAAACATGCGTATTGTGGCCTTCATTGTGTCATCATCATCAAGCCTGAAGTCAGAAAATCCACAGTCCAGCAACCTATAGTGCTGTGTACTTGGGACCAATGCATTCTGCAGATGAAAGATTTATCATGACTAATTTTTATTCATGACTGTATCGGATCTGATATGCTAACAACTGATGCTATGTTTATTGCCTTAAAATTCTATACACTGATCAAATTTACTTATAAAGAATAAAACTTCTACATGATTTGATACATTGGTTCATACATGTATATTTATTGTTAGGCAATTAATTGTATGCAAAATTGTAAAAAATAAAATTAAAGAAGTATAATTTTATTAACATTCTTTGAAATCATTCAATATCTCACTTTTTAGTCAAATTGTTAGTAGTCATGTAGTTTGAGGTCTTCCAATATTAGTCAGCTAGTTTTGTTTAGCCCTTCCTATACCTATTACACATGGTCAATCATTATTAGTGATGAAGTTGGTTCTCAGACAAGGTTAATCATTGTTAGTCATGAAGTTTGGTTCTCATAGGTAAATCATTGTTAGTAATGAAGTTTGGTTCTCAGAGGTAAATCATTGTTAGTCATGAAGTTTGGTTCTCAGAGGTAAGTCATTATTAGTCATATACTTTAGACCTTGCTTGTACTTAAAACTAAATTATACATGTATAAGATGAAGTTGATTAATTTTAATAAAATTCTATTTTCAGCAACTGTCAATGTAGTCAAGCAATATTTCAGTGACTGTCAATGTAAGTAAAGCAAAGATTTGACAATATTATTGACATCTTTTCCAATACTTTTTAAACCAAAATAAAATGAATCAAGAGTTAAGAACAAATATTTACACATAATTGAGAAAAACAAATACTACACACTGTGACAATTTTACTGGACTGAATTCAGAAACTGGCATATAAAAACACCAAACACAGTTTTATTTCATAATAAAATGTCTGAAGTATTAGTAAAACTAATACTAAATTAAGCTAGTCCTGCAGACCAAATAATTAAAAGCTGGTCCTGCAGATTAAATAAAGCTTGTCCAGCAAAATAAATAAAACTAGTCCTGCAGACCAAATAAAGCTGATTCTGCAAACCAAATAAAGTTGATCCTGCAGACTAGATAAAGTTAGTCCTGCAGAATAAATAATTAGTCCTGCAGACCCCAAAAAGCTGGTCCTGCAGACCAAAATTAAAGCTGGTCCTGCAAACCAAATAAAGCTGGTCCTGCAAACTAAATAAAGCTGGTCCTGTAGACCCCAAAAATGTCATCCTGTGTTAACCAAATTGTTTGAATGAGTAACTCAATGTCACACTCAAAGCCATAAATTAGATGTGTATTGGGGAAATCTATGTCAAATAAATTTAGCCTCCTAGTTAAGAAGACTATCACAGTTCTATATGTCTGATTTCAATTAGATTAAAATTAAAGAAGTTGAATGGATTTCATTTAATAAAAAGGAAAGTATTAAAAACTGGAATTCAAACTTTTAAAAGTTATGTGGTTTTGAACTAAGTAACAGAAAACAGCAAAACCCAACAAGATTTACAAATTTCAACAAATAGTCCTAAATATTATATTAAAGTCCAAATATATTAAGTTCCAATTGAATTCAGTTGTTATTCCAAACAAATTCTAATACAGAATTTGCTGATGTGCTTGTAGTCCTCAGTGTGCTAATATGCCAATAGCATGGAGTATGATGAATTGCTAACAGTCTTAAGTGTATCTTAAGTGTATCACAATCCTCATTGTGACACGATAATCATCATCATCAGTCTCTTGACCTAATGTGGTTGTTGAGGCACTATGTTGCTGAACATCTGACCAGTTCCCTCCATTTGTCTTAATCATGTGACAATACCTGTGTCTCTGAAAAACTTTTCCTGGTCCATTCTGTTATGTTGTCAGTCCACTTTTTTCTCTGTCTACCTCTCCTTTTTCCACCCTGGACACTGCCCTGCAGTGCTGTTGTGGATAGACTGTTGGCTCTAGTGACATTGCCATACCATTTCAGCTTTTTCTCTTTGACAGTGGTGACGAGTTCTTCATAATGGACTACTTTGAACCTGATGGTGTTGCACACTTCTTCATTTGTGATGTGGTTCATGTAAGAGATGCCAAGGATGGTTCTGTAGCATCTCATTTCAAATGCCTGGATTCTTCATTGTAATTCTGTTGTCAGGGTCCAGGCCTCACATGAATACAAAAAGATTGAGATGACTAGTACTCTCAATAGTCTGATTTTAGTTTTGAGACAGATATTCTTGTCACTCCAGATGGGTATAAACTTTGACATAGCTGCCCTTGTTTGTGCTGCTCATGACAAAATTTCTGCTCTTGATCCCTCTTTGATGATTATGGAACCAAGATATGTGAATTGCACCACTGCTTCCATGTCAATTCTGGAAGATGTTTCATCCAGGTTCTTTATAAGGTGGCAAGCTCATCTTGACTGCCTGCCAGCCCATCAATGTCATCTGCAAAGCATAGGTTGGTGATGTTACGCCCTCTAATGCTGACTGTCCCAGTTGTTGTCCAGGGCTTCGCTCATGATGCACTCTAAATTGATGTTGAAAAGCTTGGGTGACAGGAGACAGCCTTGATGTACACCAACTGTTGTCTTCAACCAGTCTCCCACAGAACCTTGAGCAATTACTGCTCCGGTAGCCTTGGTGTACAGCTGCTTGATGGTACTGATAAACTTTTGACCCATGTTCTTCATTGTGGCCCAAAATGCCTCCTGCCATACTCTGTCAAAAGCCTTTTTAAAATCTATAAACTCATGATAGATGTCTTATTGATGTTGCAAGTACCTTTCACACAGAACCCTGATATTGAATATTTATTCTGTTGTGCTTCTTCCGCTCCAGAACCCTGCCTGCTTTTCAGTGATTATTTCTTCTGTTTGTGGTTTTAGTCTGTTCAAGATGATCTACAGGATCACCTTACTAGCATGGCTGATCAAACTGACAGTTCTGGAATTTTGGCACAGCTGGAGATTGCCTTTTTTGGGGAGTGTTATAATCAGTGACTGGGTCCACTGTGTCAGCCATTCACCTGTCTGCCAGATCTTGTTGCAAATTATTATTAGTAGCTCTACCACTGATTCCCCCCATTCTTGATAAGTTCAGCTGGGATGTTGTCTACTCCAGTTGCCTTCCCATTCTTCAGTGCTCTTATGGCTGAATCCAACTCCTCTTTGAGAATGGGGAAATCCTCATCATTTGTACAGTTTGGAACTTCAAGCACCTCTGTGTCTCTTATGGACAGATGGTTGTAGAGTTCTTTAGAATACTCAGTCCATCTTTCTGCAATGTCACTTGCTTCTGTGAGGCATCTTCCATTTTCATTAAACCCTACAATAACAACAACAACAAAACCCAACCAAATGAACATACTTACTCCTTCTTGTTTACCTGAATAATAATCCTGATATAGAGAATAATTAAGCAATGTAATAGTTGTTGGCATAATAAAATTTGAATTAAAGAAAGTCAATTAGGTCAAGCAAAATGTTTGGTCAAGGTCAAGCCCAGCATGCAATAATAGAGCCATGATATAGCTCAATCTCCTCCATAAAACATTCAAAGTTGTCAAAAAGTTAAAGAATTTCCAAAGGGAAATCTTGTGTCCTAGAACTGGGCCAAAAAGCATGTTTACGTCCACTGATAATGATCTAAATATTAAATCCACACTCATAGAGAAATATTAGCTATTAATTACAGAATAAATGTTGCTGGTCAGGTACAACATGAACTTATTTTTTGCATGGTCAAGTACATAATACAAATATACTTAACATACAATAAATTAAATCAAGAAATAAAATAAATATTAAATATGAATAACATTAAATATGCATATTCATTTCAATCAATACTACAGTATTCAAAATTTGAACTCAAAGTTATAGAAGTCTGATTAAATTTTGATCAAACTTGTAGTGTTAAAATTTTTTCAATAAAAATTTAAAAGTCTGATTTCATTTTTTTCAAAATTAAAGAGTGTTAAAAGTTTGAACTTAGTGCTTAAATTGAAGTTTCATGTAATAAATATTTTAAAGAACACCAAACCAGGCCTTAAATTTTTCTCCTGATCTGCTTGTATTTACAAGTAACTAGGCCTTAATAATTCTACTGATCTGCCTGTAATCACAAGTGTCACAAGGCCTTAACAATTATATTGATCTGTTTATAATACAAGAAACCAGGCCTCAAGATTTTTACTGATCTTCTTATATTAAGAAAGAAGCAGCCAGGCCTTAATTCTATTGATCTGCTTGTATTTACATGTACCCATGCTGTAACAATTTAACTGATTTGAATGTATTTACATGTACATAGGCTGTAACAATTTAACTGACCTGCTTGTATTTACATGTACCCAGGCTGTAACAATTTAACTGATCTGATTGTATTTACATGTACCCAGGCTGTAACAATTTAACAGATCTGCTTGTATTATCATATACCCATGCTGTAACAATTTAACTCATCTGCTTGTATTTTCATGTTCCCAGGCTGTTTTTGTGACTGTTTTTGTTGTAAGGTTTAACACCATTTTGCAGCACACAATATGGCATCCAGTATTAATGGTGGAGGTGGAACCCGGGAAAACACCAGAAAGAACCACTGACCCATGAGAATTTACTGACAAGCTTTCTCACATAGTTACCCAAAATGGCCAAATCTGAGACTCGAACCCACACAGACAGAGGTGAGATGGCCATGATCCATAACAAAGAGTGCTTTAGACCACTCTGCCACTCAGGGCCACTGTACCCAGGCTGTAACAATGTGACTCATCTGATTGTATTTACATGTACCCTGGCTGTAACAATTTAACTGACATGATTGTATTAACATGTACCTAGGCTGTAACAATTTAACAGATCTGCTTGTACATGTATTTGAAAGCAAATGTTTTGAGAGCAAGATCACTTTGTCTGACTGGATGACTGCAACTTTTCAATAGATTCCAACATGAAATGGGTGAGACAAATAAAGCTTGTACAGGACTGGACACATTGTTTTCTTATTTGCTAGATCAGTTTTCTTTAAATGTTTTCAAAGCCTGCATTTGCCACACCTATTAGACTACTATAAAATGAACATTTTATTTCAATAATGCCTACCTTTAATTTTTGCGTCTCCTCCCCTGGGGCACATGTGTGGTAAGACAGTATTTCCAATGCAACCCTCTGTTTTGCACTGGCCCGAACTGTCATCTCATACATCTGAGTATTATTAATTCCCATGCCACAAAATATTGCAAAAGCCTGAAAAGAACACCTAGTATTGAGTATTATTAATATCCACAACACAAAATATTGCAAAGCCTATTGCAAACAGTATTAATATATATATATATATATATATATATATATATATATATATATATATATATTGACATACATGGTCACAGATCTAGCATCACATAATGCCCTTGCAGATCAAGGTCAATATTACTTGTTCCACTGATTATTCCTCACATATGTCACAGAACCAAATCTGCCTATAATCTGAGTAAGTGCATCATACAGTTGGACTTTACTTATAAAGATATTACATACCAGAAATTAATATCTGATAAATGGGTAAAAATTATAGTAAAATTGCTGCATAGACCACTACATCATCATCACTATGCTCAACATCAGCATTCAGCCCAAAATGCCCAAAGAGAAAAAGGGCTCCTAAATGACTAAACATCATCAAGCTGAAATGCACCAGTACCAAACAGTCTCTTGTGGATGCCCTGGAAGAACGTCTGAAATCCACCCCTCTCGACAATCAGAATGTGATGACTAACTGGGTGGCATTCAGAGAGTTGGTCTACAGCACAACTTTGGAAAGACTAGGATTCTCAACTAGAAAGCATTAAGACTGGTTTGATGAGAACTGCAATGAGATCAAACAGTTTCTGGATGAGAAACACCACCTCCTTCAAAGCTACTTCAACAAATCCACCTCTAGGAAAGATGCGTACAACAACATATGCAAAACTGTACAGCAGTAGCTCCATCAGATGGCTGAGCAAAAAAGCTGATGAGATCCAGTGCTACACTGATGACAGAAGCAATACCCATGAAATCACAAGTTACAAAGCAATACCCATGAAATCACAAGTTACAAAGCAATACCCATGAAATCACAAGTTACAAAGCAATACCCATGAAATTACACATTACAAGCAATACCCATGAAATCACAAATTACAAGCAATACCCATGAAATCACAAGTTACAAAGCAATACCCATGAAATTACACATTACAAGCAATACCCATGAAATCACAATTTACAAGCAATACCCATGAAATTACACATTACAAGCAATACCCATGAAATTACACATTACAAGCAATACCCATGAAATCACACATTACAAGCAATACCCATGAAATTACACATTACGAAGCAATACCCATGAAATTACACATTACAAAGCAATACCCATGAAATTACACATTACAAGCAATACCCATGAAATCACAAATTACAAGCAATACCCATGAAATCACAAATTACAAGCAATACCCATTAAATTACACATTACAAGCAATACCCATGAAATCACAAGTTACAAAGCAATACCCATGAAATCACACATTACAAGCAATACCCATGAAATTACACATTACAAGCAATACCCATGAAATTACACATTACAAAGCAATACCCATGAAATTACAAATTACAAGCAATACCCATGAAATTACACATTACAAGCAATACCCATGAAATCACAAGTTACAAGCAGTACCCATGAAATCACACATTACAAGCAATACCCATGAAATTACACATTACAAGCAATACCCATGAAATTACACGTTACAAAGCAATACCCATAAAATCACAAATTACAAGCAATACCCATGAAATTACACATTACAAGCAATACCCATGAAATTACACATTACAAGCAATACCCATGAAATTATACATTACAAGCAATACCCATGAAATTACACATTACAAGCAATAACCATGAAATTACACATTACAAAGCAATACCCATGAAATCACAAATTACAAGCAATACCCATGAAATTACATATTACAAGCAATACCCATGAAATTACACATTACAAGCAATACCCATGAAATTACATTTTACAAGCAATACCCATGAAATTACACATTACAAGCAATACCCATGAAATTACACATTACAAGCAATACCCATGAAAATACACATTACAAAGCAATACCCATGAAATCGCGAGTTACAAGCAATACCTATGAAATCACAAGTTACTTGCAATACCCATGAAATTACACATTACAAAGCAATACCCATGAAATCGCGAATTACAAGCAATACCTATGAAATCACAAATTACTAGCAATACCCATGAAATCACAAATTACTAGCAATACCCATGAAATCGCAAGTTATAAGCAATAACCAAGAAATCACAAGTTACTTGCAAAACCCATGAAATTACACATTACAAGCAATACCCATGAAATCGCGAGTTACAAGCAATACCTATGAAATCACAAATTACTAGCAATAACCATGAAATCATAAATTACTAGCAATAACCAAGAAATCACAAGTTACTTGCAATACCCATGAAATCACAAGTTACAACATTATCCATGAAATCACAAGTTACTTGCAATATCCATAATATCACAAGTTACAAGCAATACCCATGAAATCACAAGTTACAAAGCAATACCCATGAAATCACAAGTTTCATGAAATACCCATAAAATCACAAATTACTAGCACTACCCATGAAATCACAAATTACAAGCAATAACCATGAAATCACAAGTTACTAGCAATACTCATGAAATCACAAATTACAAGTTATACTGGTAACCATGAAATCACAAGTTACATGCATTACCCATGAAATCACAAGTAACAAGTTACATAAAATACCCATAAAATCAAACCCTGGAGCTACTGTGTATCTTCCACATCATCATTACTGATGAAATTAGATTATCATCATTTTAACTAAACTGGGGATTATAGTAACTCAGTTGGTAGATCATTAGACTCCTAACCCAAGGGTTAGGGATTCAATAACCACCGAGGCCAGCCTGGGTTGGCTGCCCGATGCATCCTCTGAATGATATAGCTAACAACATCTTAAAATCAACATAAGACAAAACAAATCAGATCAAACCTTCATGACTGCAAGAGATCTTTTTATGTTTGACCTCTCAATTATATTTACCTCAAAAAGATTCTCATCATTTTTGTTGAATGGTATTCCATCCAACTTGTTGATCAATTGTGCTACCCCTAAAACTCGTCCCTGAGCATTTCGAATTGGCATACAAAGAATAGACTGGGTCCTGTAGCCAGTTTCATGGTCAGTCTGAAAAAAAGAGAGATTTTTGCTAATGTTGCACTATTAGAAAATCCAGCAAGATTTTGAGAATACCACATGCAATATGATTCTCAGTAGTGTTTTACTCGAGTCCAGCTATTTGATACAAGTGCAAATGAGTGCTAATCACTGATTTGTTTTGTACCTATGTTGTGCTATACTCACACATTTTTTGTTCCTGTGTTGTACACTGTTGACTGATTTGTGTATATACCTGTTTTGTGCACTATTTTTTTTATTGTTTGTACCTATGTTATGAACCATTGATTGATTATTGGTACATGTTTAGTCATACACTAATGATTATTTGTACCCATGAGTATCCGTTAGTTATTTGCAACTGTGCTGTACAATACTGATTATTTGTACCTGTGTTGTATACACATAATTACTTGTACTTATGCTGTACACTACTGATGTGTACCTGTGTTGTATACACATAATTACTTGTACTTATGCTGTACACTACTGATGTGTACCTGTGAGTTCTAAACTACCGGTACTATTTATTTATCACTGTTGTATACTACTATTGTTTATTTATAATTATGCTTTACACTAATGATTATTTCTACTGGTGAGTTGTACACTAGTAATTGATTATTTGTACCTATCAACTGTACATTAATGATTGATCATTTAAACCAATGTTATACACTAATGGTTATTTGTACCTATCAGCTGTACACTACTGATTATTTATTTGTATCTGTACTGTGCACTTATGATTGATTATTTAATTGTACCTGTACTGTGCACTACTGATTGATTATATATTTGTACCTACACTATGCATAACTAATTATGTGTTTGTACCTGCACTGTGCACTACTGATCGATTATTTATTTGTACTTGTACTGTGCATGTATGATTTTTTATTTGTACCTGTACTGTGCAATACTGATTATTTATTTGTATCTGTAATGTGTACTAATGATTGATTATATATTTGTACTTATACTGTGCACTACTGATTGATTATTTATTTATACCTGTACTGTGCACTACTGATTGATTATAGATTTGTACTTGTACTGTGCACTTATGATTGATTATAATTTTGTACCTGTACTGTGCACTACTGATTGATTATTGATTTGACCTGTAATGTGCACTGCTGGTACCTATGTTATATACTGATGACAGATTATTTGTCTGTGAGTTGTACACTAAGTGATTGATATCTGTACCTGTAAGTTGTACAATACTGATTTATCATCTGTACCTATATTGCACACTAATGACTGATTATTTGTACATATGAGTTGTACACTAATGATTAATTAGTTGTTCTAATGTTGTACAGTATTGATTATTTTTTCCTGTGCTGTACACTGATGATTAATTACTTTCACATGTGTTTCACATTGCTGGTTATGTGTACCTGTGATTTTGATTTGTAATGTAAAATTGATGGGCATTTTCTATTTGACTTAATTGATGGAACAACAAAACATTAAATGGCCAATGTGTTATGCTTGCACCTGAATTTGATTAAATTATCACATGCAAATGCTCAACTAATGTAAAGTAATTGTTAACAAATGTATCTGTAATACAAGTCTTTTTATGGTAAGCGGAGGTTTGACCACAGGGGGTTTGACCATAATATGAAAAGACTATGATTAGTTGTTGGAGCATTAAATGTAAGTATATTTGGGGATTACAGTGAGGGATTAAAAGTTACGTAAAGCATATCTTCAGGGATTATAAGTTGTGGCATTTAATTCACTAAAATTTGTATAGTTGAAGGATTATAAGTTGCATAATGTATATCTTAACATTATCAAGGGATTATATTTGCGTGCTATTACACATCTGTCATTTAGTTAACCATAAAACTGTTATTCCATTAACTATAATATTTGCATGACATTAATGTTTTGATTTGATTTTATCATTTATATGCGGTATGTATTTTGTAGGACTGAGTGTAATTTTCTAGTAGATCTACAGCCTTAATTTGTGAAACGTTGGACTTGTTGCCTAATTTGTGTTCATTTTCTGTTTAATAATAAATCGAGTAGGCCTGGCACCAGCCTTTATGTGGACCGAAAACGAGCTGTTATTGACTTTTATTTATTACATATTAATTACTAATTAGCATTCACTTATTGGCAACTCAATGGAAACTTGTCACATAAAATTTCATTAATTGAACCATAATTTTAAACTCTAAATAACAGTTTTTATTATTAAAAAAACCACATGTGGACAAACCACCTATGGACAAAACCCCGTAGTCAAACCCCCACTGTGGACAAACCACCTATGGTCAAAGCACCTGTGGTCAAAGCACCTAGAACCCCTTTTATAATACAAATGCTATTTAAATAATTGAAAATAACCGTTTCTGTAACACAAGTGTTTATGTAATTAAAATGCTTTTTAAATAACTGCATATTTAAAACAAGTCTTTATATAATACAAATGCTATTGAAATAGTTGTAAATGTAACTCGAGCCTTTATATAATACAAATGCTATTGAAATAGTTGTAAATGTAACACAAGTCTTTATATAATACAAATGCTATTTAAATAGTTGTAAATGTAACCCGAGCCTTTATATAATACAAATGCTATTGAAATAGTTGTAAATGTAACCCGAGCCTTTATATAATACAAATGCTATTGAAATAGTTGTAAATGTAACTCAAGCCTTTATATAATACAAATGCTATTTAAATAGTTGTAAATGTAACGAAAGTCTTTATATAATACAAATGCTATTGAAATAGTTGTAAATGTAACCCGAGCCTTTATATAATACAAATGCTATTGAAATAGTTGTAAATGTAACCCGAGCCTTTATATAATACAAATGCTATTGAAATAGTTGTAAATGTAACACAAGCCTTTATATAATACAAATGCTATTTAAATAGTTGTAAATGTAACACAAGTCTTTATATAATACAAATGCTATTTAAATAGTTGTAAATGTAACCCGAGCCTTTATATAATACAAATGCTATTGAAATAGTTGTAAATGTAACCCGAGCCTTTATATAATACAAATGCTATTGAAATAGTTGTAAATGTAACTCAAGCCTTTATATAATACAAATGCTATTTAAATAGTTGTAAATGTAACGAAAGTCTTTATATAATACAAATGCTATTGAAATAGTTGTAAATGTAACCCGAGCCTTTATATAATACAAATGCTATTGAAATAGTTGTAAATGTAACCCGAGCCTTTATATAATACAAATGCTATTGAAATAGTTGTAAATGTAACACAAGCCTTTATATAATACAAATGCTATTTAAATAGTTGTAAATGTAACACAAGTCTTTATATAATACAAATGCTATTTAAATAGTTGTAAATGTAACAAAAGTCTTTAAATAATACAAATGCTATTGAAATAGTTGTAAATGTAACCCAAGCCTTTATATAATACAAATGCTATTTAAATAGTTGTAAATGTAACACAAGCCTTTATATAATACAAAATTAATGCTATTTAAATAATTGTAAATGTAACACAAGCCTTTATATAATACAAATGCTATTGAAATAGTTGTAAATGTAACACAAGCCTTTATATAATACAAATGCTATTTAAATAGTTGTAAATGTAACATGTCTTTATATAATACAAATGCTATTGAAATAGTTGTAAATGTAACCTGAGCCTTTATATAATACAAATGCTATTGAAATAGTTGTAAATGTAACACAAGCCTTTATATAATACAAATGCTATTTAAATAGTTGTAAATGTAACACAAATCTTTAAATAATACAAATGCAATTTCAATATGTGAAAACAACTGTAAATGTAACACATGTCTTTATATAATACAAATGCTATTTAAATAGCTTCACAGATGTAATAAAAAAAAACAAATATTTAAATAATAAAATTTGTTTACATTTTCTGCTCCTCTTTCATTTAAATTACAAAAATGTTGAATACTAAAATATCTAAGATGCTAAATATACATGTATATCCTGTAGCAATGTAGAATTGTATATATATATATATATATATATATATATATATATATATATATATATATTATAATGTGTATTGTCATTGATGATTATCATGATTATAGTTAGTAAGGGTCATTTAGTTAATAATATTTTAAATGCTACATATCATATTAACTGTAAGTTTGCATTGAAAGATGAGTCATTATAAAGTGTGGAGATTCATTCATAAAGTTTCAAGGTTGAGTTCACTATTGTTGAAGTAAACATCAAATAACGAAACAAGGGCACGAGTTATTAAAAAGGCCAGATTGACCTAATTTCTGATTGGTGAAAATCTGATTTTGTTTACTAGTTGAAATCATTCTAGAAGGAATATATGTTGTTTTTATAACTATGACCTAACTTTATATATGTTCTTGTGCAATAGTATGTTACATAAACTTTGTACCACATGTTGGCTGGCGGTGTTGCCTTATTCCTGCGGAAGTATGCGTTTGAGTCCATTTACACTTCCAAATATTTTTCACCGATTTAAAAATTCCTTAGGCCCGTACATAATAGAACAATAAATTGTTCTATCCAAGCGTTTATAAAGCTTAATATATATGTCCTAACTTTGTATATAAGAGATTACATTAATTAAGCATTATTATTAGTACTTCCAGTCTTGGAAGTTAATCAGCATTTTGAGAGGACTGAATCATTTAATTTAATCATTTGTCAGATTACAGTGCTCAAAATATTCAGATCAAGTGAAATAATAGCTGTCAAAGAAATACTGTGAATTCATTTAAAGACATTTTTGGTTTATATCATAGTAAGTCTTATGTACTTTTGATACATCAGTAAGTACTTATGTGATGTTATGATTGTACTTATCTGATGTATGGTTGTACTTATGTGATGTTATTATTGTACATATGTGATGTTATAATTGTACTTATCTGATGTTATGGTTGGACTTATGTGATCTTATGATTTGTACATATGTGATGTTATGATTGTACTTATGTGATGTTATGATTGTACTTATGTGATGTTATGATTGTACTTATCTGATGTTATGATTGTACTTATGTGATGTTATGATTGTACTTATGTGATATCATCATTGTACTTATCTGATGTTATGAGTGTACATATGTGATGTTATGATTGTACTTATCTGATGTTATGGTTGTACTTATGTGATGTTATGATTGTACATATGTGATGTTATGATTGTACATATGTGATGTTATAATTGTACTTATCTGATGTTATGGTTGTACTTATGTGATGTTATGATTGTACATATGTGATGTTATGATTGTACTTATGTGATGTTATGATTGTAATTATGTGATGTTAATGTTGTAATTATGTGATGTTATGATTGTACATATGTGATGTTATGGTTGTACTTCTGTGATGCTATGATTGCAATTATGTGATGTTATGGTTGTAATTATGTTATGTTATGATTGTACTTATCTGATGTTGTGGTTGTAGTTATGTGATGGTATGATGTATTTATGTGATGTTATGATTTTTTGTAATTATGTGATGTTATGATTGTACTTATCTGTTGTTATAATTGTACTTATGTGATGTTATGATGTATTTATGTGATGTTATGATTGTACTTATGTGATGTTATGATTGTACTTATGTGATGTTATTACTGTATTTATGTGATGTTATAATTGTAATTATGTGATGTTATGATTGTACTTATGTGATGTTATTACTGTATTTATGTGATGTTATAATTGTAATTATGTGATGTTATGATTGTACTGATGTGATGTTATACTTGTATTTATGTGATGTTATGATTATAATTATGTGATATTATGATATACTTATGTAAAGTTATGATAGTACTTATCTGATGTTATACATGTACTTACATTTATGTGATGTTATGATTGTACTTATGTGAAGTTATGATAGTACTTATGTGTTGTTATGATTATACTTAATTATACGATGTTATGAATATATACCGGTATACAATCTTATCTCCAAGATGAAGTCCCTCATGATACACAGTACAAGATAATCTACATCAGTCTGCAAGATGTAGGCCTTTTGGTTACACAGTAAGTACATACAAGTTTCTAAAATGTTTTACAAGGCTTACCATAGACTTATGAATGATTGCTACAAATTTTACTTCCACCAAAATATATTGTGCTCAACATTTCTAACAAAGCAATTCTCTCAAGACAAAGCTTACCTGAGGATCAAACCTTTCATCTGCATATGCATCAGGTATATTCAGGACCTGCAAAGAAAACAAGAAATTAGGTTTATATGTGGTCCTTATACCACCATATGTCTTACATACCTAAATATTGGCTAATTAGGTACTTTTCCTTAATACATTATTAGCATGGTGAATGGTTGATTTTTATTCCAAGTCTGTACCTTTCCTTATTAAATTATTAGCCTGGTAAATGATTGAGTTCTATTCCAAGTTGTTGAGGGAAAAGATCACATAATATAACATTCCTTTCAGAATCTAGTTTTACTGATAAAGGAGATTTAAGTTTTTTACTGATAAAGGAGACTAAAGGTTTTAGTGATAAAGACTGTGAAATGTTTTTGACTGATAAAGGAGACTGAAGTTCTTTTTGCTCATAAAGGAGACATGTTTTTACTAATAAAGGAGACTGAAGTTTGTACTACTAAAGGAGACACATTTTAACTGATAAAGGCAACTGAAGAAGCTTTTACTAATAAAGGATACTGAAAATGTTTCTACTGATGAAGGAGACTGAAATTCTTTTCTGATAAAGTAGTCTGAAGATTTTACTAATAAAGGATACTGAAAATGATTTTACTGATGAAGGAGACTGAAATTCTTTTCTGATAAAGTAGTCTGAAGCTTTTACTAATAAAGGATACTGAAAATGTTTTTACTGATGAAGGAGACTGAAATTCTTTTCTGATAAAGTAGTCTGAAGCTTTTACTAATAAAGGATACTGAAAATGTTTTTACTGATGAAGGAGACTGAAATTTGTTTCTGATAAAGCAGTCTGAAGCTTTTACTGATAAAGGATTTTACTGATGAAGGAGACTGAAATTCTTTTCTGATAAAGCAGTCTGAAGCTTTTACTGATAAAGGATAAAAGATTTTAATGATAAAGGATGCTGAAGTTGTTTTTACTGATGAAGGAGACTGACATTTTTTACTGATAAAGGAGACAAGATTGTTGTTACTAACAAATGAGAAAAGATTTTACTGATAAGAAGACAAGATTTTACTGATAAAGGAGACATACTTTTACTGATAAAGGAGACTGAAGTGTAATACTGATACTAATATCTCCAATCTATTAGATATCCCTATCTAATATCTCCAATCTATTAGATATCCCTAACTAATATCTCCAATCCATTAGATATCCCTATCTAATATCTCCAATCCATTAGATATCCCAAACTAATATTTCCAATCTATTAGATATCCCTAACTAATATCTCCAATCTATTAGCTATCCCTAACTAATATCTCCAATCTATTAGATATCCCTAACTAATATCTCCAATCTATTAGATATCCCTAACTAATATCTCCAATCTATTAGATATCCCTAACTAATATCTCCAATCTATTAGATATCCCTAACTAATATCTCCAATCTATTAGATATCCCTAACTAATATCTCCAATCTATTAGATATCCCTAACTAATATCTCCAATCTATTAGATATCCTTAACTAATATCTCCAATCTATTAGATATCCCTAACTAATATTTCCAATCTATTAGATATCCCTAACTAATGTTTCCAATCTATTAGATATCCGTAACTAATATTTCCAGTCTATTAGATATTCATAACTAATATTTCCAGTCTATTAGATATCCCTAACTAATGTTTCCAATCTATTAGATATTCCTAACTAATATACCCCCTATATTAGATATCCCTAACTAATATCTCCAATCTATTAGATATCCCTAACTAATATCTCCAATCTATTAGATATCCTTAACTAATATCTCCAATCCATTAGATATCCCTAATTAATATCTCCAATCTATTAGATATCCCTAACTAATGTTTCCAATCTATTAGATATCCCTAACTAATATTTCCAATCCATTAGATATCCCTAACTAATGTTTCCAATCTATTAGATATCCGTAACTAATATTTCCAGTCTATTAGATATTCATAAGTAATATTTCCAGTCTATTAGATATCCCTAACTAATATTTCCAGTCTATTAGATATTCCTGATTAATATATCCAATATATTATATATCCCTAACTAATATATCCAATCTATTAGATATCCCTAACTAATATCTCCAATCCATTAGCTATCGCTACTAATATCTCTGATCTAATAGATATTCCTAACTAATATACCCCCTCTATTAGATATTCCTAACTAATATATCTAATCTATTAGATAGTTTGTTTGTTTGTTTGATTTTTAACGGTGCTCCAGCACATTTAGGCTATTTAGTGCCATACAATAGGTTGTATTTATACATGTTTAAAATACTAAAAGGTTTTGTATTGACCAGCGACATAGAAAACCAAATAGTTCAAAGTAAAATTGTAAGATGTTGGTAACAGTAAAATAATAAGCTTCCCAATCAATGGGAGATGTAAATGGTATATGTTGATGAAAAGATGTTGAAAATAAGAGGCCATATTTGCATTAGATAAAAATATTCTAGGTGATGGCATACAAGTTATAGTCTAAAATAAAGATTTACTTCCTTCAGGAAATCTAAAATACAAATGATTTGTATAGTATCAAAAAGTTCCTTCATGTCATGTACATTATAGTATTTATCACGCGTAGGTTGCAGGTCGGAACACTCGGTCATAAAGTGCTTAACAGTGAATGGTTCATTGCAAGAAACGCACTCTGGTGGATCTTCACCTTTTAGTATGTGGGAGTGGGTAATGTATGTATGACCAATTCTGATTTTTGCAATGACAACCTCCTCCCTACAGATAGTTCTGTAAGAAGGAGTCCATTCTCCCTGGGTTGGTTTGATGGCATGAAGTTTGTTATTGACTGCATCATCCCATGACACCTGCCACTTCTGACGTAGATACCTTTTGATACAAGGTTTAAAATCAGTATATGGTAATTTAAAATCCAATGGTCCTTGGGATAGAGCCATCTTAGCAGCCTGGTCTGCTTCTTCATTACCTCTAATACCAATATGGCTAGGTAGCCAACAGTATACTATATTGTAGGAGGTACTAAGCTCTTAGTTTTTGACCAGATTATTGACTAATAACAGATTATCCAGTTTTCTATTGTGTAGCGACTAAAGCACTGATAATGAGTCACAGAAAATAATGCTATTTAAAATGTGTTTCTGTTCGATAAATTTCAGAGCAAGGTCTATTGCTCTGATTTCCGCTGAAAATATGGACGCATCATTTGGCAAGTGCACTTTGGTTATGTATTTGCCACTAACGAAGGCTGCAGCAGCCTATTCATCAACCTTTGATCCATCAGTGTAATTTGTAAAATCATTGAAAAGTTTATGATAAGAGTTCAGGAATATGGCAGGATTCGTCTCAGATTTATTCCCATCGTGTAACATAAAAATCACTTTGAGTTGCTTAAGGAGCCAAGGTGGTGTTTTCGAGACAAACGTTTTCTGAACTGTAGAGAGATTAATTTTGATATTGTCAAGGCTAGATGATGTTCTAATGCCAAATGAAGGTATGATATTTGGTTTATTTCCATATAAAGTTTTGTATTTTGGTTGAAAAACAGCTGAAAAAGCAGGGTTCAGAGTGTTTGATCTTAACTTAAGAGCGTATTGTGCAGAAAGCATTTCTCTGCAATGCGATAAAGGTGGTTCATTCGCTTCTGCAAGAAGGCTTTCACATGGAGATGTCTTAAATGCTCCTAGAGCGAGTCTTATTCCCTGATGATGAATTGGGTCAAGCATTTTCAAATAGAACTTCCTAGCTGAACCATAAACAATGCATCCATAGTCTAGTATGGAGTGGATAAATGTTCTATACAAATTAAGGAGGACTTATTTTTATCGGCACCCCAGTCAGTGTGAGCAATTACTTTAAGTAAATTTAAAGCTTTTAAGCATTTAGCTTTTAAATTCTTGATGTGTGGTATAAAAGTCAGTTTTCTGTCGAAGATAATACCCAAAAACTTTGTTTCCTCAACAACTGGAATAAGTATTCCATCCAGCATGAGTCTAGTGTCATCATGATGTCTTTGCAACTGACAGAAATGCATGCATACCGTTTTAGATTTAGAAAATTTGAAATCGTTATTACTTGCCCAATTTTGGATCTTTTTGATATTTTGTTGGAGTTGCCTTTCAATTGTATGCATGTGCTTTGATCGATAACAAATTAAAAAATCGTCTACATATAAAGAGCAATCCACACTTGGAGCTAAGCACTTGGTGATGCTATTGATTTTGATATTAAATAGCGTCACAGATAAAATACTCCCCTGGGACACACCCATCTCTTGCTGGTGCATATCGGAGAAGGTAGAGCCCACTCTTACTTTGAATTCTTTGTTGGATAGAAAATTGGAGATGAAAAAGGGCAGACAGCCTTTTAGACCCAGATCATGCAGGTCATTTAGTATCCTGTACTTCCATGTTGTGTCATAGGCCTTTTCTAAATCAAAGAAGACTGCTACTAAATATTCCTTCTTGATAAATGCATCATGAATAAATGTTTCCAGTCTAACCAGATGATCGTTGGTACTACGACCAGAATGGAAGCCACTTTGGAAAGGAGATATTAAATTGTTACTTTCCAAGTACCATACAAGCCGATAATTAATCATTAGTTTCATTGTTTTGCACACACAGCTTGTCAGTGCTAATTAATACTATAGTGCTAATTAGTACTAATTAGCATCTCCCTTCTATTAGATAGTTATAATATTTCTGATCTAACAGATATTCCTAATTAATATCTCCGATCTAATATATATTCCTAAATAGTATCTCCCCTCTATTAGATATTATTAACTAATATCTCTGATGTATTATATATTCATAACTAATACCTCAAATCTATGAGATATTCCTAATTAATATCTCTGATCTATTAGATATTCCTCACTAATATCTCTGATCTAATAGATATTCCTAAGCAATATCTCACCTCTATTAGATATTCCTAATATCTCCAATCCATTAAATGTCCCTAACTCTCTGATCTAATAGATATTCCTAATATCTCTGATCGAATAGATATTCCTAACTAATATATCTGATCTTATTAGATATTCCTTACTAATATCTCCAATGTAATTAGATATCACTAACTAATATTTCCAGTCCATTAGATATCTCTAACTAATATCTCCAATCTATTAGATATTATTAACTAATATCTCTGATCTATTAGATATTCCTAATTAATATCTCCCCTCCATATGATATTCCTAATTAATATCTCCATTCAATTAGATATTTCTAATTAATATCTCCATTCAATTAGATATTCCTAATTAATATCTCACCTCAAATAGATATTCCTAATTAATATCTCTGATCCAATAGATATTTCTAACTAATATCTCCAATCTATTAGATATTCCTAACTAATATACCCCTTCTATTAGATATTCCTAAGTAATATCTCCAATCTATTAGATATCCCTAACTAATCTCTCCAATCTATTAGATATTCCTAATTAATATTTTCCAATCAATTAGATATTTCTAATTAATATATCACCTCTATTAGATATTCCTAACTAATATCATCCCACTGTTAGATATTCCTAATATCTCTCCTGCATTAGATATATCTAATTAATATCTTCCCTCCATTTTGATAATCCTAATGAACATCTTCCCTCCATTTGATATTCTTAATTACTATATTCCCTCTATTTGATATTCTTAATTATTATCTTCCCTCCATTTGATATTGTTAATTACTATATTCCCTCCATTTGATATTCCTAATTAATATCTTCCCTCCATTTGATATTTTTAATTATCATCTTAATTTCTCTCCATTTGATATTCTTATGTGCTGTCTTCCTTCCATTTGATATTCTTAATTAATATCTTCCCTCCATGTGATATTCTTCATTACTATCTTCCCTCCATTTGATATTCTTAATTACTATCTTAAGTCCATTTGATATTCTTAATTAATATCTTCCCTTCATTTGATATTCTTAATTAATATCTTCCCTTCATTTGATATTCTTAATTACTATCTTCCCTTCATTTGATATTCTTAATAAATATATTTCATCCATCTGTTATTCTTAATTAATATCTTCCCTTCATTTGATATTTTTAATTACTATCTTCCCTTCATTTGATATTCCATAATTACTATCTTCCTTCCATTTGGTATTCTTAATTACTATATTCCCTCCATGTGATATTCTTAATTACTATCTTCCCTCCATTTGATATTCTTATTTACTATCTTTCCTCCATTTTATATTCTTAATTACTATCTTCCCTCCATTTGATATTCTTAATTACTATCTTCCCTCCACTACATATTCATAATTAATATCTTCCCTACATTTGATATTGTTAATTACTATCTTCCCTCCATTTGATATTCTTAATTAATATCTCCCCTCCATTGGATATCCATAATGAACATCTTCCTTCCATTTGATATTCAAGATTACAATCTTACTTTGATAATTAATTCTAATCTTAATCAGTGTACACACAATTCTACATTATGAAAAATTTTCCCTACCTCACCTGTTGTTGCAACATGACCTGTTATTCCAATATGAATTGGAAATCTTGGCTCTGTTAGTCTGAAATAAATAATGTTTCCTTTAACAAATGATGGGAAATCAATGTCATTCCAGCAGAATTAAAAAATTTGAGCAATCAAATGATGTCAATATATAAATAAAACACACAAGATCTACAGTAATTGTTAAGACATTGTCACAGACATTGAATCATGTCAGTATGGCATAATCTGCTGTGAGTGTAAGTGTAGCAATACATCTATGTGTATAGCATAACCTGCTGTTAGTGTTAGTACAGGAATATGTGTGTATGGCATAACTTTCTGTGAGTGTTAGTATAGGAATGTCTTTGTGTATGGCATAACCTTTTGTGAGTGTTAGTGTAGGAATATGTCTATGTGTATGGCATAACTTTCTGTGAGTGTTAGTGTATGAATATGTCTATGGCATAACCTGCTGTGTTAGTGTAGGAATATGTCTTTGTGTATGGCATAACCTGCTATGAGTATAAGTGTAGGAATATGTATATAATTATGGCATAACCTGCTGTGAGTGTTAGCATAGAGCTAACTTCTTAAAACATTTCTATAACATGGTAGTTGGAGTCCATGCAGGTCTAAACATTGATAAACCATGGTAGTTGGAGTCATTGCAGGTCTAAACCTTTCTATAACATGGTAGTTGGAGTCCATACAGATCTAAACCTTGCTATAACATGGTAGTTGGAGTCCATACAGGTCTAAATCTTTCTATAACATGGTAGTTGGAGTCCATACAGATCTAAACCTTGCTATAACATGGTAGTTGGAGTCCATACAGGTCTAACCCTTGCTATAACATGGTAGTTGGAGTCCATACAGATCTAAACCTTGCAATAACATGGTAGTTAAAGTCCATACAGGTCTAACCCTTGCTATAACATGGTAGTTGGAGTCCATACAGGTCTAAACCTTGCTATAACATGGTAGTTGGAGTCCATACAGGTCTAAACCTTGCTATAACATGGTAGTTGGAGTCCATACAGATCTAAACCTTGCAATAACATGGTAGTTGGAGTCCATACAGGTCTAACCCTTGCTATAACATGGTAGTTGGAGTCCATACAGGTCTAAACCTTGCTATAACATGGTAGTTGGAGTCCATACAGGTCTAACCCTTGCTATAACATGGTAGTTGGAGTCCATACAGGTCTAAGCATTGATATAACATGGTAGTTGGAGTCCATACAGATCTAACCCTTGCAATAACATGGTAGTTGGAGTCCATACAAGTCTAAACATTGATATAACATGGTAGTTGGAGTCTATACTGATCAAAACCTTGCAATAACATGTTTTTTTGAGTCCATACAGATCTAAAGCACTAAAGATCAAAACTATGTATCATGGGATGGAATGATACACAAAATGTTAGTTAACGGTTTACTTAGTAATGCTTGTGTCATGGGGACAAACTGATAAACCAAATGCCAGTGTACCTAGTCAAGGGGGAGGGGTTAATAAGCAAAATTCCAGTCAACCATGTAGTAATGTATGTGTGAGCATCATAAGAAGGGGTTGATAAGCAAAATGCCAGATAACCATTTATTAATGTATCTATTATGTGCTAATTTATATAACAATCACGTAATAATCAAGAATATATATTTCTCAAACTTAGCAGTGATTTTACCTGTTTCTTTGCTTGATGCTTCTAACAATGATATGTATTTATGAATATCTAAGACCAAACAATATCAGGAATCATGACATGCCTCTGTTATAACCAAAATTTGCATCCTAGAGAGTAATGTTATAATGAATAATGTTATAAAGAATGTTATGAGTAATGTTAAAATGAGTAATGTTTTAATGAGTAATGTTATAATGAGTAATATTAAAATGAGTAATGTAATAATGAGCAATGTTATAATGAGTAATATTATGAGTAATATTATAATGAGTAATGTTATAATGAGTAATGTGAAAATGAGTAATGTGAAAATGAGTAATATTAAAATGAGTAATGTAATAATGAGCAATGTTATAATGAGTAATATTATGAGTAATATTATAATGAGTAATGTTATAATGAGTAATGTGAAAATGAGTAATGTTAAAATGAGCAATGAGCAATGAGCAAAGAGTCTAATTTTAAAATGAGTAATGTTAAATTGAGTACTGTTATAATGAGTAATGTTCAAATGAGTAATGTTAAAATGAGTCATGTTATAATGTTAAAATATTTAATGTTAAAATGGTGCTCCCCTATAATTATATCAAAGACGTCTGATGTCCTTTCACCAACATTGGTACAAATCACATAGCTCTGATGACATTTTTGAAATGTAAAAATAACTGGCTTAAAACTGAACATTCCAAGATATCAAAGACAAAATACTTCATAGCTCAGATATATTTTGAGCTGGTATAATTTTGGCTATGTAGGTAACAACAACACCTATAAATTAATAAATGATAAAAAGTGTTAAAATCATTTACTAAATATTTGCTTTATGAGAATGTCCAAATAGTCACTATAACATACAGGCAAGAGGTCTATGTCTAATGACTAACAAAACTGTATTTTCTCAGATCATTCCCCAACAGGCAAAAATTCTTTTTGTTCATTACTCCACAATAGGCAAAATTATTTAATTTTTCCCTAGTAAGTCAACCTGATTTTATTATCACATTGCACAATATTTCCCAATAGGCATAAAATATTGTGTGTCTTGTTTTGTATCATTCCCATAATGCATCAACGTTATAGTGCATCCTGTCTTGTATCATTCACCAATAACCAAACTAATTATACCATGTAATTATACATGTAATTTCCCAATGATCAAAATAATTATAGTGTCTTATTGTACATAATTTCCCAATAATTAAAATAACTGTACATCATTTCCCAATAACTGAAAAAATTATACCATGTCTTATTGCACATAATTTCCCAATAACTGAAATAATTATACTGTCTTACTGTACATCATTTCCCAATAACCAAAATAATTATACTGTCTTACTGTACATCATTTCCCAATAACCAAAATAATTATACTGTCTTACTGTACATCATTTCCCAATAACCAAAATAATTATACTGTCTTACTGTACATCATTTCCCAATAACCAAAATAAGTATACTGTCTTACTGTACATCATTTCCCAATAACCAAAATAATTATACTGTCTTACTGTACATCATTTCCCAATAACCAAAATAATTATACTGTCTTACTGTACATCATTTCCCAATAACCAAAATAATTATACTGTCTTATTCTAAATCATTTCCCGATAACCAAAATAATTATACTGTCTTATTCTACATCATTTCCCAATAACCAAAATAATTATACTGTCTTATTGTACATCATTTCCCAATAACCAAAATAATTATACTGTCTTACTGTACATCATTTCCCAATAACCAAAATAATTATACTGTCTTACTGTACATCATTTCCCAATAACCAAAATAATTATACTGTCTTACTGTACATCATTTCCCAATAACCAAAATAATTATACTGTCTTATTCTACATCATTTCCCGATAACCAAAATAATTATACTGTCTTATTGTTCATCATTTCCCAATAACCCAAAAATTATATTGTCTTATTGTACATAATTTCCCAATAACCAAAATAATTATACTGCTTTACTTTACATGATTTCCCAATTACCCAAAAAATTATACTGTCTTATTGTACATAATTTCCCAATAACTGAAATAATTATACTGCTTTACTTTACATGATTTCCCAATTACCCAAAAAATTATACTGTCTTATTGTACATAATTTCCCAATAACTGAAATAATTATACTGGGTCTTATTGTACAGCATTTCCCAATAACCAAAATAATTATATTGTCTTATTGTACATCATTTCCCAATAACCAAAATAATTATACTGTCTTATTGTACATCATTTCCCAATAACCAAAATAATTATACTGTCTTATTGTACATCATTTCCCAATAACCAAAATAATTATACTGTCTTATTGTACACAATTTCCCAATAACTGAACTAATTATACTGTCTTACTTTACATCATTTCCAACTAACCAAAATAATTATACTGTTTCTTTTTGTACAGCATACCCAAAAACCAAAATTATTATACTGTTATATTATAAAAAATATGTTGTCTTTCACTGTACATAATTCTGCATCAGGTGAAATAAAGCCTAAATACTTAGGTCTTATGAAGTTATTCAGCAAAATTTCTATATATCAATATGAGTTTTGGTCCAGAATGAGTTGCAATAATAACATTTTAAAGATGGCTGCTGTTATGGCCATATTAGAGTTCAGATTGGGATCATTTAATTTAGGACCAACTAGACAAGAAGAAAAGAGGTGGACAGACAGATGAAACACCATCCCAAAATCTTTTTCTGGCCTATGTCCAGTTAAGCTGATTGTTGTTGTAGGGTTAAATGCCATTTTTCAGCACATGACAGGCTATATACATGGCGGCCAGTATTAATGGTGGAGGAAGAACCCAGAAAACCCCAGGAAAGAACAACCAACCCATGAGAAGCTACTGGCAAGCTTTCTCACATACCCACATTGGCTGAATCTGAGACTCGAACCCATACAGACAAAGCTGAGATGACTGTGATCCATAATGGGGAGTGCTTTAGAGGACTTGGCCACTCGGGGCTCCTGTCCAGTTAAGCTGAAAGGATGTGATTCTGAGCTGGACAACTATCTTGATCTCTTACCCATCTCTGGTGTATGTTTCACTGTTGTCAAAGTCATTTGCTTCCATATCAAAAACCTGAGAAAATATACCCTGAAAAAAAGAGATTTTTATTTAGAATTTTTAAAATACACCCTGAAAAATAGAATTCTTATTTTCAATTTTAAAAATATACCCCGAAAAAAAGATTTTTATTTAGAATTTTAAAAATACACCCTGAAAAAGAGATATTTAATTTGAATTTGAAAAATATATTCTGAAGATATTCTTATTTTCAATTTTAAAAATATACTCTTTCAAAAAAGCTGTTTCTTTTCAATTTTGTAAAACTGGGTGAAATATTTTGGACTTTCACTCACTTTAAAGCTACATATAGCATGGTACTCACTATAAAATTTCATATAGCACAGTACTCACTATAAGATTTCATATAGCACAATACTCACTTATAATGTTTCATATAGCACAGCACTCACTATAAGGTTTCATATAGCATAGTTACTCCCTGACTGTGTTTCATATGACACAGTACTCTCTCACTATAAAGTTTCATATAGCACAGTACTCACTTACTATAAAGTTTCATAGAGCACAGTACTCACTATAAGGTTTCATATAGCACAGTAATTTCTTGCTATAAAGTTTCATATAGCACAGTACTCACTCACTAAGGTTTTATATAGCACAGTAATCTCTTGCTATAAAGTTTCATATAGCACAGTACTCACTCACTATAAGGTTTCATATAGCACAGTATGCACTCACTATAAGGTTTCATATAGCACAGTGCTCACTCATTTTAAGGTTTCATATATCATAGTACTCACTATAATGTTTCATATAGTACAGTGCTCACTCACTATAAGGTTTCATATAGTACAGTGCTCACTCACAATAAGGTTTGATATAGAACAGTACTCACTCAATATAAGGTTTCATATAGCACAGTACTGTCTCACTATAAGGTTTCATACAGCACAGCACTCAACTTAACATAAGGTTTCATAGAGCATAGTCCTCACCCACTATAAGGTTTCAAATAGTACAGTGCTCACTCACTATAATGTTTCATATAGTACAGTGCTCACTCAATATAAGGTTTCATATAAGTACAGTGCTCACTCACTATAAGGTTTCATATAGTACAGTGCTCACTCAATACAACATTTCATATAGTACAGTGCTCACTCACTATAAGGTTTCATATAGTACAGTACTCACTCATTATAAGGTTTCATATAGCACAGTATGCACTCACTATAAGGTTTCATATAGCACAGTGCTCATTCATTTTAAGGTTTCATATATCATAGTACTCACTATACAGTTTCATATAGTACAGTGTTCACTCACAATAAGGTTTGATACAGAACAGTACTCACTCAATATAAGGTTTCATATAGCACAGTACTGTCTCACTATAAGGTTTCATACAGCACAGCACTCAACTTAACATAAGGTTTCAACTGATTCAATTTCATTAAGCGGTAGTGCCATTGTGTATTATGTACTTCATTATATGCAGTATTCTCCCACAGACCACATTATAATGAATACTGTATTGTCAACCCCTTCTGAGATTGATTTAGGTGCCAAAATATATACAAATGTAAATTAAGTTATATAAACAAAGAACAAGAAATGTATTGCTGCTAAATCCAAATGCATCTAAAACTAAAAAGTGCACAGGATATTTGACTTGGAATTACTAGTCAATATATTTTTTTTTTTTTTTCTAGTTTTAAGTGATCTCTTGGAATGTCTCCTTTAATACACAACAACCTGGCTTGTGTGCAATGATGCACTTTTAACTCCTTTTGTAATCTGGGTATGTTTCAGTTTCTGTTGAAAAATGATTTGTAAATTATATATTATGACATTATGTGTTGCTAGTTTTTAATAGTGTATGATTTAGGCATGACAAATTTACTGGAGCTAGGACAGAGTGGAGTTCACAGAGAAGTGCATGATTGAGGCATAACAAATTTACTGGAGCTAGGACAGCATGGAATTCACAGAGAAGTGCATGATTGAGGCATAACAAATTTACTGGAGCTAGGACAGAGTGGAGTTCACAGAGAAGTGCATGATTGAGGCATAACAAATTTACTGGAGCTAGGACAGAGTGGAGTTCACAGAGAAGTGCATGATTGAGGCATAACAAATTTACTGGAGCTAGGACAGCATGGAATTCACAGAGAAGTGCATGATTGAGGCATAACAAATTTACTGGAGCTAGGACAGAGTGGAGTTCACAGAGAAGTGCATGATTGAGGCATAACAAATTTACTGGAGCTAGGACAGCATGGAATTCACAGAGAAGTGCATGATTGAGGCATAACAAATTTACTGGAGCTAGGACAGAGTGGAGTTCACAGAGAAGTGCATGATTGAGGCATAACAAATTTACTGGAGCTAGGACAGAGTGGAGTTCACAGAGAAGTGCATGATTGAGGCATGACAAATTTACTGGAGCTAGGACAGAGTGGAGTTCACAGAGAAGTGCATGATTGAAGCATTGTAGCTGTCTTGGGTGAGGACATCTACATGGGAAATTAATGAGTAGAGTAAACAAACTTTTAGGCTACATATCTAATCATTACTGCAAAGTCAGATTCTAACCATTACAGTATATCTACATTAAATTAAACCTTTGATATCTCACTAATGAGTTGTCCAGAAGTTGATTATTTGAAACTATGATTGTTAAAGTTATCTAATTAGACTTGCACTGACTTTAAACCTAGGCAGAAATTATGAAATGTTAAATACCGGTACATGAACTTTACATGTAGAGAGTTAGCAAATATTGTCAGAGTTCAAGTTTAAAATATGAATTTCCTTTAAGACTGTTGCTAAGTTACTGTTGCTAAGTTACTGTTGCTAAGTTTCTGTTGCTAAGTAGAGCCTACCGGTACTCTCTTCTCTCTAATATCATCAGCATTTAAAATGTATTACATGAACTGTAAATACTCATTTAAATAATATACATAAATAATATACAAAAACACTCATGCCTGTTTTCTCTGCAATACAAGACAGCAAGAGACCTATGAACCAAATGACCAAAGTCCATAAGGTCAAGGGGGTGGGGTGTTGTAAAGATTCTGATTGTATTGTTTTACCCTGTAGAAGCAGAAAATTTCTTGAATTGTGGATTCTGTCCAATATGATATGTACATGACTAGAAAACTGGAAAACAGTTAAATCACATCAACTGTCCCTACTCTATAGGTAAGTTACTGGAGCTAGGATAGACAGTGGGTTGGCAGAGAAGATATTAAAGGATTTCAAGAGTACCATCAATGACACATCATAAACATATCCAATACTTAATAGTTCTACCCCAAGTGCAAGCTACCCACAAAGTTTGGTCTGTAAAGTAGAAATATTGTTATGATGCAATTTTCTTTTATTTTTATAGTGACCATGACCTTAAATATTTGGACTGTTTTAAGTGTTTAGAATCTGTGTGCTTCTTTCTTACCACAAAATGTAACATATTGGTCAAGATCTGTCATGTAGAACTAATGTTAGCTTGCAGAAACCATTTTACTTCTTTGAGTTACAGTGATCTTGACCTTTAAACTATTGAGCCTGAAATTAATAAGCTTCTTTTTCACACTAAATGCAAACAAATTCACAAAGCTTTGGTAACTATAACTAACCCTAACACTAACTATAAATGGTGATAAACTCAAGTCACAGCACAGAAACAATTTTGCTTCTTTAAGTCACTATGACTTTTAACTTTGAGCTTCTGACTCCAATACTGACAGGATTCCCCAAAGACAAGCCATCAACAAAGTTTAGTAACTTGAGACTGTGAATAACTTGAGTCACTACACATTGGACTTAAGCCCTATATATGTATCTCATGTCAGTACACATTGGACTTAAGCCATGTATACATATATCATGTCAGTACATATTGGACTTAAGCCAATTATACATATCTCATGTCAGTACATGTTGGACTTGAGCCATGAATACCTATCTCATGTCAGTACACATTGGACTTAAGCCATGTATACATATATCATGTCAGTACATGTTGAACTTAAGCCATGTACATGTATATCATATCACAATACACTGGACTTAAGCCATGTATAAGTATCTCATGTCACTATGGATTGAACGTAAGCCATGTATACATATCTCATGTCAGTACATGTTGGACTTAAGCCATGTATTGTATCGCATGTCAGTACACATTGGACTTAAGCCATGTATACATATATCATAACAGTACATATTGGACTTAAGCCATGTATACATATCTCATGTCAGTACATGTTGGACTTAAGCCATGTATTGTATCGCATGTCAGTACACATTGGACTTAAGCCATGTATACATATCTCATGTCAGTACACATTGGACTTAAGCCATGTATACATATCTCATGTCAGTACACATTGGACTTAAGCCATGTATACATATCTCATGTCAGTACATATTGGACTTAAGCCATGTATACATATCTCATGTCAGTACATGTTGGACTTAAGCCATGTATACATATCGCATGTCAGTACACATTGGACTTAAGCCATGTATACATATCTCATGTCAGTACACATTGGACTTAAGCCATGTATACATATCTCATGTCAGTACACATTGGACTTAAGCCATGTATACATATCTCATGTCAGTACACATTGGACTTAAGCCATGTATACATATCTCATGTCAGTACATATTGGACTTAAGCCATGTATTGTATCGCATGTCAGTACATATTGGACTTAAGCCATGTATTGTATTGCATGTCAGTACACATTGGACTTCAGCCATGTATACATATCTCATGTCAGTACATATTGGACTTAAGCCATGAATACCTATCTCATGTCACTACACACTGGACTTAAGCCATGTATACATATCTCATGTCAGTACATGTTGGACATAAGCAAGCCATGTATATGGTATCTCATGTCACTAAGGATTGGCCTTGAGCCATGTATATGCATCTCATGTCAGTACACATTGGACTTAAACCATGTAAAATTATCATGAAGGTAAAATGAATTAAATGCATTTATTAATTCATTGGATGAAAATTGACAATATTTGTCAAAAAATAGCCATGTTTTTGACAATACATAAAGCTGTCTCTGTACAATTCCACTATAAGTGAACTGATATACATCAGTGATATTCTTTGTATCTACATTACTCACATTCTGTGAGATGTATATGACATTTATGAAACAGACGCAAAGAAAACTTAAAAGATAAAAGCAAGCATACAACCATGTTCAGAGTGCCATGCCTTATAAAAAAATATTTGCTTGAAAATTCTTTCTTCTCAATAAAGAGAATCTTGAGAGAATAAAAATCTATTTCAATTCTAATATTCAGAGTAAAAATAACTTTAAATTTAATCAACCCAATTCATTATCTGGAAATGACATAATATATCAACCTTCATAAAGAAAAGCAAACTTTTATTGATTTCATGTTGGTATGCCTGGAATTCTATAATTCCCAAAAAACTTGCAAACAGAAAACCTAATATTTATTGATTTTCTTGCTGGTATGCCTGGAATTCTATAATTCCCCAAATGCAGCAATTTTGAGGAACTATATGATGCAAGTAGTATTTGGAGTGTTTTGCAGCAATAGGCCCTATTAAGAGAGCACTATAACTGGTTTACAGCAATAGCACTATAACTGGTTTACAGCAATAGGCCCTATTAAGAGAGCACTATAACTGGTTTACAGCAATAGCACTATAACTGGTTTACAGCAATAGGCCCTATTAAGAGAGCACTATAACTGGTTTACAGCAACAGGCCCTATTAAGAGAGCACCATAACTGGTTTACAGAAATAGATAATTAAGAGAGCACTATAACTGGTTTTCAGCAATAGGCCCTATTAAGAGAGCACTATAACCAGTTTACTGCAAAAGTCACTATTAAGAGAGCATTATAACTGGTTTACAGAAATAGGTCCTATTAAGAGAGCACTATAACTGGTTTACAGCAATAGGCCCTATAACTGGTTTACAGCAATAGGTCCTATTAAGAGAGCAGAGTGTTTTACAGCAATTAAAAACCTGATGTTATGAGATTATGAGAGCACTATACATTGCAGGCCAGTATGTTGGTAGGAAATACATAAGAATGTTACATGATGGTTACAAATATTGTTCTGGCAAATAGATGGAACTTACAAAAAGATTCATTTTCAGTACATCAAAATTGACAATTTTTTCAATTCAACTTCATAATCTGAATGATTTCAAATACAAATAATTGTATTCAGACCATTTTTTAATTACTGGATTAAATGCCATGAAAGTACATATGTACAAGTATTATTATCAATAGCATATAACAAGCTCAAATAATACGTGTCTTGAAAAAACAGACACTGACTGTCATTACCGTATTAAATAAATTGTATAATGTAGAAAAATTTCACAATGGTCTTTGAGTTTGATAGTAATATTTTATTTCAGTTTGAGTGTGGGACTAGGCTGGATGGAATAAGGAGAAGAATAAGTAATAACAAATTTGCAAAACATGGCCACTTAATTGTTTTTGTACTTTCTCTTAATTCTCAAGAGAGTATCTAATATAGGTATAATGGTACCAATTGTACAATCCCAGGTGGGCAGAGCTTCAAGTGTAGAGAACCGTGCATTCAGAAATAAACAACAACACTAGCTGTGATTGGTGCATTATAGAAGAGTTGTACATTCTGTTAGGCTTTAAAAAAAAGTTAAGCCTCATGGCAACATGTGAGATTAAGTTAATAATAATAATAATAATGAGGACTTTGTATAGTGCCTAATCTTTAGAAGCTCTAAGCACATTACAACATCTATAATGATATGAATAGACTACAGAAAAACAAATAAAGAAACCATGAAATTGGAAAACATAAAAACATACTGAAAACATATGAGATGCAAAACATTATTAGGTCTCTAAGTTTGTTCCTGCAGTCGAAAAAGGTGAGTTTTAAGAGCACTCTTAAAAGAAAAGACTGTTTTAATGTCTAATTTCATTGGGCAATTCATTCCATGTTGCTGGGCCCTGGCATGCAAAAGGACGTTATCCATATGACTTCATTTTTTAAGTGGGGATAATGAGTATACAATTGTCAGGAGAGGAGCATAAGAATCTTGATGGTGTGTACACATGGGTGAGGCCAGATAGGTATGTTGGACTGGAGTCCGTCAATGAAACATAGCACATAGCATATTTGGTACTTTTTATGACTTTTTTAAAAATGTGGGACACCTGGGTGAAACTGGGTCTGTTGTGACTAAATAACTTTTAGCCCTGTCTAGTTCCAGCAGAGTTATCTCTCTTAATTGCAATAGAGTACATGGTTTTGTCCTTGTGAAATTGACAATCTAAGGTTGTTCTCTGTGACAGTGTGTGACATGCATGCTGAAGTAGGATAGAAAGTATATTTATTTCACAAAACATTAGCATTGAGGTCTATGGAAAAACAATTGATAATTAAAGACCCTTCCTCTACATATTAAAAAAGATTATCAATTATATATCCTGAAATCCATTTTCAAATGTTGACCTGACAGATTCAATCATAATACTTGTAACTAGATAGAAATATACTTCTAAGTGTCAGAATTATATAGTTGTGAGCTGGAACCAGCCTTTGCTAATTAGCCCTTTCATCACTACAGACCAGTTTTCCTGGTGTAGGTGAAGTATTTCTGTACACCCTATGGACTGCTTTATTCATATAGGTTGACTTCTAACCTTTATGTTTATACCAAATACAGCCAGATATCTATAAAATTGGCAAAGTTATGTTCTTTCAAAAAATTCCACAGGTCATTCTGCTTTACAAGTCCAAAGTCACTAAGTGTTTAGGGCTCAATGCCTGCAAAGTTACTTAGTGTTTAGGGCTCAATGCCTGCAAAGTTACTTAGTGTTTAGGGCTCAATGCCTGCAAAGTTACTTAGTGATGAAAGGGTTACTCTTTCTCATTATGACATAGAAAGAATTATTTCTCGTTATGACCTAGAAAGTAGTATTTCTCATTATGAAATATAATATAATATTTTTCTATACTGTATGACCTAAAAAGTAGTATTTTTACTCATGACCTAGAAAGTAATATTTCTCCTCATGACCTGGAAAGTAGTATTTCAAATTATGACCCAGAAAATAGTATTTCTCCTCATGACCTGGAAAGTATTATTTCTAATTATGACCCAGAAAGTAATATTTCTAATTATGACCCAGAAAGTAGTATTTCTCATTATGACCTAGAAAGTAGTATTTCTCATTATGACCTACAAGTTAGTATTTCTCATTATGACCCAGAAAGTAGTATTTCTCATAATAATAATAATAATAATAATAATAATAATAAATAATAATGAGGACTTTGTAAAGTGCCTAATCTTAAGAAGCTCTCATCTATAATGATATGACTACTAAAAAAAAAAAAAACCTAGTATGCAAAAGAATGTTGTCCATTTGACTTCATTTTCATTATGGGAATAATGAGTATATGATTGTCAAAAGAGGAGCGTAAGTATCTTGCTGTTGTGTACACATGGGTGAGGTCAGATAGGTATGTTGGACTGGAGTTCATCAGTAAAACATAGCACAGAGAACAAATTCTGTTTGATTCTGGATTGAATGTATAGCCAGTGAAGTGTACAGAGCAGTGGGGAGGTGTTCTCTGATCGTGGTACTCAAAGGATGATCTAAGCAGCTGTGTTTTGAACTTGTTGAAGTTTCTGGAGTAGATATTGAGTAGAACTAGCCAGAATTGAGTTACAATAGTCCAGTCTTGAAAGAACTAATGAACAATCAAGTATTTTAGTGGTATCAACTGAAACATATTTGTGAATGGAGCTCATGCATCTCAGCTCAAGATATGCAGACTTATATATGTTCATGACAGGTTGACCATTGTGACCTAGAAAGTAGTATTCCTCATTAGACCTAGAAAGTAGTATTCCTCATTAGACCTAGAAAGTAGTATTCCTCATTAGACCTAGAAAGTAGTATTTCTCATTATGACCTAGAAAGTAGTATTTCTCATTATGACCTAGAAAGTAGTATTCCTCATTATGACCTAGAAAGTAATATTTCTAATTATGACCTAGAAACAAATATTTCTCATTATGACCTAGAAAGTAATTCATCTTATTATGACCTAGAAATTAGTATTTCTCATTATGACCTAGAAATTAGTATTCCTCATTATGACCTAGAAATTAGTATTTCTCATTAAGACCTAGAAATTAGTATTCCTCATTATGACCTAGAAATTAGTATTCCTCATTATCACCTAGAAATTAGTATTCCTCTTTAAACCTAGAAAGTAGTATTTCTCATTATGACCTAGAAAGTAGTATTCCTCATTAGACCTAGAAAGTAGTATTTCTCATTATGACCTAGAAAGTACTATTGCTCATTATGACTAGAAAGTAATATTTCTCATTATGACCTAGAATGTAGTATTTCTCATTATGACCTAGAAAGTAGTATTCCTCATTAGACCTAGAAAGTAGTATTTCTCATTATGACCTAGAAAGTATTATTGATCATTATGACTAGAAAGTAATATTTCTCATTATGACCTAGAAAGTAATTCATCTTATTATGACCTAGAAAGTAGTATTCCTCATTAGACCTAGAAAGTAGTATTTCTCATTATGACCTAGAATGTAGTATTCCTCATTATGACCTAGAAATTAGTATTCCTCATTATGACCTAGAAATTAGTATTCCTCATTATGACCTAGAAATTAGTATTCCTCATTATGACCTAGAAATTAGTATTCCTCATTAAACCTAGAAAGTAGTATTTATCATTATGACCTAGAAAGTAGTATTCCTCATTAGACTTAGAAAGTAGTATTTCTCATTATGACCAAGAAAGTACTATTGCTCATTATGACTAGAAAGTAATATTTCTCATTATGACCTAGAATGTAGTATTTCTCATTATGACCTAGAAAGTAGTATTCCTCATTAGACCTAGAAAGTAGTATTTCTCATTATGACCTAGAAAGTACTATTGCTCATTATGACTAGAAAGTAATATTTCTCATTATGACCAAGAATGTAGTATTTCTCATTATGACCTAGAAAGTAGTATTCCTCATTAGACCTAGAAAGTAGTATTTCTCATTATGACCTAGAAAGTACTATTGCTCATTATGACTAGAAAGTAATATTTCTCATTATGACCTAGAATGTAGTATTTCTCATTATGACCTAGAAAGTAGTATTCCTCATTAGACCTAGAAAGTAGTATTTCTCATTATGACCTAGAAAGTACTATTGCTCATTATGACTAGAAATTAATATTTCTCATTATGACCTAGAAAGTAATTTATCTTATTATGACCTAGAAAGTAGTATTCCTCATTAAACCTAGAAAGTAGTATTTCTCATTATGACCTAGAAAGTACTATTTCTCATTCTGAACTAGAAAGTAGTATTTATCAGTATGACCTAGAATGTAGTATTTCTCACTATGACTAGAAAGTAGTATTTCTCAGCACAACCTAGAAAGTAGTATTTCTCATTTTGACCTAGAAAGTAGTATTTCTCAATATGACCGAGAAAGTAGTATTTCTCATTGTGACCTAGAAAGTAGTATTCTTCATTATGACCTAGAAATGTAGTATTCCTCATTATCACCTAGAAAGTAATATTTCTAATTATGACCTAGAAACAAATATTTCTCATTATGACCTAGAAAGTAATTCATCTTATTATGACCTAGAAATTAGTATTTCTCATTATGACCTAGAAATTAGTATTCCTCATTATGACCTAGAAATTAGTATTTCTCATTATGACCTAGAAATTAGTATTCCTCATTGTGACCTAGAAATTAGTATTCCTCATTATGACCTAGAAATTAGTATTCCTCATTAAACCCAGAAAGTAGTATTTCTCATTATGACCTAGAAAGTAGTATTTCTCATTATGACCTAGAAAGTAGTATTTCTCAGTATGACCTAGAATGTAGTATTTCTCATGACCTAGAAAGTAATATTTCTTATTATGACCTAGAAAGTAATTCTTCTTATTATGACATAGAAATTAGTATTCTTCATTAAACCTAAAAAGTAGTATTTCTCAATATGACCTAGAAAGTAGTATTTCTCATTATGACCTAGAAAGTAGTATTTCTCAGCATGACCTAGAATGTAGTATTTCTCACTATGACTAGAAAGTAGTATTTCTCAGTATGACCTAGAAAGTAGTATTTCTCAGTATGACCTAGAAAGTAGTATTTTTTCACTCTGACCTGGACAGTACTGTTTATCTTCCCTCACCAATTCATATGACTGCAGTTCAATTTACTACATTCCAAATATGTCACTTCTGTTAAGACATGATTACTGAATTTTGTTACTTATGAAATGTCACGACTTATAATACTTAAAATTTAGCCTGAATTGCACATGACATATTGAAAGTAGAAAATGTTTGCCTGTATTGCTTATGACATATTGAAAGTAGAAATTGTTTGCCTGTATTGCACATGACATATTGAAAGTAGAAACTGTTTGCCTGTATTGCACATGACATTTTGAAAGAAGAAACTGTTTGCCTGTATTGCACATCACATATTGAAAGTAGAAACTGTTTGCCTGTATTGCACATGACATATTGAAAGTAGAAACTGTTTGCCTGTATTGCACATGACATATTGAAAGTAGAAAATGTTTGCCTGTATTGCACATGACATATTGAAAGTAGAAACTGTTTGCCTGTATTGCATGCAGCATATTGAGAGAAGAAATACTGTTTGCCAATGTTACTGTCACATTTGCTAGGCCTCAGCTATAAGCTATAAAGTAATGTATAAGCTATAATTTATCTGTCTTGGGAATATTACCTTGGTCTTGTTTGATTTCTAAACATTGTTGTGGGGTTAGTGTTGAATTTTTATGCAAGATTACCTTAAACAGCCAGACACCAGAAACTTGAGATGGCAAAGGCAACGGTCACATCAATTAACAAAGGTTCGCTGTTATCACACCTATATATTAAAACTTTGTTTAAGGATCAAAAGAAAGTCCACTGTGTGAATGAGGCATGTTCTTATCCATCCTCACATTGACAAACAATGAGAGGGACATTGTCCACTAAGTTTGATTGGATTGGTCCACCATGATATCCAATCAAAAACTGAGATAGAGGGCAAGATTACAATTCAGACCTGAATGATACCTTCCAAACTTGTAAGAGAAAAATTTAGTATTCACCTAGACAGATTGCTAATCAATAGGGTTTACTCTGAGAAGAAGTCACTCATAATTTGGTGGCAAAACTTAGAGGTAGATTCAAAGAGAGGATAAAGCTTCAAAAAGGTCAGTAAGTATTTTGCTTGATTTTGCAGAATATTACAGCATTGTAATTGTCAATTTCGGAACTAAAAATCATTTGGCTTAGTATGACCTCAACCTTCTTTGAAGATATGTATTTCAAATAAGCAGTGGACCTTAAGTTGAATTATATGAGCTTAAAGATTTAATCACATTTAGACCAGGGAGTATTTAGGAAGGGTCATTTAGACCTCTATTCTTAATTTCTTTAATATCAGTGTTAAAACTTCAAAGAGGTCAGTGTTCTGATTCAACGAAATTGATGGGATATTCTTAAATAGGTTTGAGAAAGAGAAACTTGAACTTCCAATCCCTGTCAAATAGTCATTCTCCAAAGGGAAAAGTTATATAACATAGTTCTGAGATTCTGACTGACAAAACAAATGTTTTTGTCTTAGGACAAATCTTAAGAAACAACTGCTTAGGATTGGCCGATTGAAATGAAGACATAATCTTGGAAATAATAGGCACTGAAGATGACAACTTGGTCAAAAATTGTTAGTCAGAAATTTCCTGAGAGAGAGAAGTTTGATTCTGGGGGAAGCCTAAGAAAGAATAGCTGCTTTCCTTGTTAAACAAGGGAGGGACCCGGTGTCTGTCCTGTGAAAAAAGACAATGTTTAGTGCCGGATGTACAAGTTCTAAAGTTAACAGCATTAACATACACAATTTTAATTTCATTTAATATTCTATTTTTTTTGTTTGTTGTATGCAACTTGTTTGAAATTATTTTGTTTCATATTATTTATCTTTTATTCAATTTCATGGAAATCTGTTGATGCTAGAGTTGTTAGACAGTTTATCTTATTCAATTTCATGAAAATGTATTGATGCTAGAGTTGTTATGCTGTTTATCTTATTCAATTTCATGGAAATGTGTTGATGCAAGAGTTGCTATGCAATTTATCTTTTAATTTTATAGTTATTAGTTCATTAGCGAAATTGATTACCTGCCATCCAAATGTTCATATGTGCAAGATTTATATTGTTTTTTGAATAAATATTAAATAGTTTCCTTAGTCTGTTAGGATGATACTGATTATCATGAGTTAATGATAACTACCTATATATTTGCTTTTGTAATGTTTAAATAATCTGCAAGTAAGTAAGGATGTCCCAATTTCACATTTATCTCTTTATTATATTTGACAATACTTTAAGAAATAGTAGTTCTGCCATAAAAAGTGGTGTAAACAATATCAACTCATAAACTTCATTTACTTTATTTTCAAAAGGTATGACTGAGAAATATACTATAGCTATTGAGCTTAAAAATAGGTATAAACTAGGACAGAATTTGATGAATTCGATTCTACATGAAATTGTGTGTGTGTGTGTGTGTGTCTGTGTGTGTGTCTGTGTGTGTGTGTGCATGCATCATTATATGAATGTAATATGTATGTATGTATGTATGTATGTATGTATGTATGTATGTATGTATGTATGTATGTATGTATGTATGTATGTACAGGATTTTACTTACACATTAACACATACCTGGATATACAATGCAGAGTAAATTTAGGCATTGCCAAATGAAGAATATAAAAAAAGATACAGGTGGAGTGGAGTAAAATCCTTTAAGTCAAATTTTTAAAAACGTCAAGACATACTATATGCTCAGACATCACTAGACAACACACTCAGAACAATAAAGCTGTCTCCAATTAGTTTCTTATTACAAAAGGAGCAAGTAGAAGGATATATTGAACCTATCCTACATTACCTAGCCCACAAGGCGCTTTTGTATCTAAATTTGCATTGGAGTTATACCCCATACTAATATTATGTTTGGTATTGCATTGGAGTCATACCCTATACTAATATTATGTTTGGTATTGCATTGGAGTCATACCCCATACTAATATTATGTTTGGTATTGCATTAGAGTCACACTGTACTAATATTATGTTTGGTATTGAATTGGAGTCAAAATCTATACTAATATTATGTTTGGTATTGCATTGGAGTCATACCCCATACTAATATTATGTTGGGTATTGAATTGGAGTCAAAATCTATACTAATATTATGTTTGGTATTGCACTGGAGTCATACCCCATACTAATATTATGTTTGGTATTGCAATGGAGTCATACCCCATACTAATATTATGTTTGGTATTGCATTGGAGTCATACTCTATACTAATATTATGTTTGGTAATGCATTAGAGTCATACTCTATAATAATATTATGTTTGGTATTGCATTGGAGTCACACCCTATACTAATATTATGTTTGGTAATGCATTAGAGTCATACTGTACTAATATTATGTTTGGTATTGCAATGGAGTCATACTGTATACTAATATTATGTTTGGTATTGCAATGGAGTCATACCCCATACTAATATTATGTTTGGTAATGCATTAGAGTCATACTGTACTAATATTATGTTTGGTATTGCATTGGAGTCACACCCCATACTAATATTATGTTTGGTATTGCAATGGAGTCATACCCCATACTAATATTATGTTTGGTATTGCAATGGAGTCATACTCTATACTAATATTATGTTTGGTATTGCATTGGAGTCACACCCTATACTACCGTATTTTCGCGCATATATCCCGCACACGCAGATAATCCGCACCCTCATATAGCCCGCGGGTTTTGGGGTTTTGTGTAAAAAATCGTTGGCATAACCCGCACCTTTGTATAACCCGCAACCATATATATATTTATACAGCTACAATCGGAAATGAAATCAATTACAGGATCACGGGGCTTCGCTGATGTAGCAAGCTGCGATTCTGTTTTCCGTTTTGGTGACAAAATATACCATCTGGTGATTTTTGTGGCGACACCAATTTTGGCTGATAAAAACCGTATATACAGTCTTGCGTTTGGAGTAGAGAAAATCAAAGGCACCATGACAGGAAACAATGTACTGGAATATATTGTTAAAATAACAAGTCCTTGTCTCATACTGACAAACCACACTAACATTGCACTGTTATATCATAATCCGCTAATGATGATATCTGGCCTTATTACTTTATGCAACTGACTAGTTTAAATCCGAATACGCAGAAGGCGGAAACGTAAAATGAGTACAGTCAAGCAGATGGCACTAATTTAAAAACAAATACCAGATGGAAGAAGAAAAAATACGTTTGCTGACACTTCAAAATGAACTGATTACCTTTGAAGCACTGATATATACTAAACAAATAAAACAAATCTGTTTCAATGTTCTACAATTATCTGAAGTTGCCGCAGCAAAAACAAAGGCTTCAACTGGAGCCTTTAGCGTAGCCATCATCAAAGTAAGCCGACGACCTTTGCTCAATAAAAGTCAGCAAAAAACACGGTACACAGTGCTTGTGTGCGTAGGCTTTCTATAGGAGCTGTGCCTCAACTACAGGCTACATAAACATTGACATTTCTAAATAATCTTGTATTCTTGTGAAGTGTAGATTCGAGTTTAAATAATTTCTTTCTGTTTAATTTGAAAAATGCCGAAACGAAAAGTCTTACACAGCCGACTTCAAGCTAACTGCCATTGCGTATGCTGAAGTGCATGGCAATAGAGCCACAGGTAGAAAATTTGATACTGATGAGAGTGTAATCCGAGGTTGGAGAAAAGAAAAAGGAACGTTGGAGAAGATGAATCCACGAAAACGTGCTCGTCGCGGACCTAAAGCAAAGTGGCCTCACCTTGAAGCTGACCTGAAGCAGTGGATCGCGGCCCAGCGGGACAACAACCGACCAGTCTCGACAGTTACCATCAAACTGAAGGCCAAACTCATGGCGGCAGAGAAGCACATTGATGATTTCAAAGGAGGAGTGAATTGGGTATATAAATTTATGAAGAGGAGCCGATTGTCAGTCAGAACACGAACGACCGTCGGCCAACGTCTACCCGAGAATTGGGAGAAGAAGATGGATGATTTTCGTGAATTAGTCGCCAAGGAAATTCAGGAGCTTGACCTTCCCCAATCTGCCATTATTAATATGGACGAAGTACCGATGTGTTTCGACATTCCGGCAACAAGGTCGGTGGATGTTTTTAATTTTTATCATTAAAATATTAATTAATTCAAAATATGTAAAATTAGGTACCGTAGTTATTTCGACTGAAAACAGAAAATATTGATTATGAAAACGTGACGGATACGACATTTTAAGTTTTTATCCCGAAATGTTGATTTGGTCCCGATATCGTAAGTTGTTGTAAAGTCAACGTAGTAGCCATACTATCCAACCCTAGCAAAACAAAACTGGAACAATATATGTTATGTAGTTACGTTTTTCAAACAATATAATCAAATATGATTATGTGTAAAAAAATTGTGATATAGCCCGCACCCTTATATAACCCGCAACCCCCCTGCGGGGTTTGTAAAATCTGGTATAACCCGCGGGATATATGCGCGAAAATACGGTAATATTATGTTTGGTATTGCAATGGAATCATAACCTATACTAATATTATGTTTTGCAATGCATTAGAGTCATACTCTATATTAATATTATGTTTTGCAATGCATTAGAGTCATACTCTATACTAATATTATGTTTGGCATTGCAATGGAGTCATACTCTATACTAATATTATGTTTGGTATTGCAGTGGAGTCATAACCTATACTAATATTATGTTTTGCAATGCATTAGAGTCATACTCTATACTAATATTATGTTTGGTATTGCATTGGAGTCATACCCTATACTAATATTATGTTTGGTATTGCATTGGAATCACACCCTATACTAATATTATGTTTGGTAATGCATTAGAGTCATACTGTACTAATATTATGTTTGGTATTGCATTGGAGTCACACCCATACTAATATTATGTTTGGTATTGCAATGGAGTCATAACCTATACTAATATTATGTTTGGTATTGCAATGGAGTCATAACCTATACTAATATTATGTTTGGTATTGCATTGGAGTCATACCCCATACTAATATTATGTTTGGTAATGCAATGGAGTCATACTCTATACTAATATAATATTTGGTAATGCATTAACCCTATACTAATATTATGTTTGGTATTGCATTGGAATCACACCCTATACTAATATTGTGTTTGGTATTGCATTGGAGTCATACCCCATACTAATATTATGTTTGGTAATGCAATGGAGTCATACTCTATACTAATATTATGTTTGGTATTGCATTGGAATCACACCATATACTAATATTGCATTTGGTATTGCATTGGAGTCACACCCTATACTAATATTATGTTTGGTATTGCATCGGAGTCACACCCTATACTAATATTATGTTTGGTATTGCATTGGAGTCATACTCTGTACTAATATAATATTTGGTATTGCATTGGAGTCACACCCTATACTAATATTATGTTTGGTATTGCATTGGAGTCACACTCTATACTAATATTATGTTTGGTATTGCAATGGAGTCATACTCTATAATAATATTATGTTTGGTAATGCATTAGAGTCATACTGTACTAATATTATGTTTGGTATTGAATTGGAGTCACACCCTATACTAATATTATGTTTGGTATTGCATTGGAGTCATACCCCATACTAATATTATGTTTGGTATTGCAATGGAGTCATACTCTATACTAATATTATGTTTGGTATTGCTTTGTAGTCATACCCCATACTAATATTATGTTTGGTATTGCATTGGAGTCATACCCCATACTAATATTATGTTTGGTATTGCATTGGAGTCATACTCTATACTAATATTATGTTTGGTATTGCTTTGTAGTCATACCCCATACTAATATTATGTTTGGCATTGCAATGGAGTCATACCCCATACTAATATTATGTTTGGCAATGCATTAGAGTCATACTGTAGTGATATTATGTTTGGTATTGCAATGGAGTCATACCCTATACTATCATGTTTGGTATTGCAATGGAGTCATACTATATACTAATATTATGTTTGGTATTGCAATGGAGTCATACTCTATACTAATATTATGTTTGGTATTGCAATGGAGCCATACCCTATACTAATATCATGTTTGGTATTGCAATGGAGTCATAACCTATACTAATATTATGTTTGGTATTGCATTGGAGTCATACCCCATACTAATATTATGTTTGGTATTGCAATGGAGTCATACCCCATACTAATATTATGTTTGGTATTGCATTGGAGTCACACTCTATAGTAATATTATGTTTGGTAATGCATTAGAGTCATATTGTACTAATATTATGTTTGGTATTGCATTGGAGTCACACTCTATACTAATATTATGTTTGGTAATGCATTAGAGTCATATTGTACTAATATTATGTTTGGTATTGCATTGGAGTCACACTCTATACTAATATTGTGTTTGGTATTGCATTGGAGTCATACCTCATACTAATATTATCTTTGGTATTGCATCTGAGTTATACTCTATATTAATATTATGTTTGGTATTGCATTGGAGTCATACTCTATACTAATATTATGTTTGGTAATGCATTAGAGTCATACTCTATACTAATATTATGTTTGGTATTGCATTGGAGTCATACTCTATACTAATATTATGTTTGGTAATGCATTAGAGTCATACTCTATACTAATATTATGTTTGGTAATGCATTAGAGTCATACTGTACTAATATTATGCTTGGTATTGCATTGGAGTCATACTCTATACTAATATAATATTTGGTATTGCATTGGAGTCACACCCTATACTAATATTATGTTTGGTATTGCATTGGAGTCACACCCCATATTAATATTGTGTTTGGTATTGCATTGGAGTCATACTCTATAGTAATATTATGTTTGGTATTGCATTGGAGTCATACTCTATACTAATATTATGTTTGGTAATGCATTAGAGTCATACCCTATACTAATGTCATGTTTGGTATTGCATTGGAGTCACACCCTATACTAATATTATGTTTGGTATTGCATTGGAGTCATACCCCATACTAATATTGTGTTTGGTATTGCATTGGAGTCACACCCTATACTAATATTATGTTTGGTATTGCAATGGAGTCACACCCTATACTAATATTATGTTTGGTATTGCATTAGAGTCATACTCTATACTAATATTATGTTTGGTAATGCATTAGAGTCATACCCTATACTAATGTCATGTTTGGTATTGCATTGGAGTCACACCCTATACTAATATTATGTTTGGTATTGCATTGGAGTCATACCCCATACTAATATTGTGTTTGGTATTGCAATGGAGTCACACCCTATACTAATATCATGTTTGGTATTGCAATGGAGTCATACCCCATAGTAATATTATGTTTGGTATTGCATTGGAATCATACGCTATACTAATATTATGTTTGGTAATGCATTAGAGTCATACTCTATACTAATATTATGTTTGGTATTGCATTGGAGTCACACCCTATACTAATATAATGTTTGGTATTGCATTGGAGTCATACCCCATACTAATATTATGTTTGGTATTGCATTGGAGTCATACCCCATAGTAATATTATGTTTGGTATTGCATTGGAATCATACGCTATACTAATATTATGTTTGGTAATGCATTAGAGTCATACTCTATACTAATATTATATTTGGTATTGCATTGGAGTCACACCCTATACTAATATTATGTTTGGTATTGCATTGGAGTCACACCCTATACTAATATTGTGTTTGGTATTGCATTGGAGTCAAACCCTATACTAATATTATATTTGGTATTGCATTGGAGTCACACTCTATACTAATATTATGTTTGGTATTGCATTGGAGTCACGCCCTTTACTAATATTATGTTTGGTATTGCAGTTTTCATAACCTATACTATTTTGCTGCATTCATAATTGAAAACAATTGTTGGTCAGTGATTCTTTCCCAGGGTTTTCCCAGGTTCTTTCTCCACCATTAATACTGCCACGCTGTATGTATGTGCTGAAAAATGGCATTAAAACCCTAAAAAGCAACATAAAAAGCCTTGTGCACTGTAATGGATGCACTGACAGTGCTCACTACAATGTTAAACAGGTCTACACTTATCTGAACAACAAAATATATAATAATAATAATAATAATAATAATAATAATAATAATAATAATAATAATAATAATAATAATAATATCAATAATAATAATAATAATAATAATAATAATAAATAATAATAAAAATAATAACAATTATAGTAATAATAATTATTTTTAAAAAATAATACAATGATAATAAGGACTTTATATAACAACTAATCATTAGAAGCTCTAAGCATTTTACAACATTAGACAACATCTAAAACATAGAAAACATAATGATATGATTACAAAAAACAAACACCATGAAATTTGAAAACATAAAATATGCTGAAAATATTTAAGGTGGAAACAATATTAGGTCTTTAAATTTTTTCTTGCAGTCAAAAATGTTTAATTTAAAGACCACTCTTGAATGAGATCACTGTGTCATTGTATCTAAGTTCAGTGGGAAATTTGTTCCACTTTGCTGGGCCCTGGCATGCAAAATAATATTGTCCATATGACTTCCTTTACATAGCAGGAGTGAGTATACAATTGTCAGAAGAGGAGTGTAAGTATCTTGCTGGTGTGTACACATGGGTGAGGTCGGATAGTTATGTTGGACTGGAGTTCATCAGTGAAATGTAGCACAGAGAACAAATTTTGTGTTTGATTCTGGATTGAATGGATAGCGAGTGTAGGGTATAGAGCAGGAAAAGGTGTGCTCTGCTTTTGATACTCTAAGAATGATCCGAGCAGCTGTGTTTTGAAAATTTTGTAGTTTCTGGAGTAGATATTGAAATGAACTAACAGAATTGAGTTACAATAGTCCAGTCCTGAAAGTACTAAAAAACACACAAGCATTTAAGTGGCATCAGCTGCAAGATATTTACAAATAGAGCTGATGCATCTCAGATCAAGATATGCAGCTTTGCATATGTTCACGACATGCTGGTGCAATGTGAGAGTACTGTCAAGAGTAACACCTAGGTTTCATACTGACTGTGTGAATTTAATGTTGGTGTTGTTGATATTTGTTTTAGGTAAAGAATTTGAATGAGAGAGCCTTTGTGTTTTGATCAGAATGGCCCCAGTTTTATTATCATTATTCTCCAGCTCGTTTCATGTCATATATGATTTTACATCAGAAATGCACCTCTCTACTCTTGGATGGTATCATCAACTTCATTTGGATAGCTAGATTTGTATATTTGGTTGTCATGAGTGTACAGATGGTGAGACACTGAATGATCTAAGACACTTGAGAGCAGCTGAATGTAGTGTATAGAATGAAGGGAACAAGTCCAAGAACATAAACCTATGAAACACCACAACATAGATCAACTAGACTGGAGTATATTCCATTTGCAGATACAATTTGTGTCCTCTTGGCCAAGTAGGACTTGAATCACAGTAATGTTGTATCATGAATGCTAAATACATGCTTTAGATGGTGAAGCAATATCATGGTCTATTGTGCCAAAAGCTGCAGAGCAAGCAAGGAGGGTGAGGACTGTAATCTTTCTGCTATCCAAAGCAAAGAGATATCATTAACTGCTTGCAGAAGAGTAGTTTCATTACTGTGGCAAGGACAATATGCACACAGTACATTGCTAAAAAGACTCTTTGAATTCAGATAGTGTAGAATCTGTAAGTAGTTATTGACACAGGTATTTATAATAATAATAATAATAATAATAATAATAAAAAAAATAATAATAATAATAATAATAATAATTATTATTATTATTATTATTATTATTATTATTATTATTATTATTATTATTATAAATAACAATAATAACTATACTAATAATATTAATAATTACAAAAATATGTTAACAAGTTTGGGGCAATTTCGCATGGGCTGGCGAGATCAAGTGGGATATTTTATGATGTGGGATATTTGCAAAGTGTCACATAGCTAGACAGAGCAAAGTGCATTTTTAGTCTTTATGCTTATATGATCATGGAGGTGAAACAATTTTGTAAAGTCAAACTTTTTATTTCCATTGTTCTTGTTAAAACAACTAGTCTGCAGATGTATTTAATGTTGTGTTTACATATTATCTGAAATGACACCTTTCTTTGGATTATTTGTTGGAATTATAAAATGCTCATTGGACATAAATATTACTCTTGGATACTGTGAGTTATTCAAAGGAGTTCCTGACAATGTCATTTTGACATATGAGGACTATTGGTTGACCAGTACATTCAAAGATATCAATCTTTTTAAAAGTTTTAATTATTTTGGTCATGAATAGATTGTTTTGAAGATTATTTTGGATTTAATTCAAAATAATGTAAGTTCCTCTTAAATGTTCATTTTATAACTTTGATAATTAAATTGTTTTCTAAGTTTACAAAACTTGCTGGTTTTGATTCTTTCTGTATAAAGGGTACATGATAGCTTTGTTTTAAATCCAACATTTCCAAGTAAAATTATGCAGTGAAAAGCAAAATTTGGAGAAAGGACAATTAGGGGCCCTAACTCTTGTAAATGTGAAGATGGAACTCTGGAAATTAAAGGCCTTCACGGTTGTATCAATATAAATGTGCATGAAGAATTTTGTTGAAACTATACAACTAAAATTATTCTACAAAACTCAGAGCTAGGATAATGGGCAATCATTGCTATAATTCAGTAAAAGATACCAGAGGGTGGGGGAGGATGGCCGAGTGGTCAACTGGTCTCAAACACTCACCCTTATGGATGACTGCCATCTCTACTCTGAGTGGTCAAGTCTCAGGCTTGGCCAATATGGATATGTGAGAAAGCTTGTTGGTAACTTCTTGTTGGTCGGTGGTTCTTTCCAGGGATTTTCCAGGTTCTTCATCCACCATTTATACTGGCCACCATGTTTAGCCTATCATGTGCTGTAAAATGGCATAAAACTCTATAAAAACAACAACAGTAAAAGCTGTCACAGAACAGTGGAAATCAGACTTGTTCAAGATCTCACCGATGTAAAGCTACATCTAAAATTTGGCTGAAATCCAGTATAGCTAGGCGAAGCTGCAGAAAAAATATCAGAATTATGATAACTTTTATAAATGTAAGAATTATGATAACTTCATAAATGAAATGTATACTGCAAATAAATATCTCTAAGATCTTGTCTGAAGCATCCCTGGCTGAAATTAGAAACAATTTTGGTGAAACTATCTTGAAAAGATAAGTGGATGAGGAATCAGTGAGCCTAACTCTAATAATAAATAATAAGCCAAAAAATGGCACATATAAGTTTATGTTCATGCCAAATTGTATCAGAATATAATCAATGTCTCTGATGCAATGCCAGTTACACCCAAAATCTTGGCTGAATATAGGAAGTTTAAAGATTGTCAAGTGTAATATCTCTATTCCATATGGAGCTACATGATAACACCCATAAACAACACAATCAAGTGACTTTGTAAGACAATGCACACACCAAATATCTTAAGGATATACTGAATGGTTCCTCAACCATGATGGTGACAAATATCCACAGTTATTATTATTGTTATAGGGTTTAAAGCCATTTTTCAGCACAAGATAGGCTATACATGGTGGTAGTATTAATGGTGGAGGAAGAACCCAGGAAAACCTTGGAAAGAACCACTGACCCACGAGAAGCTACTGGCAAGCCTTCTCACTACCCACATTAGCCAAATCTGAGCCTTGAACCAATGCTGGCAGAGGTGAGTTGGCAGTGATCTGTAATGGTGAGAGTTATCTCCCTGCAAAAGACAGAGCATATCCTGATGGCAAAGAGCAGTGAAGCATTTCTTTAGATTCAGGTGGCAGGGTCCAGTTTCGTAAATTGGCCCCTGGCAAATTTCTTAACTTAAGGGTATGGTGTGAGTTTTTGAGCTATTATTGTGTAATAATTAAAGATATGGATAAATTTGTGAACTGGGTGTTTCAGGCTTGTGTTGTTCTTGAAATTGATGTCAGACATGTAAACTTTCCATAGTTACTCTGCAGTATGTTGATAGTGAAATACCAATAGTTGGCTAGGAAGAAGAGCTAGCCTCCCATAGCAGTATACATGTGGGTTCAAGGCAAGTAGAATATCTCAAAATCGGCTTGGATGACAACTATTATGAATTGCATCAAGCTATTTAGTAGACAATGTTTTTCAAAATTTTCATCCAGGGAAAGGCCTTGCGTTTGCACTGTGAGTACCACATGCTGTAAAAAGTGGCCTTCGGATGTGAAAAATGATTGTATAAAATAGGGGTTGGGGTACATAAACATTTGTTTCTAAGAACTTCAGTAGACTTGTCAGGTCAAGTGTGTGATATGATTATGTTGTGCTACATAATACCTATCCAGAAATATGGACCTTTTTGACCTCACTCACGTATTATATTTTTAATGAATTTTTATATTAGGCAGGTGCATGCGACATTAAATTTGTACATAAAAACTGGACCCTGCCCCCTCAATCAGTCCTGGCAGGCTGCCAAAATATTCCACTATAAGTCTATGTTTATCCTGTGTATGACTTTATCTGCCTTAGTTACTGGCAAAACATTAATTCAAGGGAGGTTTCAGGAATGAGATATGAGATCAATGTACAACATTAACAAATCATGGAATTGCCATTTTATCAGGTAATTAACTGTACATTATATAATAGCTTATAAATTGAGTCAAAATGAAAACAATAAAGATCCTGATATGCCATAGCATAATGAGTTAAAATGAAAACAGTAAAGATTCTGATATGCCATAGCATAATGAGTTAAAATGAAAACAGTAAAGATTCTGATATGCCATAGCATAATGAGTTAAAATGAAAACAGTAAAGATTCTGATATGCCATAGCATAATGAGTTAAAATGAAAACAGTAAAGATTCTGATATGCCATAGCATAATGAGTCAAAATGAAAACAGTAAAGATTCTGATATGCCATAGCATAATGAGTCAAAATGAAAACAATAAAGATCCTGATATGCCATAGCATAATGAGTCAAAATGAAAACAGTAAAGATTCTGATATGCCATAGCATAATGAGTCAAAATGAAAACAGTAAAGATTCTGATATGCCATAGCATAATGAGTCAAAATGAAAACTGTAAAGATTCTGATATGCCATAGCATAATGAGTCAAAATGAAAACAGTAAAGATTCTGATATGCCATAGCATAATGAGTCAAAATGAAAACAAAGATCCTGATATGCCATAGCATAATGGTCTATGTTATTTGTTCTACTGATTACTTCTAATAAACTGCACAGACCCTGACACATTATACAAAAGCATATCTGAATCTGTGCAGTTTGCAGTTGTGAGTATGTATGTGAGTATGTATGTATGTATGTATGTATGTATGTATGTATGTATGTATGTATGTATGTATGTATGTATGTATGTATGTGTGTGTGTGTGTGTGTGTGTGTGTGTGTGTATGTATGTATGTATGTGATTATGTATGTATGTATGTATGTATGTATGTATGTATGTATGTATGTATGTATGTATGTATGTATGTATGTATGTATGTATGTGAGTATGTATGTGAGTATGTATGTATGTATGTGAGTATGCATGTGAGTATGTATGTGAGTATGTATGTATGTGGGTATGTATGTATGTGTGTATGTATGTATGTATGTATGTATGTATGTATGTATGTATGTATGTATGTATGTATGTATGTATGTATGTGAGTATGTATGTGAGTATGCATGTATGTGAGTATGTATGTGAGTATGTATGTATGTATGTATGTATGTATGTATGTGAGTATGTATGTGAGTATGTATGTGAGTATGCATGTGAGTATGCATGTGAGTATGTATGCATGTATGTATGTATGTATGTATGTATGTATGTATGTATGTATGTATGTATGTATGTATGTGAGTATGTATGTGAGTATGTATGTATGTATGTGAGTATGTGAGTATGTATGTGAGTATGTATGTATGTATGTATGTATGTATGTATGTATGTATGTGAGTATGTATGTATGTATGTATGTATGTATGTATGTATGTATGTATGTATGTATGTATGTATGTATGTGAGTATGTATGTGAGTATGTATGTATGTGAGCATGTATGTGAGTATGTATGTATGTATGTGAGTATGTATGTATGTGAGTATGTATAGTAAATATGTTTACATAATCAATCACATGTTGAGAAATCAATGCCAGAAAGGTATGAATGGAGTTAAACGTTGCACAATTATGTTTTCTTCATCAGCCATTAGAAGAAGAAAAGTACATAATGATCACATGATATTAAATGACAGAAATGCCACTTAAATTACAGAAATGCCATTTAAATGACAGAAATACCATTCTCCTAACACACAAGGGCAATGAGATCTGTTGAAATATAAATTAAATGGTATTTCTTGTTAATTTATCCAGCTTTATTCTTCTCTAGATCACACAGCTGCAATAAATATATATAAATATATGAGATAATTATATATTCTTCACCTGATTACCGTATAGCCCATTGACAGTGTTTCTACAAATGTTATTCCTAATTTAGTTCCAATTCATAATTTATCTGGTAGCACTTCTAATTCATTATGTTCTGGTAGCACTTATAATTCATTATGTTCTGGTAGCACTTCCAGTTCAATATGTTCTGGTAGCACTTCTAATTCATAATTTATCTGGTAGCACTTCTAATTCATTATGTTTTGGTTGTATTTCTAATTCATAATTTATCTGGTAGCACTTCTAATTCATTATGTTCTTGTAGCACTTCTAATTCATTATGTTTTGGTTGTACTTCTAATTCATAATTTATCTGGTAGCACTTCTAATTCATTATGCTCTTGTAGCACTTCTAATTCATTATGTTTTGGTTGTACTTCTAATTCATACTTTATCTGGTAGCACTTCTAATTCATTATGTTCTGGTAGCACTTCTAATTCATTATGTTTTGGTTGTATTTCTAATTCATTATGTTATGGTAGCACTTCTAATTCATTATGTTTTGGTAGCACTTCTGATTCATTATGTTTTGGTAGCACTTCTAATTTATTATGTTCTGGTAGCACTTCTAATTCATTAAGTTCTGGTAGCACTTCTAATTCATTATGTTCTGGTTGTACTTCTGATTCATTATGTTATGGTAGCACTTCTAATTCATTATGTTCTGGTTGTACTTCTGATTCATTATGTTCTGGTAGCACTTCCAATTCAATATGTTCAGATAGCACTTCTAATTCATTATATTCTAGTAGCACTTTAATTACAAAAAAAAAAACCAACACATATTCAGCTAATCTGAAGTAAAATATATCATTGTTATGTATATTTAATTTGTATTGGATGTCAGCTTTTATCCATGGTTTTCTGTTATGTATATTTAATTTGTATTGTATGTTAGCTTTTCGCCATGACTATATCTGCATTTTTGTAATAGACCTTTCTCCAAAATCAAGTTAATGGTCTACCTGAATAGTTACATCTATTTTGTAAAAAACATAATACATATTAACTAATATTTCTCTATGACTATTTATTCAATATGTAGAACCTCATTAGTAGGGGTAAACATGTTTACATGTAACTGAACTTAGGACATTAGATTTTTACTTGGAAATGCCTGCACCTGTTGACAACTTAGAATGTTTTGAAAGGAACTGACCTACATCCTGGCTCTATTGTTGTGTGATAGGCTTTTATATTAATGATGTTTACTTTAAAATTATTCGTTCAATGTGGAATTTATTTGGAATGCCACTTGAGTTCATTTTGAACTCTATACATTTTGAGTTATTATAGAACTTTTAGGACTATTTGGGATTTAATTCACAATACTTTAAGTTCATTTTAAATTTTCACTTTATATTCTTGAGATTCAAATTATTTGTTGAATTTTACAAAACTTGTTGGTTTTCATTCTTTTCTGTTATTTAATTTAAGACTATAGAGTTCTAACAAAATATACTTGCTTCTATGTTGCAACCAGCTGCAACAATACTGATCCTAAACTGTTGTTGCACAATTCACCCGCACATTTTATATTTTTCATGTGATTCACTAGTCCAACAAACAGCATAGATCCAAATCTGTCAACACAACATGCAACAGCATATATGGGTCTATGCAGTTTGCTCATCGACCTGACCTACAATGTATATGTCGTTATTATTTAAAAAAGTAATGAAAACTCAAAACATATTAAAGCCAGCTTTATTGTTTTCCAATAGTCCAAGACTAACACTTCCAACAGTCCATGTCCAACATTCCAATAGTCCAAAGCTAGCATTTTCCAATAGTCCAAGGAAAACACAACCTAAAGTCCAAAGCTAACATTTCCAATAGTCCAAATCTAACACATCCTACAGTCCAAAGCTAACATTTCCAATAGTCCAAGACTAACACATCTAAGAGTCCAAAGCTAACATTTCCAATGGTCCAAGGCTAACACATCTAACAGTCCAAAGCTAACATTTCCAATGGTCCAAGGCTAACACATCTAACAGTCCAACACAAACATTTCCAATAGTCCAAGGCTAATACATCCAATAGTCCAAAGCTAACATTTCCAATAGAACAAGGCTAACGCATCCAACAGTCCAAAGCTAACATTTCCAACAGTCCAAGGCTAATACATCCAACAGTCCAAAGCTTACTATGGAAAATGTGTTAGCAACTTCTTTACAATGTATGCATCTGTCATACTATGGAATATTTGGTAGCAAGCAATGTTCCCTCTAAGCTGCGCACGCACACAGCTACTCAAGCATCCCCGCACAGCTGAATTGTCAATTTTTGCTCAATTCACTGTTAAATTTGGTGGTCTCCATAATGCTTGTGCAGTGCAGCGAGCACTGCCTGCACATCTACCATTCGCTTAGAGGGAACATTGGTAGCAAGTGCCTTACAATGAATGCATGCATCCTGCCTTACTATGGAACATTTGGTACAAACTTCCTTACAATGAATGCATCCTGCCATACTATGGAATATTTGGTAGCAATGTCCTTACAATGAATGCATCCTGCCATACTATGGAATATTTGGTAGCAATAGCTTGCATCCTGTCTTATTATGGAAACAACTTGTTAGCAACTTCCTTACAATGAATGCGTCTTGCCTTATTTTGGAAAATTTGATAGCAACGTCCTTACAATGAATGCATCTTGCCTTATTTTGGAAAATTTGATAGCAACTTCCTTACAATGAATACGTCTTGCCTTACTTTGGAAAATTTGGTAGCAACGTCCTTACAATGAATGCGTCTTGCCTTACTTTGGAAAATTTGGTAGCAACGTCCTTACAATGAATGCGTCTTGCCTTACTTTGGAAAATTTGGTAGCAACGTCCTTACAATGAATGCATCCTGCATTACTTTTGAAAATTAGGTATCAACTTCCTTACAACTCCTGATTGCATTTCAGTACTTTTACAGTTACAGAAATTATCTATCTATACTAAACATGTTTATCATTCACTGCATTTTATAGTTACCAGCATTAATTAAAAATATTGGTCAGAACTCTGAAAAGAAACACTAATTATAAAATAGCACTGACTGGCCCAACACTAATCATAAAAAAAACCTGATTTACCAAACACTAATTATCAAATAATCTTTGATCAACCCATCACTAATTATAAGATTATCCCCTGATCTATACAACAGTAATGACATAATATCGCCTGATCTATACAACAGTAATGACATAATATCACCTGATCTATACAACAGTAATGACATAATATCGCCTGATCTACCTGTCATTTATTAGAAAATAGCTTATGATCAACCCACCACTAATTAGAAAATAGATCCTTGTCTATCCATCACTAATTAGAAAATAGATCCTTGTCTATCCATCACTAATTAGAAAATAGCCCTGGATCGACCTAGCACTAACATGGAACCTTGTTGGTAAAACTCAATAGGAGTTGCAGGTAATGGAGAATCTTGGATATTATTGTCCATTCCATGGCCAACAGGATATTGATTAAGTAACAAGATACCTAATTCTGCATCCAGCAAAGAAGTGTCCAGTTAAATATAATGTATATAGCTTATATTGAGAACCGAACTGAGTTATTGCTTCAGTTACATTGAAATTGGATATTTACACTAGCATTTTCATTAATACATGTCACTGAATCTAAAACACAATTCAAATTCATTTCAACATTACATAAAATTAAAGATAACAAAAAATAAACAACATATAAATTATTTCTTATGTAGATAAAATGTCAAGAAAACATTTTGGTGTGCAATAGATCAAAGGCATCTATTACAGAGCCATTCAACATGTGATGATATACACTGTATTGAGCATAATGATGATCATTCTAGGCTGAAAATAATCACTGGAAATAATGTAATTATTCAGAAGCAAACTGTACATATTGGTAGTCTTGAAGCTAAAACCATTATTATTTGAACACTGTTGCTGCAGAACTCCTATTAAGATGTAACCATTCCATCTTCACAACATTAACATCATGGCAACACATTTTTCAAAAGGCTATATCTGTTGTTGAAACTGCACAATGAAAAGACTACAATGATATATGTGAGATAATCTCAGCCTGTATACACTGCAATGAATTCATCATCATTACAAACTGTCACATATGCCTTAGCTACTCATTTCTGCTTGATGTTAATACATATTATGCAATGGACCATAATTACCTCATCAATTGTAATATATCAATGGGCATACAACACCATACCTTATATTGATGTGATATTTATTTCATGTGCAAGTCAAACCAAAACTGTAATAGATCAATGGGCATACAACACCATACCTTATATTGATGTGACATTTATTTCATGTGCAAGTCAAACCAAAACTGTAATAGATCAATGGGCATACAACACCATACCTTATATTGATGTGATTTCTATTCCATGTGCAAGTCAAAATAAAGTGTAATAGATCAATGGGCATACAACATCATACCCTAATACACTCCATCTTATGGCTGGAATATAATGACAGACATATGTTGGGGGTATTCACCATGTGAAAAGACAGACTGTATGAGAGAGAAAAGAAGAATATTAAAGAGAAGAATGCTGGAAAGTAATTCATCTCCTTTAATAGAAATTTTCATCTGCGAACACATACCTTTATCAACGTTTGCATCTGATATTTTCGATGGCAAAATTATAAAGTATCAAGATGTTAAAAGTCAAAATATGATACTTTCGATGGCAAAATTATAAAGTATCAAGATGTTAAAAGTCAAAATATTGTTCTAGGAATTTACATTGAAAGAGGTTCTGTATCATCAATTCAAAAGAAGTGCAGTTTATCATCAGAGTTATTGCTGATAATTTTGACAATAAATGGGGAATCTAATGGTGCTTTTTTCTTCAATGTGGCTTATTAATATATCCAATTAGAAAATATGCCAAAATTGTACCACTGCATTTGAATGCATACAATATTTATCAGTTTTTCCAACAACTATCATCATTTTTGATCTTTTTTCTCTTGATCTTTCTGTGACCATACTGACTGAAGGTGTGGATTGGTCATAACCATAATGACTGTAGGTGTAGCGCTAGTCATGACCATATTGACTGTAGGTCTAGCACTAGTCATGACCATACTGACTGTAGGTCTAGCACTAGTCATGACCATACTGACTGTAGGTCTAGCACTAGTCATGACCATACTGACTGTAGGTCTAGTACTAGTCATGACCATACTGACTGTAGGTGTAGCACTAGTCATGACCATACTGACTGTAGGTGTAGCACTAGTCATGACCATACTGACTGTAGGTGTAGCACTAGTCATGACCATACTGACTGTAGGTGTAGTACTAGTCATGACCATACTGACTGTAGGTGTAGCGCTAGTCATGACCATACTGACTGTAGGTCTAGTACTAGTCATGACCATACTGACTGTAGGTCTAGCACTAGTCATGACCATACTGATTGTAGGTGTAGCATTAGTCATGACCATACTGACTGTAGGTGTAGTACTAGTCATGACCATACTGATTGTAGGTGTAGCATTAGTCATGACCATACTGACTGTAGGTGTAGCGCTAGTCATGACCATACTGACTGTAGGTCTAGCACTAGTCATGACCATACTGACTGTAGTTCTAGTACTAGTCATGACCATACTGACTGTAGGTCTAGCACTAGTCTTGACCATACTGACTGTAGGTCTAGTACTAGTCATGACCATACTGACTGTAGGTCTAGCACTAGTCATGACCATACTGATTGTAGGTGTAGCATTAGTCATGACCATACTGACTGTAGGTGTAGCACTAGTCATGACCATACTGATTGTAGGTGTAGCATTAGTCATGACCATACTGATTGTAGGTGTAGCATTAGTCATGACCATACTGACTGTAGGTCTAGTACTAGTCATGACCATACTGACTGTAGGTGTAGCATTAGTCATAACCATACTGACTGTAGGTCTAGTACTAGTCATGACCATACTGACTGTAGGTCTAGTACTAGTCATGACCATACTGACTGTAGGTCTAGTAGTAGTCATGACCATACTGACTGTAGGTCTAGTACTAGTCATGACCATACTGACTGTAGGTGTAGCACTAGTCATGACCATACTGACTGTAGGTGTAGTACTAGTCATGACCATACTGACTGTAGGTGTAGCATTAGTCATAACCATACTGACTGTAGGTGTAGCATTAGTCATGACCATACTGACTGTAGGTGTAGTACTAGTCATGACCATACTGACTGTAGGTGTAGTGCTAGTCATGACCATACTGACTGTAGGTCTAGTACTAGTCATGACCATAGTGACTGTAGTTCTAGTACTAGTCATGACCATACTGACTGTAGGTCTAGTACTAGTCTTGACCATACTGACTGTAGGTCTAGTACTAGTCATGACCATACTGACTGTAGGTCTAGCACTAGTCATGACCATACTGATTGTAGGTGTAGCATTAGTCATGACCATACTGACTGTAGGTGTAGCACTAGTCATGACCATACTGATTGTAGGTGTAGCATTAGTCATGACCATACTGATTGTAGGTGTAGCATTAGTCATGACCATACTGACTGTAGGTCTAGTACTAGTCATGACCATACTGACTGTAGGTGTAGCATTAGTCATAACTATACTGACTGTAGGTCTAGTACTAGTCATGACCATACTGACTGTAGGTCTAGTACTAGTCATGACCATACTGACTGTAGGTGTAGCACTAGTCATGACCATACTGACTGTAGGTCTAGCACTAGTCATGACCATACTGACTGTAGGTGTAGCATTAGTCATAACTATACTGACTGTAGGTCTAGTACTAGTCATGACCACACTGACTGTAGGTCTAGTACTAGTCATGACCATACTGATTGTAGGTGTAGCATTAGTCATGACCATACTGACTGTAGGTGTAGCATTAGTCATGACTGTACTGACTGTAGGTGTAACATTAGTCATAACTATACTGACTGTAGGTCTAGTACTAGTCATGACCATACTGACTGTAGGTCTAGTACTAGTCATGACCATACTGATTGTAGGTGTAGCATTAGTCATGACCATACTGACTGTAGGTGTAGCATTAGTCATGACCGTACTGACTGTAGGTGTAGCATTAGTCATAACTATACTGACTGTAGGTCTAGTACTAGTCATGACCATACTGACTGTAGGTCTAGTTCTAGTCATGACCATACTGACTGTAGGTCTAGTACTAGTCATGACCATACTGACTGTAGGTGTAGCATTAGTTACTTCATTTTATTAAATATCCTCTACTTCACTGTGTTTTTTCATAATTTGTTGCAGTTCCTTATACTCTAATCTTGAAGTTAGCATGTTTTTTTTTTCTAGAGATAACTTCACTCCACATACATAAAAGGTGAAGAAAAGACCTTTGTCAACTTTTTTAAGAATCATTCTTTAAAAAGCAATTATTTGTCAACTAGGCTGAATAACCAGTCATAAATCAGTAGTATCACATGGATGCTGAATAATCTGTCATAAATCAGTAGTCTCACACATGATGCTGAATAAGCTGTCATAAGTCAGTAGTATCACATTTGATGGTGAATAACCTGTCATAAGTCAGAAGTCTCACATCTGATGCTGAATAACTTGTCATAAGTAAGTAGTATCACATCTGATGCTGAATAACCTGTCATAAGTCAGTAGTCTCACATCATATGCTGAATAACTTGTCATAAGTCAGTAGTCTCACATTGATGATGAATAACTTGTCATAAGTCAGTAGTATCACATCTGATGCTGAATAACCTGTCATAAATCAGTGGTCTCACACGTGATGCTGAATAACATGTCATAAGTCAGTAGTCTCACATCTGATGCTGAAAAAACTGGCTTAAGTCAGTTGTCTCACTTTGATGATGAATAACTTGTCATAAGTCAGTAATCTCACATTTGATGCTGAAGAAATTATCATAAGTCAATAATCATCAGATAATGTCTCCACTCCTTCTATTTTAAGATTCTTCAAACAAAACGTTTTCATGGACTTCACTCAATCAAGATCATTGCATGGTTTTCTTTTTTATCTCTAAAAAAGTACATGTCTATTTAACTGAACTTGCATTGTATTTTGTTTGACCATTGACATGATTCTAAATATGGCTAAGAAATGTCACTGATTTCTGATTCATATTCTTTTTAAACATCATCAATAAAAAATCAGGCAGGCCAATGGCATATTGCAGCCATGACATGATAACTAACTAATTTATGACTTATCAATGATAATTTGGATCAGTATGCTATATAAATATTATTTCATATAATTAGACTGACTAATACCTTGGATGAGTTGTCCACAAGCAGGACTTGACAGCGCTCACACTGCAGGAGGCACTGGGTGTGCATCATGATCTTGTGGATCAGTGTCGCTAAATTGCTCTGCTCCTCAAATATCACACGTGCAAGGTCCAATAAGAGCTAGCAAAGAAAAAAGAAAGCAAAATCTTCACAATTGTAAACCAGATGGATGAACAGCTATAGCGAAATGAAATTCTAATGAGATTATCCCAATAAGGAATTCCAATATGCTAATAAATTTTAATTTCCCTATGTCAAGTGGTTTTACAAAATCATCTAAACATGTCTAATACCAGCAACTGAATTTTTTTCAAGAAAAAAAAAGTTGTTGTATAAAAGAAATATTGAGTCTGATGCATCCAGACATCCTACCAAATTTGATTAATCTGTGCCAATTGATTTTTTTAAAGATTTCCCATGATTAGTAATAAAGTTAAAAAATTTATCTTAAACAAGAGACCCTAAAAGATCTTCAAGATGCTGCTGTGTGGTGGCCATATTGGATATTAGATTGACACCTTAAATCATTACCTAATTAACCCTTGGAGATACTTTTCCTTTTCACATGGAATAAGAGGTATGAAACACATTTTGTGAGTTACTTTTGAATGGATCCAACTAAATCTTCTGAGAGATTTTCATTTAGTGAGATAACTAGGTGTATAAAAGACATTCTGATTGACTATTTTGCTCACAGATGTGCCGAAGAGTAAAAAGTACATTTTTACGTATTGGACCCATTTTTTCATGTCCAAAGTCACCATCCCTCCAAATATCAACTTATCCTACTTTTTGCAAAGGTTCACTTGTCTGTGTGCAGTCTTGACTAGTCTGCTTTGGATCTCAGGCTGAAAATTCTACAATCCATATACAAAAAACTCTTGTTCCAAAAACCATTCATTTTTGGCCTAAAACAATCAGATCTCAAAAATGAGCTTTTTCCCAATGTTAGGTTTGTAATGTGAATATAAAGTTTATGTTAGCTTTTTCCCATAAAAATTATAACAGTATTTTGTCATACCATAAAGCCTTCTCTTGGCATTACCATAATAATGACAGTAAACTGTCATACCATAAAGCATTCTCTTAGTATTACTATAATAATGATAACAATAGTTTGTCATACCTTAAACCTTTCTCTTGGTATTGCCATAATAATGACAGTAAACTGTCATACCATAAAGCATTCTCTTAGTATTACTATAATAATGATAACAATAGTTTGTCATACCTTAAACCTTTCTCTTGGTATTGCCATAATAATGACAGTAAACTGGCATACCATAAAGCATTCTCTTAGTATTACTATAATAATGATAACAATAGTTTGTCATACCTTAAACCTTTCTCTTGGTATTGCCATAATAATGACAGTAAACTGGCATACCATAAAGCATTCTCTTAGCATTACTATAATAATGATAACAATAGTTTGTCATACCTTAAACCTTTCTCTTGGCATTACCATAATAATGACAGTAAACTGGCATACCATAAAGCATTCTCTTAGCATTACTATAATAATGATAACAATAGTTTGTCATACCTTAAACCTTTCTCTTGGCATTACCATAATAATGACAGTAAACTGTCATACCATAAAGCCTTCTCTTGGCATTACCATAATAATGATAACAATAGTTTGTCATACCTTAAACCTTTCTCTTGGCATTACCATAATAATGACAGTAGACTGTCATACCATAAAGCCTTCTCTTGGCATTACCATAATAATGACAGTAGACTGGCATACCATAAAGCATTCTCTTAGCATTACTGTAATAATGATAACAATAGTTTGTCATACCTTAAAACTTTCTCTTGGCATTACTATAATAATGACAGTAGACTGGCATACCATAAAGCATTCTCTTAGCATTACCATAATAATGACAGTAAACTATCATACCATAAAGCACTCTCTTAGCATTACTATAATAATGATAACAATAGTTTGTCATACCTTAAACCTTTCTCTTGGCATTACCATAATAATGACAGTAGAATGCTATACCATAAAGCCTTCTCTTGGCATTACCATAATAATGACAGTAAACTGTCATACCATAAAGCATTCTCTTAGCATTACTATAATAATGATAACAATAGTTTGTCATACCTTAAACCTTTCTCTTGGTATTGCCATAATAATGACAGTAAACTGGCATACCATAAAGCATTCTCTTAGCATTACTATAATAATGATAACAATAGTTTGTCATACCTTAAACCTTTCTCTTGGCATTACCATAATAATGACAGTAAACTGGCATACCATAAAGCATTCTCTTAGCATTACTATAATAATGATAACAATAGTTTGTCATACCTTAAACCTTTCTCTTGGCATTACCATAATAATGACAGTAAACTGTCATACCATAAAGCCTTCTCTTGGCATTACCATAATAATGATAACAATAGTTTGTCATACCTTAAACCTTTCTCTTGGCATTACCATAATAATGACAGTAGACTGTCATACCATAAAGCCTTCTCTTGGCATTACCATAATAATGACAGTAGACTGGCATACCATAAAGCATTCTCTTAGCATTACTGTAATAATGATAACAATAGTTTGTCATACCTTAAAACTTTCTCTTGGCATTACTATAATAATGACAGTAGACTGGCATACCATAAAGCATTCTCTTAGCATTACCATAATAATGACAGTAAACTATCATACCATAAAGCACTCTCTTAGCATTACTATAATAATGATAACAATAGTTTGTCATACCTTAAACCTTTCTCTTGGCATTACCATAATAATGACAGTAGAATGCTATACCATAAAGCCTTCTCTTGGCATTACCATAATAATGACAGTAAACTGTCATACCATAAAGCATTCTCTTAGCATTACTATAATAATGATAACTATAGTTTGTCATACCTTAAACCTTTCTCTTGGCATTACCATAATAATGACAGTAGACTGGCATACCATAAAGCCTTCTCTTGGCATTACCATAATAATGACAGTAGACTGGCATACCATAAAGCCTTCTCTTGGCATTACCATAATAATGATAACAATAGTTTGTCATACCTTAAAGCATTCTCTTGGCATTACCACAATGGCAACAATAGTCAGCCATGGTGTAATGCCAAAGTATATCTTGCCTATACAACCACAAAAACTTTAAAGAATGAAAATTCTAAACAGCCAAAATCTTGACAGAAATTGAAGACTCATAATACTTCCAATCTTGTCAAGTTTTACTGTATTTTAATTACTGAGTTACTAACCTGACTTAAATCCTCAAACTTTCATGAGGCAATATTGTGTCTGGATACCAATCTCATAATGTGTATGATGCTTGTTGATAAAATTGTGCTTTTAATAATTCCTTATCAATTACTAGATTCTTTTTAAGCTCACTAAATTTAATAATTATTCCCATCAATTAGTGTACTAAACTCAGAATAAGTATTCCCATCAATTAGTGTACTAAACTCAGAATAAGTATTCCCATCAATTAGTGTACTAAACTCAGAATAAGTATTCCCATCAATTAGTCTACTAAACTCAGAATAAGTATTCCCTTTATTGTATTATTGCATCTACAAAAAAAATGTGTGGAAGAACATTTGTTGTTATTACATGTACATGTTAAGTTGTTGTTGTAGCGCTTAACGGCATTTTTCAGCACATGATAGGCTAAACATGGCAGCCAGTATTATTGGTGGAGTAAGAACCTGGGAAAATCCCTGGAAAGAACCACCGACCCACAAGAAGCTACTGGCAAGCTTTCTCACATAACTACATTTGCCAAATCTTAGACTCGAACACACGCAGACAGAGGTGAGATGGTAGTGATCGGTAACGGAGAGCGCTTTAGACCACTCGAGCACTCGGGGCCCCACATGTACATGTTAAAATAAATGAAATGTAAATCCAGGATTTATGAGAATACCAGTCTGGTCCAAGTTATATTTAATGAGTAAGCCAGACTGCATAATGTTTTGTTTTAGAGGGTGCCACTCTAATCCATCTTTGTTTCAGAATGAAACTAATTGCTTAATTTTCTCATAATACACTGTCTATTGTGTCTATATTTAGCAAGAGACACTAAGTGATGGATCACACTACTCATTTTGTATCAAACATGCCTGTTACATGTGATCTAGCCATACCAATAGGAAGTTACCAAATCATCCAGAAATGATGAAATCCCATGTGAAAATAAGCCACACGCACTATTTAAGTCTTATTATTAAGATTAGTTTTATTAATAATTGTCAACACATACCTAAGCATTTGTTTATATATCCTATGTACATGTAATACTAAATAACTAAATTCATTAGATACTCACTCAGTTCATGTATGCAAAACTTAACTAAAGATATCATGTACAAACTAAAGCCATGAATAAAACTTGTGAAAACTTATCCACCAGGATTTACAAAAGATATACATACACATTACCATCATGGAGAAATGTTTGGTTTTGAATCAAAATATTAAATTGCACACCACAATTTTCATATATTTTATCAAGACTAATTTCTCAAAATAATTTTAATTAATAAATATGTGCTATTAAGCTTAGTGTTTTATCAGAAGTAAATATATAAAACTCTGCAGTTGCCACAAGCAACTTCTCTGCAAGTGGGCTGAGAATGAACAATCAAGGCTTGATGTATTTGATAAAAATGAGAATGAACAATCCAGACTTTGATGTATTTGAAAACACTGAGAATGAACAATGCAGGCTTTGATGTATTTGATAACACTGAGAATGAACAATGCATGCAGGCTTTAATCTATTTGATAACACTGAGAATGAATAATGCAGACTTTGATGTATTTGATAACACTGAGAATGAACAATGCAGGCTTTGATGTATTTGATAACACTGAGAATGAATAATGCAGGCTGATGTATTTGATAACATTGAGAATGAACAATCCAGACATTGATGTATTTGATAACGCTGAGAATGAACAATGCAGGCTTTGATGTATTTGATAACACTGAGAATGAACAATGCAGGCTTTAATATATTTGATAACACTGAGAATGAATAATGCAGACTTTGATGTATTTGATAACACTGAGAATGAATAATCCAGGCTTTGATGTATTTGATAAAACTGAGAATGAATAATCCAGGCTTTGATGTATTTGATAACATTGAGAATGAACAATCCTGACTTTGACATATTTGATAACACTGAGAATGAATAATCCATGCTTTGATGTACTTGATAACATTGAGAATGAACAACCTAGACTATGACATTTGATAACAATGAGAATGAATAATCTAGACATTGATGTATTTGATAACACTGAGAATGAATAATCCAGGCTTTGATGTATTTGATAACACTGAGAATGAATAATCTAGACATTGATGTATTTGATAACATTGAGAATGAATAATCCATGCTTTGATGTATTTGATAACACTGTGAATGAACAATGCAGGCTTTAATGTATCTGATAACAATGAGAATGAATAATGCAGACTTTGATGTATTTGATAACACTGAGAATGAACAATGCAGGTTTTGATGTATTTGATAACACTGAGAATGAACAATGCAGGCTTTGATGTATTTGATAACACTGAGAATGAATAATCCAGGCTTTGATGTATTTGATAAAACTGAGAATGAATAATCCAGGCTTTGATGTATTTGATAACATTGAGAATGAACAATCCTGACTTTGACATATTTGATAACACTGAGAATGAATAATCCATGCTTTGATGTACTTGATAACATTGAGAATGAACAACCTAGACTATGACATTTGATAACAATGAGAATGAATAATCTAGACATTGATGTGTTTGATAACATTGAGAATAAATAATCTAGACATTGATGTGTTTGATAACACTGAGAATGAATAATCCAGGCTTTGATGTATTTGATAACACTGAGAATGAATAATCTAGACATTGATGTATTTGATAACATTGAGAATGAATAATCCATGCTTTGATGTATTTGATAACACTGAGAATGAATACTCCAGGCTTTGATGTATTTGATAACACTGAAAATGAACAACCTAGACTATGACATTTGATAACACTGAGAATGAATAATCTAGACATTGATGTGTTTGATAACATTGAGAATGAATAATCCATGCTTTGATGTATTTGATAACATTGAGAATGAATAATCCATGCTTTGATGTATTTGATAACACTGAGAATGAATAATCTATACATTGATGTATTTGATAACGCTGAGAATGAACAATGCAGGCTTTGATGTATTTGATAACACTGAGAATGAACAATGCAGGCTTTGATGTATTTGATAACACTGAGAATGAATAATCCAGACTTTAATGTGTTTGATAACATTGAGAATGAACAATGCAGGCTTTGATGTATTTGATAACACTGAGAATTAATAATCCAGACCTTGATGTATTTGATAACATTGAGAATGAACAAATCAGGCTGATGTATTTGATAACACTGAGAATGAACAAATCAGGCTGATGTATTTGATAACATTGAGAATGAATAAACCGAACTATAGCATATTTACCAGAGAATGAACAATCTAGACGATGACATTTGATAACACTGAGAATGAATAATGCAGGCTGGTGTATATGATAACATTGAGAATGAACAATCCAGACTTTGACATATTTGATAACACTGAGAATGAATAATCCAGGCTTTTATGTATTTGATAACATTGAGAATGAACAACCCATGCTTTGATGTATTTGATGTATTTGATAACATTAATAATGAACAATGCAGACTTTGACATATTTGAACACAATGAGAATGAATAATGCAGGCTTTGATGTATTTGATAACATTGAGAATTAATACTCCAGACTTTGATGTATTTGATAACAATGAGAATGAACAATGCAGGCTTTGATGTATTTGATAACACTGAGAATGAATAATGCAGGCTGATGTATTTGATAACACTGACAATGAACAATCCAGACTATAGCTTATTTACCAGAGACTGAATAATCCAGACTTTGATGTCTTTGATAACATTGATAATGAACAATGCAGACTTTGACATATTTGAACACAATGAGAATGAACAATGCAGGCTTTGATGTATTTGATAACACTGAGATCAGCAAGATCCACAAACACTGAGAATGAACAATGCCGGTCCAAAAAGGTTTCACAGATACATTGCATTTATTTCCTTTTTTGTTTTAGAGGCTGCTCCTTAATAAGCACCTTCAGGCAGCTTCTTTGTGTGGAACTCTAGACAGCCCTTTTGAGGTCATCATCAGACAATGCCTTTGTGGGGAACTGGAGACATCCATTTTAAAGGCACCAGGAAGATGCTCATTTGAGATTTGAGAGCAGTAGCAGATAGCTACTTTGAAGGCATATAGTAGAAGCTCCTTTGAGGTCATGAGAAGGCAGCTCCTTTAAGGACACCAGGATAGAGCCCCTTTGTGAGTACCTGGAGGCAGCTTTTTTGAAGGCATCATGTTGAAGCTTTTATGAGGGTACCATGTGGGAGCTACTCTGAGGGCACTGGGAGTTTATTTTGATAGTTGGGTGGCTATTAATGAAAAAATTAGGAATTTGGTAGCTAAAAGCTGAAGAACTTTATGACCCATCTAGCAACCCTTATCAATTTTTTATACTGTTTCTGTACTGTTCTGAAAAGGGATAACTTCGGTAAACTGCAGGTATTTCCTATAAATCTTATGCCGCTTCTAGCAATAATACCATAAAAACAGTGTCATGTTGCTGAAAGTTCCCTAATGATAATGTAACTTTCATTTAAATTCAATAAGTCTCTCAAACATAAGGCAATAAAAGCATTACTGATAATGTAATGATCAGCAATAAGCAATAGGCTTTCAGCCTTCAATGATAACACCTGGCTAGAATGCACTTATCTGTACCATTAAAAGCATACCTAATACCATGAAATAAGAGCAATTACAGGAAATCAATGACATACAAAATTTAATTTCTTTACAATTATCAGCAAAATGTGATTCCTAAATGACCTTCAAAATGTCCAACTCTGTATCACTGCTTATATCAAACACTTAAATGCAAAAAGCACAGACCTTGATTGTCCATTGTGTAATGAACACTACACTGCACAAGGCATAGTTGTTGTTGTTGTTATAGGGTTTTATGTCATTTTTCAACACAAGATAGGCTATACATGGTGGCCAGTATTAATGGTGGAGGAAGAACCCAGGAAACCCCTGAAAAGAACCACCGACCACGAGAAGCTACCGGCAAGCTTTCTCACATACCCACATTGGCCAAATCCGAGACTCAAACCCATGCAGACAGGTGAGATGGCAATGATCCATAATGGTGAGTACTTTTGATAACTCAGCCACTCAGGGCCCAAGCAAGGCATAGACCCATATTGTCCTTCGTGTAATGAACACTACACTGCACAGTGCATATATCCATATTATCCTTTATGAATTAGGTTACTTAAATGGCCATGTTGAAGTTGCTACAGCCAAATAATGAATTGCATAATGGGTTATGACTACTTTGTTCATTATGTACTTAGATGGAGCTCAACTTAAATTGGCAAGAAATTGCTTACAGAACAGTAATTAGTAAACTGTATCTTTGGATTATGGTACTAATTGAAAGTTTCCATAGTAAACCTGTGCAAACATCATGATAATAAAAATTCAGCAACTTTAAATTTCTGAATGCTCATGATCATACCTATATTTATCAGTATATATATATGAAACCTGGATGTCAGCTTCTGTGTAGAGGAAAGGATATGAGCTGCGGCATTTTCTGGACTTGCATGTGTTTGAAACATGTGCTTTCAATTCTGTACCAAACAGTCAGGTGCTAATTACAGTAATGAGTGTTCCAAACTCAAGACTATTAAAGGATTGAAATTACATTAGTAAAGCAATGTCTATTTTTTTCAGTTACAACTAGGATAAGCTCTCTCAAGATTGCTTTCCTGAAGATGAACTTACATTATCAACCAATCATGGCCAGCCAAACCCATTATTATTATAGTCAAATATGTTATCCCATTTCCAGATTGGTTCCCAGTTTTCCATACAATTAGTACTATGTGTATTTAATTGTGTAGCAGAGGGCATAGGAAGAAACATATAAACAAGGAACCAGACTACCCTACACAGTAAATCATAGGAAAAAGTACAGCAATTCAGTACTTTAACTAAAATGGGAGATCTTAGTTCTGTGTAATCTCACAAGCACTGGAGGTGTGATGCAGTTGTCTACAAAATTATATACCCATGTTTGAAGCAGAATTGATTATCATGGGGTAGACTTTCAAAGGCCCTGTAAACATCATCTTAAGACTCTATAGCTTTCTTAACTGTGTACCTATATAGATTATATGCTTATAATCAGCATCAGACTACTATTGATAGCTGTGCTAATTATGTGCCCATGTGTAAAGGATAGTAGATAAACAGCATTGGAATACTCCTGGTAGCATTTTTATATATGTGACTATATGTGAAGCAGACCTATATTAAGGTGGACATTTATGAGCTTTGCAGAACACATCATAATGAAAAATTGTCTATAATATAGTAGACTTTTAAAGGCCCTCTAAATACCAACATAATGAGGAATTACTGTATCCAGATGACTATAATACTTTGTCTAAGATGCTGAAGCTTATTTGGAGAATAAGAAAACATGAAATTGAACCTTAATAGAATTATATTTGTTAATGCTGTAGCAGCCCTGATTTAGTTAAAATATTGTACTCTTTGGACTGAACCAAGAATTATATAAAAGAGAGCAGTTAATTTAATCCCTAGCCAATTTAAATCTGTATCTGGCATTGTCTAGTGTAATGCGATTACATCTAAGACTACCTGTATATGGCACTCTCTAGTGTAATGAAATTACATATTAAGACTACCTGTATCTGACACTGTCTAGTGTAATGAGATTACAGATAGACTACCTATATCTGACACTGTCTAGTATAATGAGATTACATATTAGACTACCTGTATTTGGCACTGTCTAGTCTAATGAGATTACAGATAGACTACCTATATCTGACACTGTCTAGTATAATGAGATTACATATTAGACTACCTGTATCTGACACTGTCTAGTGTAATGAGATTACAGATTTGACTGCCAGTATCTGGCATTGTCTGGTGTAATAAGATTACATATTAGACTACCTGTATCTGACACTGTCTAGTATAATGAGATTACATATTAGACTACCTGTATCTGACACTGTCTAGTGTAATGAGATTACAGATTTGACTGCCAGTATCTGGCATTGTCTGGTGTAATAAGATTACATATTAGACTACCTATATCTGACACTGTCTAGTATAATGAGATTACATATTAGACTACCTGTATCTGACACTGTCTAGTGTAATGAGATTACAGATTTGACTGCCAGTATCCGGCATTGTCTGGTGTAATGAGATTACATATTAGACTACCTGTATCTGGCATTGTCTAGTGTAAAGAAATTACATATTAGACTACCTGTATCTGGCATTGTCTAGTGTAAAGAAATTACTAATTAGACTACCGTTATCTGGCATCATGTGTAAAGAGACTATTATGTAAACTGCTTGTATCTGGCATTGTCTATTGTAATGAGATTACAGATTAGACTGCCTGTATCTGGCATTGTCTAGTGTAATGAGATTACAGATTAGACTGCCTGTATCTGGCATTGTCTAGTGTAATAAGATTATAGATTAGACTACCTGTATCTAGCCTTATCAAGTGTAATGAGACTATTAAGTGGACTGCCTGTATCTGGCATCATCTAGTATAATGAGACAACTGAATGGACTAGCTGTATCTGGTATCATCTAGTGTTGTGAGACTAATTATTTTATCTGGCATTGTTTAGTGCAATGACACTACTAAGACTACCTGTATTTGGTTTTGTTTAATACAATGAGATTACAGATTAGACCTCTTGTGTCTGGCATTGTCTATTGTAATGAGATTACATACATGTATTAGACTGTATCTTGCATTGTCTAGTGTAATGAGATTACATATTAAACTACCTGTATCTGGCATTGTCTTGTGAAAAGAGACGATTTATTTATCTGGCATTGTCTACTGCAATGACACTACTAAGACTACCTGTATCTGGTAATTGTCTAATAAAATGAGATTACAGATTAGACTGTATCTTGCATTGTCTAGTGTTATGAGATTACAGATTAAACTACCTGTATTTAACATTGTCTAGTATTTTGAGATTACACTAGACAATGCCAGATACATCCAGTCTAATATGTAGTCTAGTATTTTGAGATTACATATGAGACTGGATGTATCTGGCATTGTCTAGTGTAATGAGACCTACTTATTTTATCTGGCATTGTCTAGTGCAATGACACTTCTGGTACTAAGACTGCCTGTATCTGGTATTGTCTAATATAAAGAGACTACATCAAGTACTGTGACTAACAAAATGGTAGAGAAAGCTGAGACTATGAGACTAACATTAATGCATTGATATATCTACATCACCAAGCAGACTTATCCTTAAAGCAATTTGTGGCAAAGGGCAGATAACTCTGGCATAGATTTGCTTTACCCTCATAGACCTAGTATGATTCAAACCTAGACCAAACTTGAGATCTCTTTAGTTATAGGCAGATCAACAGTTTAAATGTTGACTCAACACACACATCTGTATTGATCTGTTGTACTGAAAAAGTGGTCTATATTAAGATTGGTAAAATCCATATTAAAAGTGGTCTATATTAAATCTGCTAAAATCCATATTTAAAGTGATCCATATTAAAACTGTTAAAGTCCATATTAAAACTGTTAAAATCCATATTAAAAGTGGTCTATATTAAAAAAAAAAATAAAATCCATATTAAAAGTGGTCTATATTAAAAAATATTAAAATTCATATTAAAAGTGGTCTATATTAAAAATATTAAAATCCATATTAAAAGTGGTCTATATTAAAAATATTAAAATCCATATTAAAAGTGGTCTATATTAAAAATATTAAAATCCATATTAAAAGTGGTCTATATTAAAAATATTAAAATCCATATTAAATGTAATCCATATTAAAATTGTTAAAATCCATTGTGCACTTCTCATTTATATAGACTAGTTCCCAAAGATCCAGAACATTACAGGTGTGCTTTTAATGTACAAAAATGTTCTGCATAGTATAAGCTCTGTGCTGTGGGTCAATGTTTTCATATGTAGGTCTCTATTGTCAGATGAAGGTCAATGCTGTGAGATGTGGGTCAATGTTTTCATATGTAGGTCTCTTGTCAGATGCAGTCAGATGAAGATAAGTGCTATCAGATGAGATTCTCTGCTGTGAAATACCATCATATTGTATAACAGATCTAGGTGTACAATGTTTGTAATTTAATTACACTATATCAAACAAATTGTACAGTGTGATTTAATTACACTATATCAAAATTGTACAATGTTATTTCATTACTCTGTATCAAACAAATTGTACAATGTCATTTCATTACACTGTATCAAACAAATTGTGCAATGTAATTTCACTACACTATATCAAGCACATAGTACAATGTAATTTCATTACACTGTATTATGCAAACTGTACAAAGAATGCAATACTGAATACTAAGTACCTGACTTCTCCTGTTCTCCAATAGAGATCTCCCATACAGTTGAGCATTCTTCAGGCCTATACCACAGAAGGCCAAATATGAACCAAACACCTGTCAGGGAGAAAAATAATACATTAACCAAACACCTGTCAGGGAGAAAAATAATACATTAACCAAACACCTGTCAGGGAGAAAAATAATACATAAGCCAAGCAACTGTCAGGGAGAATATAATACATTAATTAAACATCTGTCATGGAGAAAAATAATAATTCAACCCAAAGTTACACAAATCAACACAGTGGGAATTTGTTTTGTTGCCTATCAATTTTGAGTTCATAGTTTTGTTAAAAATGACATTTTGTCAGGACTTTAACTTGTGGATCTGAGATGTCTGAGGAGTGGTCTGTGGGGCTGGAAAGGATCATATTTATTCCATAGAAGAAACATTATGTACCTGGCATTTAAATTAACAGCTTCCATGCAATCCACAAAATATGGTAAACTGAGAGTAATGCCACACATGTAGTTATTATTATTAATTAGTTTGTCATAAACAAGTTTTATTTTAATTTTAAAATGATTGGTTATGGTCAATGTCAAGATGGGACTAGTGAAGAAGTAAACAACTTTTTATTCTTAAAGTAAAAATGATTGGTTCTCATCGGTGTCATGTTAAGAGTATGTGATATAAACAATCATGTGACTTCTCCCCCCTCTTGAATTTGCAATTTGAGGATTTGTTCTAAACTGCATATTAGAATATGATATAATCTTTGTTTTAGTGAAATACAGTCACTTCTGGGCTTTTACAAATGACATTAAGTCAATTTCTTTTAAAGTTTTGGAATCCATGTTAACTTTCTTTCAGTTCTGTTGGATTTGAAAGGACTAATTTGTATCTCTGGAAATATTTGATGTGCTCATATGTAATGTTTTGACAAAGACAGTTTATAGAAATTATATTCAGATTTCCATCACCGGAGTGTTAAACCTTCTGATTCTACAAGGAACTAAATATAAATACAAAACAGACTTCAGCATATGTCATTGTCTTCTATCTTGGACAAAGAGTATGCCCATAGATTGCCATCTAGAGACTAATGATAAGGAACATGCCAAAATCTCATTATCAACTTGAAAATGTTCAGCTTACAGGGCATCTAAGAACTTCACCAAGAGAATGTTGAGAAACAATAAAATATACTCTGCTGAACATCTCTGGTGGCCTAAGTGGTTAGAGTGTCCACCTCAGATGCAGGAGGTTGTGCTTTTCGAATCCCGGCTAAGTCATACTAGTGTTTTATTTGAATGGTAATAGTAGCTGCCTCACTTGGCGTTCAGAAATAAGATGTTAATGTTAGGACTGATCGACCTGGTATCAGGATAATGTGATTGGGCAGGACATGATGCTACGTGTCTGTGGCATGATGCCTCTGTCAAAGACATTACTATAAACTACTATACCGCAGACATCGTAGTTTGATTGCTCAGATTGTTAAAGCTATGTTAAGAATATATAAAAAAACAAAAGCAGAATTTAAACTTCCAGGAAAGCATTGATATCCTATTTAAATCAGTCTCAAGCAAACAAACATTTCCATTTTTGAAATATGACAAGCTAGTGATTAATAATTTAATATATTCACATCACAATGATAATTGGGACGATTGATATACCTTATTTTAGTAATCAAACTGCACATGGTTTGACAATGAGCTGGGGACAAATGAGAGCAGAGGTTATGGTAATGTTTTTAGTGGTTAACCAGTTCATTCATGAAACATATACATCATCACTCTATTGAGCAATGGGACCAAGTTTGTAGAAGTTCCTGTGAGAGTGATGAAATATCAAAGACCATCGATAATGGGCTATCTATGACAGAAATGGGATAATTTAATGCAATACATGAATACTGTAGCAGTGAACATTCAATGTTTTTCAAACTATAAATAGTCATTTAGTTTTCTTCAATATGGTTGTAAATTTACATTGTGGGTTTAGATGCAAAATATTGGAGTAATACTTCTGCAGAAGGATCTTCTATATATGATCCAAAAGAGACAAGGATCTCAAAAGACAAGTCCCTTAAAGACATTGATCTCAAAGACATGATCAAAGTAAACATACAAGGATTGCAAAGACATGATCCCAGTAATGAGACTAGGATCTTGAAGACAAGGATCTCAAAGACAAGATCCAAAAATGATACAAGGATCTCAAAAGTCAAGGATCTCAAAGATAAGGATCTCAGAGACAAGGATCTCAAAGATAAGATCTAAGTAAAAATACAAGGATCTCAAAAGACAAGGATCTCAAAGACAAGGATCTCCAAGACTGGATCTCAAAGACATGATCGAAGTAATGAGACAAAGATCTCAGAAGACAAGTATCTTATAGACATGGATCTCAAAGACATGATCCAAGTAAAGATACAAGGATCTCAAAGACATAATCCAAGTAATGACACAAGTATTCCAAAGACATGATCCAAGTAATGAGACAATGATCTCAAAAGACATGATCCAAGTAATGACACAAGTATTTCAAAGACATGATCCAAGTAATGAGACAGTGATCTCAAAAGACATGATCCAAGTAATGACACAAGTATTCCAAAGACATGATCCAAGTAATGAGACAATGATCTCAAAAGACATGATCCAAGTAATGACACAAGTATTCCAAAGATATGATGCAAGTAAAGATACAAGGATCTCAAAAATACATGATCCAAGTAATGACAAAAGGATCTCAAAAGATAAGGATCTCAAAGACATGATCCAAGTAATGACACAAAGATCTCAAAGACATGATCCAAGTATAGAGACAAGGATCTCAAAGAAATAGTCCAAGTAATGACACAAAGATCTCAAAGACATGATCCATCTAATGAGACAAGGATCTCAAAGACATGATCCAAGTAAAGAGACAAGGATCTCCTGAATATGATCCAAGAGACAATGCTCTCCAGAATATGATCCAAGTAAAGGGACAAGGATGGTATTATCTAGTTGATTAATATCTGTTTCATGACACAACAGTTTTTGACAATCAAATTTGACAGACAAATTAGATTTCTTAGACTGTATCACTTTTGATACCTTAGGTTTTTTTGTGAGGTACTGCAGAAAACTTTTTCAGAACTAAGAAAATGTAAAATATCTTGAACAAATGTATTCTACATTTAGAATGCATGGTTTAAATGGCAGACTGCATGATGATTTTGATGGAAATGTTTAAATAATGGCTGATTGTGTGCTCATTTTGATGGCAGTTGTACATGTTTTAAATGGAAGATTGCAAGATGATATTGATGGAAAATTTACATAAATGACTACTGTGTGATCATTTTGATGGCAGTTGTACATGTTTTAGATAGCTGATTGCATGATCATTTTGATGGCAGGTTTTTAAATTGAAGATTGCAAGATGATTTGGACAGCAAAATTTTGGCAAGAGCATTGATACTACATGGTTGCTTTCTCATGACCTTTCAAGTTGTATCATATTTCCATGTTGTTAAAATGCACTTAAAATGTTCCTTTAATATTTCAGAAGATACCGGTTTACATTTATTTGAGAAGAGATTTCACCTATCAACACAATCTGACCACCATCAAGACAACCTGGCCATCTAGCTGACTTTTGGATTGGACACTTAATTTACCCATCTACATAACCTGACCATCTTTATACACCTTTATTAGATTTTCAAAACTTGATCTCTTTGTTGTAACATAATTGTAACTAGTGAAGCTAGAAATATTGGGATATGATGGTTAAGTAAGTCTATCTGTTGTTGATTTAAACTGTATTTATTTACAAACGTCATATGGAAAGTACATCTTTGTTGTTTTGGTTTTAATGTCATTTCTCAACACAAGATATACTTGGTGCCCAGTATAATTGGTGGAGGAATAACCAAGAAAGCCCAGTAAGAAGCTACTGGCAAGCTTTTTCTCATATCCACACCCACATACGATCACAGTGATTGGTCAAGGCAAGCACTTTAGACCACATGGCCACCTGGGGTCCTGGAAAGTATATGTCATTGAACAAGAGAGATAGAGAATTGTGCACCAAGCAAAATCTCATTTGAGCTATGTCCTCTTTGACAACAATCTTTGTTGTAGCTTAACCATGATGGTATTATTAGCCTTTATAACTAGATATAAGAAATGCATTTCCCTTTAAATATCAGAATGAAGTTATATTCTGTTAAATATATGAAAAGATAGGTTTCCTTCAAGCTGCAAATGTTTATCTTATTTACAATGTTCCTAATATCTACTAGCTTTCTTTCATGAAAACCATTAAAATTCCAGCTTGCAGTAGTAAGAACTGACATTACCTAGTGATGCAAACCCTGTGATTGATACTGCCTAAAGAAATAAAGGAAGCCTGCATATGGCACCTTCCCCAATGCACGTTAGCCTTCCAACAGACCAGTCAGACTTTTCCCAAGGCTTATAAACTACTATTGTATGTCTCATTAAGGAGTAATTATTACTCTAGCAAAATGCCAACAAAATCAATATATAGGATCAAAATAAATGCTGACAGCTGTATCATAAATTGGTGATGGTAACATCTACAAAACAATTACTGAGGACATCCAGTTGTCCATGTGTATGTTATAATTTTCTGTTTTTAATTAGAGACCAGAATAATTTCAAACCGAAAAGTACATTATTACAAGATGTTTTAATTTAATCAAAAAGACAAATGCATCCATAAAAAAATGGGTCACCATAATGTTGCCTTTGTTCTTTCTTTGTGTGTGTGTGTGTGTGTGTGTGTGTGTGTGATTTGTATTTATTTTATAATTTCGGTCATATCGCTATGACATCTGCAGTGTGGCAGTTTATAGTTTAGTGATGTCTAGCACTGGGGTGACTTGAGTTCTAACAATAACCTCTTAATGCTGAACACTAAGCAAGTCAGCTGTTAATACCATTTTTGTAAGTCTTTGGTATGATCAAACCCATGACCTCTCACATCTGAAGCAGATGCTCTAACCAATAGGGCACAAGAGCAGTGACTTTGTTATTTAGCTAATGAACTAAAACATATGTCAGTTAATAGTCCTTAGAAGTAAAAAGTATCATGCAGCCATGGATATTTCCCACATTGATAAGGATAGTTGATGTTTTCCTTGGAAGTAAAAAGTACCATGCAGCCATGGATATTTCCCACATTGATAAGTATAGTTGATGTTTTCCTTGGAAGTAAAAAGTACCATGCAGCCATGGATATTTCCCACACTGATAAGTATAGTTGATGTTTTCCTTGTTAGTAAAAAGTACCATGCAGTTATGTATATTTACAACATTGATAAGTATAGCTGATGTTTTCCTTGGAAGTAAAAAGTACCATGCAGCCATGGATATTTACCATATTGATAAGTATAGCTGATGTTTTCCTTGGAAGTAAAAAGTACTATGCAGCCATGAATATTTCCCACATTGATAAGTAAACTTGATGTTTTCCTTGTTAGTAAAAAGTACCATGCAGCCATGGATATTTCCAACATTGATAAGTATAGCTGATGTTTTCCTTGTTAGTAAAAAGTACAATGCAGCCATGGATATTTCACACATTGATAAGGATAGTTGATGTTTTCCTTGGAAGTAAAAAGTACCATGCAGCCATGGATATTTCCCACATTGATAAGTATAGTTGATGTTTTCCTTGGAAGTAAAAAGTACCATGCAGCCATGGATATTTCCCACATTGATAAGTATAACTGATGTTTTCCTTGTTAGTAAAAAGTACAATGCAGCCATGGATATTTCCCACATTGATAAGGATAGTTGATGTTTTCCTTGGAAGTAAAAAGTATCATGCAGCCATGGATATTTCCCACATTGATAAGTATAGTTGATGTTTTCCTTGGAAGTAAAAAGTACCATGCAGCCATGGATATTTCCCACATTGATAAGTATAGTTGATGTTTTCCTTGTTAGTAAAAAGTACCATGCAGTTATGTATATTTACAACATTGATAAGTATAGCTGATGTTTTCCTTGTTAGTAAAAAGTACCATTCAGCCATGAATATTTCCCACATTGATAAGTAAACTTGATGTTTTCCTTGTTAGTAAAAAGTGCCATGCAGCCATGGATATTTACCATATTGATAAGTATAGCTGATGTTTTCCTTGGAAGTAAAAAGTACTATGCAGCCATGAATATTTCCCACATTGATAAGTAAACTTGATGTTTTCCTTGTTAGTAAAAAGTACCATGCAGCCATGGATATTTCCAACATTGATAAGTATAGCTGATGTTTTCCTTGTTAGTAAAAAGTACAATGCAGCCATGGATATTTCACACATTGATAAGGATAGTTGATGTTTTCCTTGGAAGTAAAAAGTACCATGCAGCCATGGATATTTCCCACATTGATAAGTATAGTTGATGTTTTCCTTGGAAGTAAAATGTACCATGCAGCCATTGATATTTCCCACATTGATAAGTATAGTTGATGTTTTCCTTGTTAGTAAAAAGTACCATGCAGTTATGTATATTTACAACATTGATAAGTATAGCTGATGTTTTCATTGTTAGTAAAAAGTACCATTCAGCCATGAATATTTCTCACATTGTAAGTAAACTTGATGTTTTCCTTGGAAGTAAAAAGTACCATGCAGCCATGGATATTTACCATATTGATAAGTATAGCTGATGTTTTCCTTGGAAGTAAAAAGTACTATGCAGCCATGAATATTTCCCACATTGATAAGTAAACTTGATGTTTTCCTTGTTAGTAAAAAGTACCATGCAGCCATGGATATTTCCAACATTGATAAGTATAACTGATGTTTTCCTTGTTAGTAAAAAGTACAATGCAGCCATGGATATTTCACACATTGATAAGGATAGTTGATGTTTTCCTTGGAAGTAAAAAGTACCATGCAGCCATGGATATTTTCCACATTGATAAGTATAGTTGATGTTTTCCTTGGAAGTAAAAAGTACCATGCAGCCATGGATATTTCCCACATTGATAAGTATAGTTGATGTTTTCCTTGTTAGTAAAAGTACCATGCAGTTATGTATATTTACAACATTGATAAGTATAGCTGATGTTTTCCTTGTTAGTAAAAAGTACCATTCAGCCATGAATATTTCCCACATTGATAAGTAAACTTGATGTTTTCCTTGGAAGTAAAAAGTACCATGCAGCCATGGATATTTACCATATTGATAAGTATAGCTGATGTTTTCCTTGGAAGTAAAAAGTACTATGCAGCCATGAATATTTCCCACATTGATAAGTAAACTTGATGTTTTCCTTGTTAGTAAAAAGTACCATGCAGCCATGGATATTTCCAACATTGATAAGTATAACTGATGTTTTCCTTGTTAGTAAAAAGTACAATGCAGCCATGGATATTTCACACATTGATAAGTATAGTTGATGTTTTCCTTGGAAGTAAAAAGTACCATGCAGCCATGGATATTTCCCACATTGATAAGTATAGTTGATGTTTTCCTTGTTAGTAAAAAGTACCATGCATTTATGTATATTTACAACATTGATAAGTATAGTTGATGTTTTCCTTGTTAGTAAAAAGTACCATGCAGCCATGGATATTTCACACATAATGCCCACCAAGAGTATTATGTACTGTATTTGACCTGATTAAAATGCCCACTAACTGAATTGTGTACTGTATTTGACCTGATTAAAATGCCCACTAACTGAATTGTGTACTGTATTTGACCTGAACAAAATGCCCACTAACTGAATTGTGTACTGTATTTGACCTGAACAAAATGCCCACTAACTGAATTGTGTACTGTATTTGACCTGAACAAAATGCCCACTAACTGAATTGTGTACTGTATTTGACCTGAACAAAATGCCCACTAACTGAATTGTGTACTGTATTTGACCTGAACAAAATGCCCACTAACTGAATTGTGTACTGTATTTGACCTGTACATAATAATGCCCACTAACTGAATTGTGTACTGTATTTGACCTGTACATAATAATGCCCGCCATGGTATTATGTATTTGTTTACCTCTTTATAATTCCAAACAAGAGTATTATATATTTGTACTGACCTGCATATAACAATCACCAAGAATGTCATGTACTCTAATGACCTGTATATAACAATCACCAAGAGTGTTGTGTACTGTACTGATTTGTATATAACAATCACCAAAAGTGTCATGTACAGTACTGACCTGTATATAACAGTCATCAAGAGTGTCATGTACAGTACTGACCTGTATATAACAGTCATCAAGAGTGTCATGTACAGTACTGACCTGTATATAACAGTCATCAAGAGTGTCATGTACAGTACTGACCTGTATATAACAGTCATCAAGAGTGTCATGTACAGTACTGACCTGTATATAACAGTCATCAAGAGTGTCATGTACAGTACTGACCTGTATATAACAGTCATCAAGAGTGTCATGTACAGTACTGACCTGTATATAACAGTCATCAAGAGTGTCATGTACAGTACTGACCTGTATATAACAGTCATCAAGAGTGTCATGTACAGTACTGACCTGTATATAACAGTCATCAAGAGTGTCATGTACAGTACTGACCTGTATATAACAGTCATCAAGAGTGTCATGTACAGTACTGACCTGTATATAACAATCAGCAAGAGTGTCATGTACTGTACTGACCTTATATAACATCCACCAATGACAGTATTGACTACAGTATTGACTTGAAGGTAGTGTCCACCAAAAGTATAATTTACTGCACTATCTGTTTATAATGACCAGGTACTTTACTGACCTGTGTATGATGGCCACAAAAAAAGCCATGTACTTTATTGATCTTTATGTAATAGCCACCAAGAGTGAAATGTGATTCGTTGACCTGTGTATCATGGCAACCAAGAAGGCTCAATAAGAAAAAGAACATATTACGAGAAAATGGTAACTGAATTTATGCTGGATTCCAAAGTAAATACACAACTGCTGGTTCAACAATACATAGCAACACATTGTACTGCCCAGATACCTTCTAGCTTGGTTGCACACTCAATCATTCATTCAAAAAATAAATTGCTTTTTGGTCTGCTTGAAATTGAATTTTACAGTCATATTGTGAATGAATGCAGTTTAAAATAAATTGCTTTTTGGATCTGCTTAAAATTGAATTTTAGAGTCCTATTGTGAATGAATGAGCTATACATTAACTTCTTCAGTTGTTTTGGAATGGAGGAATTTTTTATTTACTGTCCATCCAAATAATTTCAACATTTCTAATTGTGATGAATGGGATTTATTAGCTGAATCAATTCTGTATGACTAGAGAGACTGGCCTTGATTCAGCTGCACGTGTTTCTGTCATATCATCGATTGTTTGGAAATGAAATTTGGAAAAACTTTTTTTTTTAACTGAAATTCTCAAAACGATGCAGGATTAAATATTATTTGGTATGGATTATCATATTCATTTTGAGTGCAGTAAGGAGAACCTTATAGGAAATGTACTTCAAGTTAGCCTACAGTTTCAACCGATGTACTTCTGATTAGCAGAAATAACTAAGAAAGTACATTTAGAAAAAATTCAAGATGCAAAATGGAATGAATATTTATTGACATTGTTTTTACCAGTTAAAGATGACACTAGCCTGTTTGTATAATGTCCACAAAGAGTAGAGTATTGTGTTGACCAATTTATAATGCCCATCATGAGTAGAGTGTATTGCACTTACCTGTGTATAATGGCCACCATGAGTAGAGTGTATTGCACTGACCTGTGTATAATGGCCATCAAGAGTATATGTGCTGTATTTTACTTGTGTATAACGCCCACCAAGAGTAGCAAGTACTGTCTTGACCTGTTTATAATGACCACAAAGAGTATGTACTGCACTCATTATGTAATGTATTGACCTATTTATAATGCCCATCAAGAGTATCATGTTCTCTTGAAATGTTTATAATACCAACCAAGAGTATCATGTATAGTATTGATCTGTATATAACACCCACCAAGAGTATCATGTGCTGTATTGACATGTTTATAATGGTCACAAAGAGTATTATGCACTGTCTTGACCTGTGTATAACACCCACCAACAGTGTGATCTACTGTACTGCCCTATTTATAAAGTAACACAAACAGCACTGCATATAATACCCACCATTAACCCATATAATACCCACCATTAACCCATATAATACCCACCATTAACCCAGAATGTTCTGACAGATCAGATTTTACCATTAACCCAGAATGTTCTGACAGATCAGATTTTACCATTAACCCAGAATGTTCTGACAGATCAGATTTTACCATGTTTAGTCTGTTTAACATTTTCTGCAAATATTAATAAATCAGAATTGTTTGTAACAGTGGCAGATTTGAATCTGTGATGTTCATCATTGATGTGCACTGTGAATAGTTTAGAATAATGGAAACGGTGTGTGTGTGTGTGTGTGTGTGTGTGTGTGTGTGTGTGTGTGTGTGTGTAATACAAGTAACACATCACTTGATACAACATAATGTGTTACTTCCAAACCTTCTGACATGGTCACATTTAAAAAAGCATGATTTTCAGTCATCTTTATTTTAAAGATTGTGTGTGAGAGAGAAAGGAAGCATGCTTGACCAGTAGACAGTCTCTACTAATCAAGGATTTCCTACTTATACAAAAAATGTATCTATAACTGGAATTTCTTGGCTGCAACAGCCAGACTGAGAAAAGAAAAGTTAGGTTAGCAAATGAGCTAGATGCTCTATCCCATGGATGAGAAACCAAAATATGGCCTAATGTAACCTATTTAAACAGTCATGCTTAATACTGACCTTGTGGCAGTTGATTGAGAGTTAAATAAAATGTGAGGCAAGGTCATTGCACACATAGCATGCATGACTGTAAATAGTTAGGTTAATGCCTTTTATGGCATTAGATTCATTTGCATAGATAAATTACAGTGGAGCAGCTCAATTCATTTTAAATTTATATAAATCAAAGACAAAAGTTATTACTATTTCTTTAAAGTTTGATTTTACTCTGTTCATTGATTTGGAAGTGGAAAGTGATTCTCTTCAAAGAAAAAATTGTCAAAATGTTAAAATCTATTGAGGGAATTAGATGTCATCAGCAGGGCCCACATCAAGCCAAATTAAATTTTAGAATTCCTGGTAGATACTATGAAAATGACAATAGAGACTGTTATTACTAACATGTGTGAAATGTGTATAGAGACTGTTATTATAGACATATGTGAAAGATGTATAGAGACTGTTATTATTGACATGTGTGAAATGTGTATAGAGACTGCTATTATAGACATGTGTGAAAGGTGTATAGAGACTGTTATTATTGACATGTGTGAAATGTGTATAGAGACTGTTATTATAGACATGTGTGAAAGGTGTATAGAGACTGTTATTATAGGCATGTATGAAAAGTGTATAGAGACTGTTATTATTGACATATGTGAAACGTGTATAGAGACTGTTATTATAGACATGTGTGAAAGGTGTATAAAGACTGTTATTATAGACATATGTGAAAGGTGTATAGAGACTGTTATTATAGGCATGTGTGAAAAGTGTATAGAGACTGTTATTATAGGCATGTGTGAAAAGTGTATAAAGACTGTTATTATTGACATGTGTGAAACGTGTATAGAGACTGTTATTATAGACATGTGTGAAAGGTGTATAGAGACTGTTATTATAGACATATGTGAAAGGTGTATAGAGACTGTTATTATAGGCATGTGGGAAAAGTGTATAGAGACTGTTATTATTGACATGTGTGAAAGGTGTATAGAGACTGTTATTATAGGCATGTGTGAAAAGTGTATAGAGACTGTTATTATTGACATATGTGAAATGTGTATAGAGACTGTTATTATAGACATGTGTGAAAGGTGTATAGAGACTGTTATTATTGACATATGTGAAACGTGTATAGAGACTGTTATTATAGACATGTGTGAAAGGTGTATAGAGACTGTTATTATAGACATGTGTGAAAGGTGTATAGAGACTGTTATTATAGACATATGTGAAAGGTGTATAGAGACTGTTATTATTGACATATGTGAAAGGTATATAGAGACTGTTATTATTGACATATGTGAAAGGTGTATAGAGACTGTTATTATAGGCATGTGTGAAAGTTGTATAGAGACTGTTATTATTGACATATGTGAAACGTGAATAGAGACTGTTATTATAGACATGTGTGAAAGGTGTATAGAGACTGTTATTATAGACATATGTGAAAGGTGTATAGAGACTGTTATTATAGACATATGTGAAAGGTGTATAGAGACTTATTATTGACATATGTGAAATGTGTATAGAGACTGTTATTATTGACATATGTGAAAAGTGTATAGAGACTGTTATTATGGACATGTGTGAAAGGTGTATAGAGACTGTTATTATTGACATATGTGAAAGGTGTATAGAGACTGTTATTATAGACATATGTGAAAGGTGTATAGAGACTGTTATTATTTACATGTGTGAAAGGTGTATAGAGACTGTTATTATTGACATGTGTAAAAGGTGTATAGAGACTGTTATTATAGACATGTGTGAAATGTGTATAGAGACTGTTATTATAGACATGTGTGAAAGGTGTATAGAGACTGTTATTATAGGCATGTGTGAAAGGTGTATAGAGACTGTTATTATAGACATGTGTGCAAAATGTGTAGAGACTGTTATTATAGACATGTGTGAAAGGTGTATAGAGACTGTTATTACTGATTAGACATGTGTGCAAGGTGTATAGAGACTGTTATTATAGACATGTGTGAAAGGTGTATAGAGACTGTTATTATAGACATGTGTGAAAGGTGTATAGAGACTGTTATTACTGATTAGACATGTGTGCAAGGTGTATAGAGACTGTTATTATAGACATGTGTGAAAGGTGTATAGAGACTGTTATTACAGATGTGTGAAAGGTGTATAGAGACTGTTATTATAGACATATGTGAAAGGTGTATAGAGACTGTTATTATAGACATATGTGAAAGGTGTATAGAGACTGTTATTATAGACATATGTGAAAGGTGTATAGAGACTATTAATATTATTATGTGTGAAAGGTGTATAGACTTATTATTGACATATTTGAAAGGTGTATAGAGACTATTATTATTGTCATATGTAAAAGTGTATAGAGACTATTATTATTGTCATATGTAAAGGTGTTTGTTTGTTTGTTTGTTTGAGGAACGAACCCATGAGTCATGACCTCCCACTTCCGTGGCAGACGCTCTAACCACTAGGCCAACGGAGTGGTGAGTGAAAGGTATATTGAGACTGCTATTATTGACACATGGAGCTATATTTTAAAGCCTGTTCCATTATACTCCTAAATGTTGAGAAATATATCAATGAAACTGTACATTTTCAATGCTTATAATTATACTCACCCCGATGCTTTGAAATGTTTGGAAAACAATAAAAACAATAAAAAGCAAGAATTCTGCAAAGGGTTTGAAACTCTCCTGGCCATATATTAGAGTACCAACCAAATTTCCCTCAAATATATTTCTTGCGTGTGTGGAATTTTGAAACTGCTGTATGGCTTATGTATTTGCTACAAAAACTTTTAAGCAGAATTTTGAAATTGCTGCATGGGATAGAAAATAAGCTGCATGGTCATACACACACTCAGCTTAGAGGGAACATTGGTACCAACTGTATTTTGCTGAATTGAATGCAACTAAATGCAAAATCTTGTTAAATTACGCATGTATGTTTACAAGTCCATGTTCATAAATTTCATTTAGCAAAAAAATAAATTAAAAAATCTGGTTAAAATAAATTTGTATGGATGAGTACTGTTAATAAATACAATGTAGTACACAAATTCACCTGTGTATGTACAGGTCACTCTGTTAGTCATAAGTACAGTGTAGTACAAAAACACATTAGCAATATCCTTTGATTTGACCCAAATCTCATTTAGGTCTGGTTCTCAAAACTCCATTATGAAATGACATATGTTGGTAATCAGATGAGGCAGAGTATCAATAGTAAGATTTTCAAGATGGATGCCATGGCAGCCATACTTGATTTTAGATCAGCACTATTTTCATCTAGTACCATCAACACATCACAAAGTCTTTTATTGAAACTCTATTTTGTTGTAGGGGCCATATTGAGCAAGCTAAGCAAGTCACTTATTTTATTCACTGTTATTACCTTCTCATCGTGTTCATCAAATGGCTCGTCGGCTACACTGATCTTATTGACCGCCTGAGCGACCCCAATAACTTCTCCTTCGCTGTCTTTGATTGGCATGCTGAGTATGCTCCGTGTCCGATAACCCATCTTAATATCAATCTCTGCGTTGAACCGTGGATCCTGAAAATTAAATGGATAACAGACATGTAATACGCAGAAAACAAGCAAATTTGGCGAATCCCCTACACTCCTGCTGAAGATCACCAAATATATAGTGATAAAATATGTCCTTATTCATATAACAGAGCAGTAACCTTCCTAAGCAGTCATTGCAGGGGCAGCCCATCTATATTGGCGACTTGGATAGTTACCTATGGCGCCAAGTGCAATGGGGTGACAAATTTGGAGGGGGGGGGGCCAATTGGTTCCACGCGCGTGCCCAAACAAAAAATAGCAATGTATTAAAATGGCAGAAAAATGGAAGATATTGATCATCGAACCTTGACCTAGACCAACAAGTAGATATCCATTATTATTTTCTGACATATTATGTGTAATAGCCTTGACCATAAAGACAAAATCTGCAATCAAAGAAAAAAACATTAGTGTACTATGGTTTGTCCCTGTACATCAATCGAGTTTTAAGAGACAACTATGAAATACATACATGTGACTTTGACCTTGAAGATATGCACCCAAAGTGTGGACTGAAATTTGCAATATTGGCTTTAAAAGTAGATCTTGAATACTGAAACCCAATTGATAGATATAGCAAGTTTCATGCATTAATCTAGAAAGGCTATCGTGTTATATCATGGAAACTAGCATCAAAGAAAATTTAAACTACTGACAAATGACCTTGACTTTGAAGAGAGGACCACAATTTGGTATGCTGCACATGATAATGGCAGCTTGTAAAGATAATTTTGTATGATAGTGTTACTTAATGTACTAGTTTAGTAAATTTCATTACTAACACTAAAATATATTTATAGTTATAGAACAAAGAAAATAAAAAAGGAAAAGAGATATACTGGAAAACTTAATGACGTGTCACGTTGCCTTTAAGACAGAACCACAACATGTAGTGTGCAACACACCGTATAATGATGACATAACTTTGATCTTAAAAATGTGACCTTCAATATGGTAGCAATACACATAATGATGATAGACAAATATACTAATCCCTTTAATCTTAAATAGTATAAATAAAGCAGAATGTAAGAGACCTTCTAATGGTGTTTCATAAATTATAACAAGTTTAATTCCTCAATTTTGAACGACTAAGAAAAGAGATAAGACTAAAGGAAAGTATGACGTTCAACATAAGGCCTTCGTCTTAAAAATGTGACCTTCGATGAGGCGTGAGGTAAAATGCTGCTGGTGACAAATGACTAAAACGTTGGTCTAAATGTTGGCAAAGTCTAGGGTTCCATTTCCATGAATCTTCTCGAAACCTGCCCACAGAACAGTAGGAGGAGGAATGGATGCCAGAGGAATCCCCAATTGAAGTTTGATTCACTTTTCCTTTTTTTTTCTCCAGATAATACTAATTAGTATTTGAATAATTATTACTCTAAGTAGACTACAGCTGCAAAAAGATAGTAAAGCTTATCTATGCACAAGTAGTGACAATGACGAGTTCATCAAATGGATCAAGCTCTACTAGATACTGGAAAACGACGAGTCCAAGCCCAAGGGATCAATCTCTACTGGGCGAAAAGCAATTCCAGTAATTCAAGACAACAACACATTCTTTCTTTAAACTGCTGAGTGCTGAAACCATCTTCGACATTCTTCGGTGATACCAAGATTTGGAAATTAACTGCTGTGGTGGAGAAAAAGGCAGACAAAACAATGACTAATAAGACATCATAAAACATAATCTGGTGAAATACCCCGTGTTGATATGACTTTCCGCTTTGGATGAATAGCAGTAACAAGATTTTCAAAATATCTGCCAAGGTGGCCTTATTAGTTATTAGATATAAGATGCACACCATTTCCATTTTGGACCAACTAGACATCATAAGAGGTCTTCTAGTGAATTCACAAAGTTGATATTGTCGGTCGTCTAGGAGAGGCTGTGATAAACCCATGTTTCAGATGGCTGTTTGAGATTGGCACATTGGATGTCAAGTTGGCACTTTTTCCATTTACAATTAAACATATTCAGTCTCTCAGTGAAAAAGCATATCTTGACAAAACCATTCGTTCAGGAATACTCACAAGATTTTTTAGACAGCCACAATGGTGGACACATCGGATTTCTGAGACACATATTTTCATTTGGCAGGAGCTGGATTTCTTGAGGTGTTGTTTAATGCAGATGCCAAGTTGATACCACCATCTATTCAGAAGGAGTAATAACATGAATTCAATATGCCCGCAATGGCCTCAATATTGGACGTGCGAGCGTCACTGTTCCATTCAGGACTAATAAAAAGTGAAACCCCCATGCCCATAAGACATTCCATTCTGGAGGAGTGGCATTACAAGATTTTGAAGATGAATTTTGTGGTGGCCATACTGGATTTTAGATCCTCACTATTTTCATTGACAACAAACTAGACATAAGAAGCCTTTAAGTGAAAAACCTATGTTATGATGGCCATCTATTTAGGAGGAGTTGTGACAACAAGATTTACACGATATCAGATTGACACCTTTTCTAATTTAAGACCAACTTGACATCAGACTTCTGGATAACAAAATCTATATAAGTATGTAATAAGTATGACTTCCCTTTCATGATGAGTAGCAATAACAACACATGTGTCAAGATGGCTACTTCTGCGGCCAGATTGTATATACATATAAGTGTATGCATATATCTTGTACAGTATATGCTGTATTTGCCAATTTCTCGATCGGCAATGTATCACATTATATGTACTATTTGTTATTTATTAGATATGCCCCTCTCCAATGAATAATTGAACAAAAATACATAAATACATACACAGCAGGTACAATGAAACATACACAGATTGAACCAAAGGTGAATGATGTTTCTTTATAATAAAAAACATAAATAATTAAAATAAAATGAGTTAAAATGGAAAGAAAAATTAGAATAAATAGTAAAGTGCAGGAATTTAAAAATAAATTATACTTAATTATTTCATAAAGCAGAATAAATACAAAGGCAACGTACATTTCTGGCATTATTGTTAAGAGTAGTTGTAAAATATGAGGTTTAGTTTGACACAAAACGTATTTTCACATTCCCATAGAAAAATAGTTATTTCCTTGATTTTGCAAATAAATCCCCATAAAATTCATTATGAAATCTAAGTACTAGAAACCTATTTTTGTAACGAGGATATAAACCTACTTTTGTAACAAGACTAGGAACCTAATTTTGTAATACAATATATTGCCGAGGTGTAAAACGAATTAAATTTCCACATTTTTAGAAGACACAAGTCAGCATGCATAAACTATACTGAATATTTACAAGTCAGCATGCAGACATTATACTGAATGGTTACAAGTCAACATACATACATTATGCTGAATGGTTACAAGTCAACATACAGACATTGTGCTGAATGGTTACAAGTCAACATACAGACATTATGCTAAATGGTTACAAGTCAACATGCAGACATTGTGCTGAATGGTTACAAGTCAACATGCAGACATTGTGCTGAATGGTTACAAATCAACATGCAGACTTTGTGCTGAATGGTTACAAGTCAACATACATACTGTACATTATGCTGAATGGTTACAAGTCAACATGCAGACATTGTGCTGAATGGTTACAAGTCAACATACATACATTATGCTGAATGGTTACAAGTCAACATACAGACATTGTGCTGAATGGTTACAAGTCAACATACAGACATTATGCTAAATGGTTACAAGTCAACATGCAGACATTGTGCTGAATGGTTACAAGTCAACATACATACATTATGCTGAATGGTTACAAGTCAACATACAGACATTGTGCTGAATGGTTACAAGTCAACATGCAGACATTGTGCTGAATGGTTACAAGTCAACATACAGACATTGTGCTGAATGGTTACAAGTCAACATACAGACATTGTGCTGAATGGTTACAAGTCAACATGCAGACATTGTGCTGAATGGTTACAAGTCAACATGCAGACATTGTGCTGAATGGTTACAAGTCAACATACAGACATTGTGCTGAATGGTTACAAGTCAACATACAGACATTGTGCTGAATGGTTACAAGTCAACATGCAGACATTGTGCTGAATGGTTACAAGTCAACATACATACATTATGCTGAATGGTTACAAGTCAACATACAGACATTGTGCTGAATGGTTACAAGTCAACATGCAGACATTATGCTGAATGGTTACAAGTCAACATACATACATTATGCTGAATGGTTACAAGTCAACATACAGACATTGTGCTGAATGGTTACAAGTCAACATACAGACATTGTGCTGAATGGTTACAAGTCAACATACAGACATTATGCTGAATGGTTACAAGTCAACATACAGACATTATGCTGAATGGTTACAAGTCAACATACAGACATTGTGCTGAATGGTTACAAGTCAACATGCAGACATTGTGCTGAATGGTTACAAGTCAACATACAGACATTATGCTGAATGGTTACAAGTCAACATACATACATTATGCTGAATGGTTACAAGTCAACATACAGACATTGTGCTGAATGGTTACAAGTCAACATACAGGCATTGTGCTGAATGGTTACAAGTCAACATACAGACATTATGCTGAATGGTTACAAGTCAACATACAGACATTATGCTAAATGGTTACAAGTCAACATGCAGACATTGTGCTGAATGGTTACAAGTCAACATGCAGACATTGTGCTGAATGGTTACAAATCAACATGCAGACTTTGTGCTGAATGGTTACAAGTCAACATACATACTGTACATTATGCTGAATGGTTACAAGTCAACATGCAGACATTGTGCTAAATGGTTACAAGTCAACATGCAGACATTGTGCTGAATGGTTACAAATCAACATACAGACATTGTGCTGAATGGTTACAAGTCAACATACAGACATTATGCTAAATGGTTACAAGTCAACATACAGACATTGTGCTAAATGGTTACAAGTCAACATACAGACATTGTGCTGAATGGTTACAAATCAACATACAGACATTATGCTAAATGGTTACAAGTCAACATACAGACATTGTGCTAAATGGTTACAAGTCAACATACAGACATTGTGCTAAATGGTTACAAGTCAACATACAGACATTGTGCTGAATGGTTACAAGTCAACATACAGACATTATGCTAAATGGTTACAAGTCAACATGCAGACATTGTGCTGAATGGTTACAAGTCAACATGCAGACATTGTGCTGAATGGTTACAAATCAACATGCAGACTTTGTGCTGAATGGTTACAAGTCAACATACATACTGTACATTATGCTGAATGGTTACAAGTCAACATGCAGACATTGTGCTAAATGGTTACAAGTCAACATGCAGACATTGTGCTGAATGGTTACAAATCAACATACAGACATTGTGCTGAATGGTTACAAGTCAACATACAGACATTATGCTGAATGGTTACAAGTCAACATACAGACATTGTGCTAAATGGTTACAAGTAGCAGCAGAGAGGGTGAATCCTACAACGTTTTTAGACAAAATTTGATTGAAATCCTAAAACGAGCCGTCCTATAATCTCATTTCAACCAAAAAAAGGGCGAATCCTACAACGTTTTCAGACAAAAAAAATTGATTGAATCCTTAAAACGATCCGTAGGATTTCGTTGAAATCTCCCTACGAAATCATTTTAACTAAAAAAATGAAAACGATTTTTTAATTAATTTTGGTCGCAACTTGTTGTCATCCACCCTCTCTGCTGCTTAGTGATTTCATCACTGGGTTAACAAAAAATAATAAATGATTTTAACCGAATATTTGATCCAGTCCGATACGATATCGTGTCCGAGGATCATGTAGATTTATTGTTGCGAATCCGTGCGGAGTCGACTGAGCATGACTAAAGAAATTTTTAAATTGATTGAAGTCCATATCAGAACACCATGTCTGCCATATATTTCTAAGAGTATGAGTATCAACTCCGTTGAATACAGACAATAAATTGCAGTTATCTCTGATGACTTTTGGAACCTGAGTGTAGCGTTGAGTGACATATATCACGTCAGTGTTTTTGTGACGCCCCCGGGAAAAGATCCTAGCAGGATTTTTTTGTTTATCCAACATTATATCGTCGTATACGACTAAATTGTTAATATCTCCATCAATATCATCAATACTCGGTGCTTCATCGATATCGGTTATAAAATCAATAATACCCTCTCCGGATTTTTCTACCGCGCTGTCGTTAAAATCTTTTAGCACTTCATAACATCGTTGATCATCTACGCTAGGGGCAATTAAATACAACTTATCCCATTTCATCCATCTCATTATTAAATTGAGCAACAATTGCGTTTTACCGGATCCAGATGGCCCGATTATAATCATCCGGATAGAGTTTGGTAGCGCTGCATGATGCTTAACCGGTTCTCTTCTTTTAGTCGCTGAAAAATCAATTATATCCATATCTCTATACATAAATTATGGATCTATATTGTGTGAAGTGCAAAACGCGTACTGGCACAGAAGATGTGACGACGGTTACAACTAAAAATAACCGATCAGCGCTTTCTGGTAAATGCATGCAATGTGGTACAAAGAAATTTAGATTTGTGTCAATGAAATCTGATTTAAAAAAAAACGAGGAGGTGATATCGCAGCCAAATTGGCAAAGCTCCCTGGAACCCCATGGGCAAAGTACCCCGGAGAAAAGCACCTCCCAGGATATAGCTACTGTGGACCGGGAACCAGACTTGATATCAGACTCAATAATCAAAATCAACCCAACCCCGGTGAAGAACCAATAAACGCCATTGATAAGGCCTGTCACCTTCATGATGTTGCTTATAAAAGCAGCAATTTGCAACACAGGCATCTAGCAGATGTGAAATTAATTCATGCGTTAAATGCTATTCCTGATAAATCCTTCAAAGAAAAATTGGCTTCATTTTTGATAAAATCGGCTATGAAAAGCAAATTGATGTTAGGTGCCGGTAATTAATAATATGGAATCAATTTATTATTCCCCAAGAGGATACTGGAGGGGTAAATCAGCAGTCCATAAACTCGCTAGCGCTGCAAAAGTGAAAAAAACCACTGCGGCTAATTGGTTATCCAAACAGGCACTATGGCAAATTTATCTACCACCGCCTAAACAAATTCAATTCTCGCATTTTGATGTGACCGCTCCTAATGAAGTTCATCAGGCTGATATATTATTTTTACCTCATGATCGTGGTTACAAATACGCGCTAACCGTAGTTGATATTGCAAGTCGATACAAAGAAGCAGAACCGTTAAAAACAAAATCAGCCACTGAAGTTGCTTCTGCATTTGAGAGGATTTATCGACGAGGTCCTCTGCACTGGCCAAATCTATTGCAGGTTGATCCTGGTAAGGAATTTCAGGGTGCAGTATTATCTACAATGAAACATCATAATGTCACCATACGACGAGGGCATACTGCGCTACATCGCGATCAGGCCATTGTAGAACGATTTAATCGGACGATTGCTGAGCGGTTATTTGGATATCAATACGCAAAAGAATTCATTCAAGAAAAAAGATCCCGTGAATGGGTTAAAAGATTACCATCTGTGATTACTGCACTGAATAACGAGATTACTAGAACAATCAACATGAAACCTATCAACGCGATTAAAAAGAAGTCAATACCCGTACAACCACAAAAAGATTTCAAAGAACCAATTCTTCATAGTAATGTCATTGTGAGGTACTTATACGAACCAGGAGAGCTTGAAGGGGGTAGAAAAAGGGCTACTGATCCTATTTGGAGTGTCACTACGCATAAGATATCTACTATAACACGATCAACTGGTAGACCTCCAGTCTATAAACTGGATTCAACTGCCCCTCAACGTGGATTTACTCGACAACAACTACAGGTAATTCCCGAGGATACTCAATTGCCACCGCATGGTCTTAACTAGCACCGTTGCGTCTATTGCACTCAAGACAAGTCAACATCACATTATTTCTGACATGACCGAGACTGTTATTTTTTCTGTCTACGGTGAATTGGCGAGGATCCTTATCCGAATACTGCCAACGCATTATACAATTGCAACTCGCGCAGTGATTATTCTGTTGTTTCTTCAAAGTGATTATTAATTCAGCATCAATATCAAATTCTCGTTGTTTTTTTTTGTCCTGTTGTTTGTAACCGGAGAGTTTTTTATTAATGATGCTAACATCAATATCACTTATTGTGGTGTCATTATCATCGAGGACAATTCTTCGAAGTTGATTTATTCTTCGTACTCTGGATACTGCGAGATAGACTAAATTCGACCATTCGATGTGATTATCCACCATCCAAACAGTTGTATCCGATATAGTTAATCCCTGTGAAGAGTGTATTGTTGCTGCGTATCCTAGAGTCCACGGGGATTTATTAGCACGCAATGCATCTTCAACTACATTGATATCAACCAGCACAATATCATTTAACACGAGAATCTGTTTTTCACTCTGTCCTGGAATATCAACTTCAGTATTCTGTTTTCGTGTATCCGATGGCCTATAACAAAGGGGTACTGGAAGCGTTGCAAATTTTTGTTTATGCAATTCAAATAACTTCATCTGAAGTGTATCCCTGACTATTTTTCTACTTGCAATTATCAAATCATTTGGTTTCCATGTTTCCCAGAAATCGTTTATTTGAGTTTCTGAAATCACTTCACGCGCTATTTCGCACTGGATTCTATCCGGTTGTAATCTAATTAGCGCTTTGAACTCGCGTAATCGTTCATCAAGTGATCTATAATCAGTGGTGATTTCTTCATAGTAGTCTACAAATCCCCTTAGCCATTCATGTGGAGATGCACCGACAAATGGTGGTGGTTGGCCGTGATCACCGCACATGACGACTTTTGTGTTTTTGTTTAACAACCACTCGAGAAATATTTGTAATACATCTAATGACACTGTGCATATTTCATCCCAGATTATGATTTCAGGAATGAATTTATCACCCATTCGATCAGGAGTCCATTTGTCACCCTTCCATCGAAAGAAACTATGGTAAGTACAGGCATTTACCCCTCGCTGTATCATCTCTCTGGCGAGTCTGTGAGTCGGTGTTAGCACAATCATGGTTGACCGACGAAATAATTCAATTGCACGAGTTGTCTTTCCTGACCCACCACAACCGTTTAAATAAACTGTCTTGTATCGACATATTGGATCAGATACCGGTGGTGCATTAGAAAATTCTGATTGATTTTCAGCGCGGTTACAACAAAGATATTTATCATCCATGGCAACGTCTGCGGATTCACAATACTCATGTAGCATCTCCCTTTTAAATCGCCAACGCCCCCACGCTTCCTCGGGATCTGTGAATTTAGC